>JAIEZT010001373.1:2647908-2890408 GCA_019594935.1 Periophthalmus modestus
AGGTGAAGAAGGAGCTCCACAAAATCAAAAACGGCACAATAAAAATAAATGTGGCACACAACAACATCAGTCAGCGAGGAGCAGAGAAGGGGCCCCGGCGTTACCACCGCTAGGCTCCAGACACGACCTTTGACCTGCATTAACACAAAATAAAACTCCATAAAACTGTTTTAAATATTTGTTATTCGTGTTTTATTGTTTTGTCCAAACCTGACTCACCTGCAGCACAACTGTCACTATTATGAAGGATTTTGGTGAAATCTGAAGTAAAAATACAAAAAATACACAAGTAAAAGTAAAAGTATTAAAGTACCTATTTAAAAGTGACTTAAAGATGAAAAAGTAAAAGTGTTTAGCTGTTTTCAGATTTTGAAATCTTATAAAGCTTCAGATTTAGTGATTTTCATCAAGATTTGAGCTGAATTTTTTGCTTGTTTTTTTGCTATATTTATCTGTATATTTTTGTTTGCTCAAATTATGAACGTGTCAAAAATAAAACCACAAAAAAAAACAACACAATTTTCTGTGCTTTTTATCAACTGGACACACACACACACACACAGACACACACACACACACACAGACACACACACACACACACACACACACACACAGACACACACACACACCACACACACACACACACACACATATAAACACACACACACACACATATAAACACACACATACACACATATAAACACACACACACACACACATATAAACACACACATACACACACATATAAACACACACACACACACACACATATAAACACACACATACATAAACACACACACACATATACACGCACACACATGCACACACACATATAAACACACACACACACACATACACACATATAAACACACACACACACACACATATAAAACACACACAAACACACACACACAAACACACACACACATACACACACACACACAAACACACACACACACATATAAACACACATACACACACACACACACACACAGACACACACACACACACACACACACACACACACATACACACACACACACATATAAACACACATACACACACACACAAACACACAAACAAACACACACATACACACACACACACACACACACACACATATAAACACACACATATACACACATATATAAACACACACACATATACACACACACACATATACACGCACACACACATATAAACACACACACACACACACACACACACACACAGGCGTTCTGTTTACTGTTTAGTCGTGTGTGTTGATGTGATGAGACACTCAGGCTGATAACGTCGTCCTGGAGCTGTTTGATCTCCTGTAGCCGAGAGAGGGCCCGGGAGAGAGCCAGGGCCCCGGGGTGGTGGTGCTGGGGTGGTGCTGGGGTGGTGCTGGGGTGGTGCTGGGGTGAGGGGCATGTGCGTGTGGCTGGGTTTTTATCACATTGTGGGGACTAAAATCTGTACAGACTCGATTCATGGGAAACATTAGGTTTCCATTAGGGCTGATTTGCAATTTCTGTTTTAATAATGGGATTCTGTTAAAATTGTAACATTTTAAACGAAACTGACAAAAAATACTGACAAACTAATATAAGAATCACAATTCAGAATATGTTTGTAAAGATCTAAACTGCAGGGTTAGCAGGTTTATGCAAAATAAGACAGGATATTTCGTTGTTTGTGGAGAAAAGTAGCCTTTGCAGGTTGTTGTTTGTTACTCGTGTCCATTCAAATTCCAATTTCGATTTGATTTAGATTCACGTTGCAGCGCAGGCTTAGTCTCCGGGAAAACAATGTAAGTCAGCGCAATATCCCCAAAAAGCATGGACACGAGTATGCGTGTGTGAGTGTGTGTGCTTGATTACAGACGGGACAGGGGCCCCGTGACCTCTTAGCAGGTCAGCCACGACCCCTCGACCCCAGCACAGCGGGCACTGACGCGATGCTCAATGCCTTCTCCAATAACACAGTGGGATGAAAGAGTGCGATGGGAGGGAGGGGGGAGGGAGGGGGGAGGGCGGGAGCCGTAGGGGCGGGGGGGCAGTATGGGGGACGGATGGTGGCAGCGAGCGCCCGGCTGCTGGACATACAGTGCAGAGAAAGAGGGCTTTGTCCCCAGCACCCTAACCTGATCAATTACAGCGGGCGGGCGCTTCAGGACTCAGGGCTTTCCCACAACGTAACTCAAGAACAAGGCTCAGAAGTCTGGCTCCAAACAAGACAAATTTGAGGAGGAAAATTTCGCACACTGACAACATCTCTACTGCGTTTGAAGAAAATTGTTTTGCTCGATGTAATAAAAGCCAAGATGGGAGTAATTGGTTAGTAGATAAAAACGTCTTGAATTCAACATTGAACATTTTAAGTAGATTAATGAAAATCTTCCCAATAATGCTTGAAAAACGTATTTATGTCAACTTTCTGGGGTACGTAACCTGCTTGTCTCCATAGCCTTGCCTGGAATGTTCCACAGTATGGCATTAAAGTCGATCTACAAGATTTGGGATAAATGGATTCAGCTTGTATCCCCCTTTTGTTAAGATTTTGTTTGAGAATATGTTATGTAATACACTGTATGAATCCCCTGACTTCACTGTATTTGCTTTATGTCTGGTGTCTGTCTTATCTATCTCCATGACGACAATTTAAAGGTCAGATCTGTGGAGAGGTGAGCCCCACTGCAGTAAAAAGTGATCCCGTGGAATGCTGAAGGCCAAAGCCGCAGTGCACATTTAAATCACTGTATTAACTTACACTAAACTAGAGATATATATTCAGTGGAGTCTATGACAGCGATAAGAACTACAACTGTGTAGCTCAGCACTTTTGACTGACGGAGGTGGAGCGGCCTGTCCCCGCTGGCTGAAGTTTGTAGGTAAATAGTCTCTTCGCCATCGCCCTGCAGGCACCTGGGTCAGCCAAGTGCCGGGCCAGACATTACTCTTCTGCACTGACAGCGAGACAGGAGAGAGGGAGAGGAGAGAGGACAAGAAAGAGAGAGGGAGAGAGGCAGGGAAGGAGGCAAAGAGAGAGGCATGGAGAGATAAGAGAGACGGAAAGGGTGGGGGGGCTAAGAGAGAGAGAAAAGAGAGGGCGAAAGAGACAGAGATGGTGAGAGAAAGAGAGACAAAGAGAAAAAAAAAGGCAGAGAGAAACACAGGAAGTGAGAGAGAACGACAGAGAGAGGAGAAGAGAGAGACATAGATAGATAAGAGAGAATGAAAGGGTGGGGGGATAGAGAGAGACAGAAAAGAGAGTGCGAAAGAGGCAGAGATGGTGAGAGAAAGAGAGACAAAGAGGGAAAAAAAGGCAGAGAGAAACACAGGAAGTGAGATAGAACGACAGAGAGAGGAGAAGAGAGAGACATAGATAGATAAGAGAGAATGAAAGGGTGGGGGGGAATAGAGAGAGACAGAAAAGAGAGTGCGAAAGAGACAGAGATGGTGAGAGAGAAAGAGACAAAGGGAAAGAAAGAGAGAGGAAAAGACAGAGAGAAACACAAGGAGTGAGAGAGAACGATAAAGAGGGGAGAAGAGAGAGACATACAGAGATAAGAGCGAATGAAAAGGTGGGGGGGGGGCGTAGAGAGAGACAGAAAAGAGAGTGTGAAAGAGGTAGAGATGGTGAGAGAGAGAGGAAGAGAGAGAGACAAAGAGAAAGAAAAAGAAAGAAAGAAAGAAAAACAGAGAGAAACTCAGGCTAAGAGAGAGAACATTAGAGAGAGGTGAAGAGAGAGACATGAAGAGAGAATGAAAAGGTGGGGGGGCATAGAGAGAGAGAGAAAAGACAGTGCGAAAGAGGCAGAGATGGTGAGAGAGAGAGGAAGAGAGAGAGACAAAGAGAAAGAAAGAAAGAAAGAAAGAAAGAAAGAAAGAAAGAAAGAAAGAAAGAGGAAAAAACTGAGAGAAACACAGGATAAGAGAGAGAACATTAGAGAGAGGTGAAGAGAGAGACATGGAGAGATAAGAGAGAATGAAAAGGTGGGGGGGCATAGAGAGAGAGAAAAGAGAGTGCGAAAGAGGCAGAGATGGTGAGAGAGAGAGAGAAGGAGAGAGAAAGAGCAAGAAAGAGAGGCAAAGACACAGAGAAATACAGGAAGGGAGAGAGCAACAGAGAGAGGCAAAGAGAGAGCAAGAAAGAGCAAAGCAGAGAGAGAGGGAGAGAGGCAGGGAAGAGAGGCAAAGACAAGAGAGAAAGAAGGTGGGGGCATAGAGAGAGACAGAAAAGAGAGTGTGAAAGATGGAGAGATGTTGAGAGAGACAAAGAGAAAAAAGAGAGGCAAAGACACAGAGAGAAACACAGGGAGTGAGAGAGCATGATAGAGAGAGGTGAAAACAGAGCAAGAAAGAATAAAGCAGAGAGAGAGGGGGGGGGAGAGGCAAGAGAGAGCGAAGATGGAGAGAGAGATAAGACAGAAAGAGAGATAAAGAGAAGGAGAGAGAAAGGGGGGCACAGAGAGAGACAGCGTGAAAGACAGAGGCCAAGAGAGGGAGGCAAGGAGAGAGAGAGAGGGTAAGAGAGTGCAAAAGAAGCAGAGATGGTGAGAGAGGTACAGAGACAAAGAGAAAGAAACAGACGGGCAAAGACACAGAGAGAGAAACACAGGGAGAAAGAGAGGGAGAGGGAAAGAGAGAGAGCAAAAGAGAGAAGCAGAGAGAGAGAGAGAGAGAGAGGCAGGGAAAGAGAGGTGAAGAGAGAGACATGGAGAGATAAGAGGGAAGGAGTGAGATATAGAGAAATGAGACATAATGAGAGGCAAGAGAGAGCAAAAGAGGTAGAGATGGTGAGAGAGATAGAGAGGCAAAGAGAAGCACAGAGAGCGAGAAATACACAGAGTGAGAAAAAGATAGAGAGAGGCACAGAGAGAGAGGGAAAGTGAGAAGAAGAGAGAGAGAGAGAGAGAGAGAGAGAGAGAGAGAGAGAGAGAGAGCGCCTGCCTGTCATAATATTCTATACCCTGGAGGACTTTCAGTTGGCCACAATGAGCCAGAGCAAGTACGAGCGCTGAATGTAAAGGAGCCGTGCCAGAGACAACTGAAAGAGTGTTTGTACATGTTTGTGCGACGCTGCCGGGCATCACACGCTTCATACGCCACCGAAGAACACAATAACATCTCTATAGAGACAGCGACGCACCTTCAATTTGACATTATATAAAGTGAGAATAAACTTTTCCTGTTTCGCTGAGTGAGGCAGTACAATCACCAGGATCATTACATGTATTTAATGATGAAATGCCTGTGAGATCCAGAATATACTTTACAAAGATGTGACGAAGATCTGAGTCTGGTCAGAGGTGAAACTCCCCGTTTTTAAAGCTGTGTGATTGACAGGTGGATTAGCCAATCAGGGACACGCATGGTCCCTCAGTATCGGAAAAAATAAAGGAAAAAAATATCACAGGGGACTGAAAAATATCATGGATTTCTGCAGAATCAACGAACAGAGCACTAAATCTGTTAATCTGAGGTGACAGAAGTTAGATTTCATTTGTAAATCATAGTTGACCATCAGTGTCACTGAAAAAAACAAATCTGATTGCACGAACACGTTTGGCTGAGTTTGAGACGCAGTGGAGGACGTGGAGACCAGACTGATCTCAGTCTGTATAAAACATACACAGATCACTGTGGCTTTGCCCGGCAAGTTCACTGCAAGATCTCCATGGTGCTTATTCCTTTTTTGGGCAACTTTCCTTTTCCCCAATAGCAGCACACATTTGTTTATTGTCAAAACAGAAATATAGAAAGAGATGTGGAGAAAAACCAAACCTGGACAGCGGCTGCTCTACCTGACCCACTTTATCAGTTGTTCAAACATAGAATGAAGTAACTGCACTGTGTTCTCAGACCTCCTGAATATTTTCAAGAGCTCGTAGAACTTGTGTGATCTGTCTCCACGTGCTGCACACTGTGAGGTATGTACAAAATCAACATTATTTTTGTAATTCATAAAGGTGAATATATGTTGTGCCAAAATATAACAGCTCACACTATTGTACCTGACCCTGGACACAATACAGCACAGAAATCGAATTTCGTAGGCTTGTAGCCTTATTGTTTTCATCTGCTAAATCCAGAGTCTCTGTATTTTTATACAGATGTCAGTCTGGTCCCCACACTTTCCATCGTGCCTCGAGCCAGAGACAAACGCGATTGTGCAATCACATTTGTTTTTTTGAGTGATGCATGCATGCATTATTTTGAATAAAACTTTAGTTTGAGTTTAGTGCTTCGTTCTTTGATTCCACAGAAATCCACACTGTTTTTCAGTCCCTTGTGATATTTTTTTCCTTTCTATTTTCCTCGTAAGCAGCCATATTTCTTTTGATACGAGTGGGGCATGTGTTTCCCTGATTGGCTAATCCACCTGTCAATCACACCCATTTGAATTCTGGGAGATTCACTGGTGACCAGACTCACATCTTTGTAAAGTACTGAGGAAACGTGTATGCTGTATCCCAGGCAGGTATTGCTACTTAATAGTTTTACAATTGCAGCTATAATTCCTCTGTTTTGCCTTTTGTCATTGGCTGTGTTGCCATGCCGACGTCTTTAATACACTTCCTCATTGACTTCCTACTTTTACACCTATCATTTTCTTACCTAAACACTTCCAAAATATTTATATTCATTTGACAAATTCCCCTTCTTTTCCAACAGGGCGATAATTAGACTTTAATGACAGTGTGTCAGCTCACATCAGCAGATCACACGGCTCCGTCTCCTCTCCTCACCCCCCGGACATCCCTGGAAACGTGAGTCACTCTCGACCAATCACAGAACAGCTCAAATCATCATTCATTTGGACCTCCTCTGGTCTGATTTGCACCTTTGATAACCGCTCTCCTTTCTCAGCTCTAATTGCACACTCTTTTCAACATAATTCCATGTTTGTTTCCTGACATTTTTCTTAGAGGTGACTTAAAGCTATAATTTGAACTTAAATGACGAGCAGGTGGAATACACACAACACAGGAGCCATTGCTAGGATTTAACATACTAAACACAAAACAACACAGGAAACTATGAATACAAACATTACAAATAAGGTCAATAAAAACAAAAATAGACTTAACATGAACATGAATATAAATACACAGTGTGGGCAGATCGAGAGTGTAAAGTCTCTTGATTTTGTGTAACTTCTGGTTCTAGTGGAGACTCACTCACCTGCTCATCGTCATGTCGGGAATGTGGCATCATCTTGTCAATCTTTCATTTAATTTCAAGTGTTTTTATTGCCAATTTATTGGTTTGCTGCAGTCGTCTGATTGTCTCCATGGAGATTGTTAAGATTCTGCAATGTTGTGGAACAGAGAAAGGACGATGCCTCATAGTGGGGGACGTGGTCCAGTGTGAGGGGTGTGGTCCAGTGTGAGGGGCGTGGTCCGGTGTGAGGGGCGTGGTCCGGTGTGAGGGGTGTGGTCCGGCGTGAGGGGTGTGGTCCAGTGTGAGGGGCGTGGTCCGGTGTGAGGGGCGTGGTCCGGCGTGAGGGGTGTGGTCCGGCGTGAGGGGTGTGGTCCAGTGTGAGGGGTGGTGGTCCGTGTGTGTGAGGGGCGTGGTCCGGTGTGAGGGGTGTGGTCCGGCGTGACAGGGTGTGGTGGGTCCGGCGTGACAGGCGTGGTCCGGAGTGTGAGGGGCGTGGTCCGGTGTGAGGGGCGTGGTCCGGTGTGAGGGGGACGTGTGTGGTCCGGCGTGAGGGGTGTGGTCCAGTGTGAGGGCGTGGTCCGGTGTGAGGGGGGGTCGTGGTCCGGTGGGGTCAGTGTGAGGGGTGTGGTCCGGCGTGACAGGCGTGGTCCGGTGTGAGGGGCGTGGTCCGGTGTGAGGGGCGTGGTCCGGTGTGAGGGGCGTGGTCTGGCGTGGGAGACGTGGTCCTGCGTGGGGGGTGTGGTCCGGCTTGAGGGGACAACACAATGAGAAACACAACTTTCTCTCTCTTTTAAGACTTCTCTGTTGGATTATGAGTTTTTTTAAGCACAAGGAATTCATGTCCATCGTATTACCACAGTAAAGTTATTTATATTTTTATATTAAATTATTCTTTTGATGAAATACAGCAGGTGGCGCTAACATCACAGTACCTTAAAGAAAGCTTTCTAGAAAATTCATACATTTGGGCCGATCTCTGTCTGAATCCTTCACCGTGTCTTTACATCTGTCACTGTCTATCCCACTGTTTGTTTTTGCCATTGTCGAACAGTGGGAAGGGAGCTGCTCCTTTCCCCCATAGCAGAGGTACTCCTTTCCCCACAGAGGTACTCTTTTCTCCCACAGAACTGCTCCTTTCCTCACAGAGCCGCTCCTTTCTCCCACAGAGCCGCTCCTTTCTCCACAGAACTGCTCCTTTCTCCCACAGAGCTGCTCCTTTCCCCACAGAGCCTCCTTTCCCCACAGAGCAGCTCCAACCAGTGGATGTTCCCTCAGAAGTGGACCTTTTAAATATATCTAGGCTCATTTTTTATTTATTTTTAATATTTAAATAGAAAGGTGACAGTATATTTATTTGGGGGCAGTCTTGTTTTGTGTTTAAATGCTCACACAGGCCTCTGTGTTCACACAAACTGCAGTGAGATAATGAGCTCTTGTTTGAATTATTATGCAGGACCATTGGAAATAGCACAGATAAAAGATGAGACAATAATAGATCTGAGGGGGACCTTGGCTGAATGTTGTTCTTACACAAATCATTTTGTTTGACACAGTTCATGTAGTTTTAAATGCATTCAAGATGACACTTTTACATATGCACCTTCTGCGTGGATATAATTCAGACAGTCAAAGGGGCAAAGGAAACAAAAGCCTGAAATACGATGAAAACAAATCATACAAATGAAACACAATTTTTGCAAGTTTTTAAATATTAATCTAAAGATTTTCATAATCTGAACGCACCTCGCACTAAATCTGTCCTTAACCTAAAACAACAGACCTGCAGGACGCACTGGCCGCCCATCATCTCAAATATAAAGCACGACATTTTGGTCTTTAATAATTATTTTATCTCCTGTATTTTCCATTTTTATTTATGCTGATTCAAAGCAAAAGATTTAGTTAAAATAATATGTTTATTTAAGTCATCATGAAAAGAATGTTTTAAGGCAGACTTTCTATGTTTTTGTGTGATAATACATAATAATCCAACATAAAAGGTAAAAAAAACCTGGAAAAATCTGTTTTTGAACATTACAAGAACTAAAATGTTTGCTCAGGCTAAGAAAATGAAAAAGCTGAACATGGTTACCGTGTACATTTGTACTGAATCAGGTCTATGCCCGGCTGTATTTGACATTAAACAGTAATGACAGTGCCTCTAGTTGTAATAAACATTTACTCATTTACATCACAACAAAATATGAGCTCACTGCATTTGGAAATGTGTCCACCACAAACTTAATCCTGTCTGTAATCACACCCCCACATTTTGAAGCAATGTGGAATCCGACTCCAGTGCTAATAAATTATGCCCTGTGTATTGATATATTCCTTCCTTATATAACATGCAGTAGGCAGTATCTAAAAGTGCGAGACAACTGAATCCAGGTCAGCGCGCAGCAGGAGAGCTCGCTTTTCATGTGAGATACGGAGGGGTCACTCTTATGAACTCATTAGGAGGAAAATGCTAATGTACCGATGTTTTATCCCTCCCCACTCCAACTTTCCTGATTTTCTTAACAAGCCGGGCTGCTGTACACAGAGCCAGCGCCCATAATGCACTGGGACGTTGGGGGGAAACAGTCTTAGGTGCTTCTAATGGTGGCTTCATTAAAACGGCGTCGCTTGTTGCCGCGTCATCAAGACCCAAACCCCAAATCACTTGGTGGCAGACAAAGGCCCGCTCCTGCTGCAGCTTGTTACTCACATGCTTTTATGCTGCTCTGATCATTTCCTTTACACAGATGAAACTGTCGTGAAATAAGTGTGAATCCAGGCATTTTCAAAGTGAATTTAATCTTTGAAAACACATCAATCAAACGATTACAAAAATATAGAGTGATGAGATTAATGAGAGTCAAAGTAAAGTGTTTGGCTTTGTCAATTCTTTTCATAAAATGATATTAAAAATGTAATATAAATGTATGTATTCAGTTCACTCTGTATCTGAAATCTATGTTTGTTTAATGATATAAACAGGGCACAGATGTACACCATACAGCGATCCAAATGCACAGCAGAGGACTAAACAGTAGCACGAGGCCTGTGATTCATTTAAACCATTTTCACAGCTTGAATCTCATCAGCTCATTCTTCAGGCCTGAGGCCTATCTGCTTTTAGCACCTTAATAGGCCCGTGTACACCACAAATCCTTTTATTTCCCCATCCCCTCATTTTCTTATTTAAACCATATCCAAGGTGAATGCTGAAAAGGCACCAAAAGAAATATTTGAAGAAAGGCCTGTTGTTCCTGGTAGCATGGTTCTAGGCTCCTGTAGCTGCTTCAGCTCAGCTGTGCCAAAGCACAGCGCCTAATTCAATTAAACAAGTAGGACTCTGTAATCAACTAGAACCAAGTTTTAAATCGCAGGAAAACAGCCAGTTTTCACCTTTGTGCACGTTTCTTCTGTTTGGCTGGTGTTAAAGGCTTTAAATCAGTGTTTACTTGTTGGGCTGCGCCTGTGTCAAATCTGTCCAATTAACTCTCTGCGCACGCGCTGTCCTGTGTGAGTGTGTGTGTGTGAGCGCGCACGTGAGTGTGTGTGTGTGTGTGTGTATGTATGTGTGTGTATGTGTGTGTGAGCGCGCACGAGAGTGTGTGTGTGAGGCGCGCACGTGAGTGTGTGTATGTAGTGTGTGTATGTAGTGTGTGTATGTAGTGTGTGTATGTAGTGTGCATGTGTAGTGTGTGTGTGTGTTTGTATGTAGTGTGTAAATAGAGTGTGTGTGTGTGTGTGTTTGTGTGAGAGGGTCTTATTTATTTTTTATTCTGCACTCTTTGTTTTAATGTTTTAATGTCAATTTTATGATGATTATTTGTGATTATTCATGTTTGATTTGTGTGATTTTAATGTTTTTCTTATTCTGTAAAGCACTTTGAATTACCTTGTGTACGAATTGTGCTATACAAATAAACTTGCCTTGCCTTGCCTTGTATGTATGTAGTGTGTACGTGTAGTGTGTGTGTGTGTGTGTGTGTGTGTGTGTGTGTGTGTGTGTGTGTAGTGTGTATATGTAGTGTGTGTGTGTGTGTGTTTGTATGTAGTGTGTATATGTAGTGTATGTGTGTGTGTGTGTGTGTGTGTGTGTGTGTGTGTGTGTGTGTGTGTGTGTATCTAGTGTGTGTGTGTGTGTATAGTTTGTGTGTGTATGTGTCTGAGTGTGTGTGTGTGTGTGTGTGTGTGTGTGTGTGTGTGTGTGTGTGTGTGTGTGTGTGTGTGTGTGTGTGTGTGTGTGTGAGTGTGTGTGTGTGTATATCTAGTGTGTGTGTGTGTGTGTGTATAGTTTGTGTGTGTGTGTGTGTTTCCGCTCTCCTCTGGAATGCAGCCAGTCTCTGTTGAATCCACACTCGTTTCCAAAGCCCAAAGCCTTTGATCTTTTTTTCGGCGTCTCCTTACCCGGAAGAGAACCCCTCTCTCCCGCGCTCAGCTGGGATGAACGCACACGTGGAAATGTTGGCCCGGCTCCACGCTCGGACCAAATTTAGTCATACAAAGGCTCGAGAGCGCGAGGGGGAGCGCGAGGGGGAGCGCGAGGGAGCAGGGGGAGCGCGAGGGGGAGACCGGGGGGAGGGCGGGGGGAGATGAAAGAGTCCGCCGCCACAAGATCAAAGGCAGCCGCGGCTCCGCCCCGCTAACCCCACCTCCGCGCTTTATAAAGATCTGCCTCTCCATCCCAACTTTGATTCTCACGCAATCTCTCCCTGCTCACTCTCAGACTCAAAAACACGGCCCGTTTTTTCCACATTATTCTTGTTTTCTCCTCATTGAACACACTCGGTCTGTTCTGTTGGAGGGACATTTCAGATTATTGAAACTCAAACCGAGCCCGTGAGTGTGAGCCCGTGAGAGCTTCATCCACGGACACACGCGGGCCCGGAGCTGTTTGTTATCACATGCTCTTTTATAACATTACATCATGAGTGTGCGGGTGAGGGCTGGTGGAGGCCATCTGAACGAGCCGTGGAAAATCACAAGCATAAGCCAGTAGGCCCTATTTGTTGCTCGACATGGCATCAAAGTCCTAATAGGTGCAGCCGTGTGATGCAGAGGGGCTTATATAAACATATGAATAGTGTGTCATAAAATACAACCACATTATAGCTCGTTTTACAGTCCTGGAAGTTCTCAAACAGTTGCCAAGACGTGCGTAAAATGTTATTTGTCGTTAGCCTTGAACCATCACTCTTGTGTGTTCTCGCGTATTCTCGTGTATTCTCGTGTATTATTGTATTTAGCGTGTTTTATTGTTTTAACCCGGCTCGTTCTTGGCTGTGTCTGGCCGTTTGTTGTGAGCCGAGCCGCGCGGGGTCTCTGTGGAGGAGTGTCAATCAAAGCGGCGGCGCCTTTCATGTCTCCTTCCTCGCGCTGAGTGAGGCGGAGGAGGCGGAGGGCTACATTACACCAGCACACACTGCACACACGGCTTACTTTACGCCGGGGCAGCGCTGTGGAAGCAGTGGGAAGTCGCTCCACGGCGTCGCTGTATTTTTGATTGTTTTATAACTTGTGCTTTTTGTCCCTCATTGACCCGCCGTCCGTCTTTTGTGGATGTATTTTTAGGGTGAAAGACGCGTTACTGCGGTCCTGTTTTTAACTTCACAAAGTGTTAGTAGTGAGTAGTTGTCGCGTGCATCACCATCCTGCTCGTGTTTTGTTTTTGCTCTTTCCTCTCCGCCTGGACCACCGAGGGACTATTTTCTACCTTTATTTTGAATTTGCACTTTTTACATTGAGACTTTTCCTGGAACTTATCAGCTGCGGTGTAAACTCGTGCTCTGCGTGTTTATTTCATTCAAACTGAGGCGGTCTGTGTGACTTTACATCTGTGTTGAGGCGGATCCGGGGAGTTTGGCTGAAGCAGACGCACGCACGGGTCCAGGGGCCGCGTGATCCCGCACACTTGGCCCACGCACATTTTGGCCCACGCAGGGGTTCACGTCCCACTCGCGGCGGGGGGATTTTGCTGGAACTTTTGTGTCGTGTTGAGTTTTTGTCAGGGAGTTGACTAAACAGAGTGAAAATGCCACAGTTATCAGGCGGAGGAGACCCGGAGCTGTGCGCCACGGACGAGATGATCCCGTTCAAAGATGAAGGGGACCCGCATAAGGAGCAGATCTTCGCCGAGCTCAGTCACTCAGAGGAGGAAGGAGACCTGGCAGACATCAAGTCCTCCCTGGTGAACGAGTCAGAGAGCAGCCCCAGCAGTAACGACGTGAGTAAGACTGTGTCCTGGAGATGCTGCTGTCCTCTGTCCTCTGTGCAACTCTGCAAATAAGTTCTGTCAAACACACTACAGTCATGTAATGCTCCATGGCTTTTGTCCCTGGGTTTTACTGAGGTGAATGAGGGAGTGTGTTAGTTTGTTAAAGTGTCTCAGTGGTGTGTGATATGGGTCAGTCATCAGTAAAAAAAAAAAAAAAAAAAAGTAATACAAATAAATATACATATATGTATATTTTTTGTACACCGTGGTTTCTCAAATCTAAAAGATGTTTTAAAAATGTACTGCCCATTTATCCCTATTAAGCCTATGTTTTTTTTACAGGCAGAATGTCATTACTGAATAGAAAATGTTTTAAAGGCCTGCCCATATTGTGAAATGCAGCTCAGCCTCCAAAGGATGCTCCTGCAGCGGTCATCTGTGTGGCTGACGGTCTTACATGTTTTATACCACCTTTTGTGTAGATGCACATCTGTCCGGGATGGTTTAAAAGAGATATGTACAAAAAAAAAAAAAAAAAAAACAATAATGACTCTAAAATGAGGCCTTTTGAACCATCTACATATGTAGAAAAGTGCAGTCTTCAAGGGCAAAACTGAGGCAATGCTAAATATTTTTGACAGAACTAAAGCCTGTAGAAAAGGCCGACATATGGCTTTATACTGACAACAACACAGCACTCAAAATTTAATGCTTTATACTTGTTTTTTTTAAAGATTCACTTAATCTGCATGAATCAAAATAAAGAATAAAAGACACATTATTTCTGTCAGATTAAAGAATGTGTTTACACTTTGGAGAAATAGATGTGGAGTTCAGATGTTATACTGTTCATTGTTTTGACAGCCATAACATTAGAGAATTGTGATGCCATTTGGTTTATGAAAAAACATAATTTTTCAATCAATGATCACATCATAATAATTTTCTGCTTGAATTTCATCAGCTGCATGTCGTTAGCCTCATCCACAACAGAAGGCCTAAACCATCCCAGCCTCACTGTCCTCCTTTTACCTATTTACTCGCCTCCTGGAGCTTGCTAATTGCACATTTTGATGTGTTTTTCTCATTAGCCATAGTGTTAATAAAATGTGCACTTTCCGATTTGGACTCTACATGTTTTTGCCATCAAATGTCCTGGAGACGCACGGGACAGAGGCTGAATGTTAATTAGGATTCCAGTGAAGTTCCCTCGCTCAGCTTGAAGCCATCCTGAGGGATGTGGGAATAAGGAGGATTCCACGTTCCCTTGCTCTCCATGTTTTTTGCCATCAAATGTCCTGGAGACGCACGGGAAGGCTGAATGTTAATTAGGATTCCAGTCTTCCCTCGCTCAATTGAGATTTGTAAAAAATGTTTCTCCTATAGATTTGGTTTAAAGGAAAAGAAGGTTCTGATTATTTTTGTCCTATTTCCAGCAAGCATTTAAAATTCTATTCCAGCTGTTCTCTTACATTTAGATGGAGGCATAAATTGCAAGTCAAAAATGAGACTGGACCTAGCATATTGAAAACAAGTTAATTTGAAAGCTCCTCAAGGACACGAGGCTTCATTAAGTGGTTCTTTTGAAGCTCCATCAGCCTTTATAGATAGCAGTGGAGTGTTTATGTTCTGCACTGGGGACACGAGCACATGGGCCGGTCCTGCAGTGTCTGTGGCCATCTGACCGTGTAACTGCATATCTGAAGGCTCTCCTAATTGATTCACCATAATTTCATTTTACTTGTCTTTCTTTTGCAGGCAGCTAGACAGTCCCAAATACCACAAGATTCATATCATGAAAAACACAGAGACCATCCGGATGATGGTAAGTGACACAGCCTTGAGGAAACGTCCTGTTAAATCACAATGTTTTATGGGACAGGCCACATGCAATAAAATGAACCGCTTAAACATGCCCATGTAGTTAGAAAAGCACACACATGCACACAACACACACACACACACACACACACACACAGAGAGAGAGAAGCGATCACTCACACACTTGTACTTACTCTTATCAGCACTAGGATTGACCGGGTCTAGTTAGGACATGCCAGGCCAGCATGGAGTGTTAAATAAAATAAATAAAATGACTCAAAGTAGGGAATGGCAGTTAATCTTATTTGACTCTAAATCCATCAGTTGTCAGTTTTATGGATGTGTCTTTTTAATAGAGATCTCTATAGCCAATCCTCAGTCAGTAAAAGCACGTGGAGCAAATTTCAGAGTTAAGAGGTAGAAGCTTGACTAGTTTATGAGTTAAATGGCAAGTCTGTATTATTTATTTTCAGGAAAATTCCATTCTGTTTTTTTTAATAAGACAATGTTAAATCAAATAGAAAATCAAGATTGATCAGTTAATTAAGAAAATAAATCGTGATAGATTTTTCTGTCAGTTCACACAGCCATAACTGACAGCACAAGTTATTCTGTTTAAATTAACTAAACAACTCACTGTCATAGAGCTTGTGTTTCTTATCAAGCTGTTATCCCAGTATGCTTTTTTTTTTTTTTTTTTTTCAAACGTCTGTCACATGTCGCTGTGGGCCTTTTGCTCTCTTGGCCCGTTGTGGTATGACCCCACTGCTGCAGGTCATCATTAGTCCTTAAAGCAGGAGCGTGTCTCCTCTTTGTTCCCCTTTCACTCCACAAAAGAGCCCCCCTCAAACCAAACACGGCCCTGCCTTTATAACCCGATCCTATATGTCGCGCAAATATCCCCCTCCCTTTTTCTTTTCTTTTTTTTTTTTGCTCCAGGACACGGCACAGCACAAGTGGTGAGTGGTGCTACATTGAGGCCTCTTGTATCAGAAAAGGCCCCCTCTCAGGTCAAAGGCGTGTAGGGAGCCGTTGGGGCGTCTTCTGTTTTGACACAGTCTGTATGTTGGTCTAATTGGCGCTAATTGGCACAGAGGGGCGTCCATTGTTCCTGCATATAATACAACCATCCTCTCGAAGTCCGCCAAAGAAAGGACACAAACAAAAGGCCAGGGCCAATCGCGGCGCGGGTCAAAGCGATCGACAGCGATATCATTACTGCATCAGCACAGCCAGACGTCGGGCATTCCTAGCTGTTTTTCAGTCACACAGTGAGAGTGAGCTGATTCTTGTTAAGATTTAATTCAGGGCTTTCATGTTCTTGAGAGGTCAAATTACGGTTCTTCTTTGTCTGCTTCTTTTTTTTTTTTTTTTTTACAAATTGAAATGTGAAATTGTTTTCTCCTCTGCAGCAAAACATCAAGATCTGTACGGTAAAGGCCATCCATACCCAAGTTACCCAGGTTACATCATGATGAGTAACATGGGCAACGACTACATGAACAATGGCTCCCTCTCGCCGCCCATGCCCAGAACGGTCAGTACCAGCTGCATTTTTTAAAGTTTGAACACTATTTAAATAAATAAAACGCATCGATTGGAAAGGCCAAGTATTTTGCCTGCCTAATACAGATCAACATGTAGTAAAAAGTGAAGAGTTAAACAAGGAAATGCTTTTAAAAGGTTCTGCATTTGTTTAAGTCTGTGCTTCTCATATAAGGGTCATATCTAATAGTGGGTGACAGTTTGGCTGAATGTGAAATTGGTTTAAACTAATTAGTGTAAAATGTAAGACTTTAATTTACTAAGTTACTCAGGAAAAAGCTTGTTTCTCAATACACTGATGCACATACTTTTCTACAATTTAAGATTTTTTTCAACACAAAATGTAAGCTTCTTTAAAATTACCATCTGGTTTTACAGGAGTTCTGGTGTGGAACTAGTTTTATCTTTAATAACAGATGCAGTCATGAGAGGAAACAGTCTGATTCTAGCCTTATTATATAATTTAATTCTATAGAAGGAGAAAAATTCATATCTGTCAACTGGACAAAAGTTATTTGAGTGAGATCGTTTCACTGCTCATCCAAGCCGCTTCTTCAGTTCTGGTCACATTACTGGTGGACTTCCTTATATCTGACACTGCCTTATATCTGTCAGATAACTTTTTGTCCAGTTGACAGAATTGAATTTTTCTTTTACTATGGATCATGAATGACTGAGGGATTGATTTAATTCTATTTAATGCAGTATTTTATTCTCAATCTGTATCAGTATAATTACCATTTAGTGAGAAAGTCATAGTTGGCCTATAAAAATGCACAAACTCCTCATACTACACTGCTATTTAGCCAGACTTGCATCTTCTTCCTTATGAAACGTGTGTCAGTCTGTGGTTTTGGACATGCAGCATGTGGCAGGCCTGTTGACATCTGCCCCCTTCACGACCCATGCGGGCTTCCAGGACATCCGAGCACATTCCGCCATCCTGCTGCCTGCATTCCTCTTCTTGTTAAAATCATAAGCGATGCATGTCTTCACAACCCAAGTTGGATGTGTAATTATCCCAGCGTGACGGTGTATGAGGCCTTGTCCCATCCAGGGGTGGTGTGTGTCTGCAGCAGCTAGATACTGTCCCTTTAACCGTATTAATTTCAGGCCAGCTGCATGTCTCCCTCTTTCTCTCTTGGCGGCTTCCTGTGTCTGTGCCATTTGCAAATTTCTCCTCTCCGAGCGAACATAAAACGCAAGGGAGCACCAACAGCTGTCCTTAATAATCCGGTTTTGTCCTTGCATGCGTCTTGATGGCACACGACCAGCCTGTTTGGTAGGCCTGTCACAATAATTATTATATCGACTTATTGTTGAATATATGAAAGCTGGAACAATATTTTTGGTTCTTAGTACTTACTGTGCCTACATTTATATATATTTTTGTAGTACCGTAAGATTTGAGTTTGTAGAGGGCAAATATTAATAAGTAACATCTTTCACTAATTAGACACTAAGTACTAGTGTTTCATTCTGCCATTTATTTATTGCTCATGCTTTTTCAACAATATTATTCATTTATAAAAGAAGTCGCTGGGATTAACCTGCTTTAAAGTGTTTTGTGTCAGTGGTATAGTAGCTTCAGTGTTATTGATTATGTTTGCTATGTACTTGTTGCCAATGTAGCAATATATCACTTTTTTTAATCATAACTTTTTGATTCTATCAGGAAATGCATCCACAGCACAAACAATCTCCCCCATGGTTGTGTTTTTTCCCGGGGTTTCATCAGGGCAAACTGAGCTGGGACGTTATTATAAGAATTGGCTTTGCGAGGCAGATGTGATTGTCGGGGGCAGATGCCACATGCTGAGTGTAAAGGCTCTTGATTCACACGCAACTCTATCATGGAATGATGTTAAAATTGCACGGCTTCCCCTCTCCTGCCAAAGTTGTAGAGGGCAAAAAAAGAATAAGTGACATTGCGAAGGGGAATTTGATTGAGTTTTCCTCATGATTCACCGTCACATTTGCAAATAGTTATGAAATGTGGTTGGAGTTGCTTTCCAAATGTTCTTTTATGGCTCATTTTCTTGTCAATTAGATCAATTACTGTATTGTCTCCAGTTGCCAAGTCATTGAGGTGTTTATGGAGCGCAGCTGAGTGTATGAGAGGATATGACCCCGTTTCATTTTGAAGTTGGAGGTGGGCAGTAATAATGACTTTATTTGTTTAACTCTATAAAGAAACACTTCAGTATTCCTATGTCCTGGTTTAAGTTTTGTTTTTAGTTGTGCTGTTTATGAGCTGTGAAATAATCCGGGTTGGTTTTATTTCTTTTTTTTCTGTTTTGATAGTTGGATTAAATCAATACAGATTTCACATATTCTTTTATAGTGACATTTATTTCTTTTGGAATCGCCTACTAACTGCTTGGATCAGTTTGGATTATTTTTGTTTGATGGACCGTCCCTACTAGAGCTGTCTAAATTGAAAAGCAGATAAAAAAAAAGTACTAAAACTCGTATCAAAACTAGATACTCATATGAAGCTGGATCAGTCGTCAGTGCATCTCTAACTCCAATATATACCTTTTGTTCAATTTACGTATAACTATTATAGCACTAACACACTCTTCAGTACAATCTACAAGCTATTTACGAGCTATTTTTGATAGCATGTAGGCTCAGACTTTATGATAAAACTTCTCATTTCTGTCATATTATTCATCATGGCTGTTTTTTTCAGTATCTTTCTTCAACAAAATGGTATCTTTCTCATATATACACTTTTCTCTTGATGATCCAATAAAAAGCCCGTGTTTGGGGGAAGGATCAGAGTTCTTTGGCTTTTCTCACTGATGTCAGCTCTCCCTCTGCTTCTGCTGCTCCCGGCCACCGCAGCCACAGTATCTGCAGGCCTGCGATCGGTTTTCAGTCAGATCAAAGGCGCATTCTCTCTTTCATTCTCTTCCATCTCCAGCCCACCACACCAACCAGAGCTGCCCCCCGACCCACTGCCCCCGCCCACCCCCTCAGTCCCTGTAGTTTAGATTGATTTCCATTGACCATGACATTCCTGCACATGCCGTCCAGTCATGATGGGGCGGCCGGGAGTTGGTGATTGTCAGCACATTTTGGGGAAGGGGGGCTGGGTGTTCTTGTGTGCTCACAGCTTACCACGAAGAGTAGAGGTTTTGGTGTGGCCTTCTGGTGTTCTGTTGCATATACCAAACCGTAATAGAGGTTTGAAACATTTATAACCACTTCAAAGAGTGGTGTGGTTATGAATATACTGATGTTTATGGAAATGTAGAGATGGTAGGGGGTGTGTAGCTAAGACCACCTCGTTATTGTGATCTTTAAAGGGAATATATAACATAGAGCTCCTACACAATGTATAATGAGTGCAACTTTAGAAACATGATTTCTGCTGTGATGTTTGGAAGGTGGTGGTACAGTTACATTATAGCTGCTCAAATACACATTTGTTGTTGTCCTAATATGATCAACTGCAGTATTATCATAAATGGATTCACACTGCTCTTATTTTAGGCTTACACATCTTAACCCAGTTACAGACCATGCTGGCCCCTAGTTCAAGTTCATAATGTAGTGATAGTGGCATATGAACTGTATTTTGAATATATTACAAGATTGTGTTTATAGTCTATTCATTCTTAGATTCATTTTAACATATAGTTTAACTTTGGGCCAAAGTCCTGCATTCTTGGCACAATATCCACACTGCCTCTAATAATTGTAAGACAGACTACAATCTTAAACTGTGTACTTATTTTTATTTGTCTAAAAGTAGCAGCAGCTAAATAAAGTGTTGTAGACTGGGAATAGCATTGGATTCTTGTGTCATGTGTTTGTTCTGACAGTTTATTTACATTTTTTAGCAAGTGTCGCTGCTTATTGTTTGATATGTGAACAAAGATAAGTTAGATGTTTTTGTACTATTTTTGAATCGATGGTCTTTTAGCCTCCAGTCTGGATTTAGAAATGACAGCTTCTAAATAAAGAACTCTGATGGAAACACATTTAGAAATGACCTAAAACTTTCATCTTAAATATGTATTCCTGCATAGTTTTACATAAAAATTATACTGGCTGAACGCGGATTCTGCCAGACTAATTCTAATTAAGAAAATACATAGAACGGCATTGCTATCTACGGTTTCATCTCCCTTTTCTTTTTTCTGCGCACTATTTCTCCCTTTGGACCCTCAATTGCAGATACTCTTGGCAAAAAAAAGCAGGGCTGTGTGGTGGGGGTTGCTGCGCTGCTTTTCCTTTGAAGTAGTGGGGACGTGACGGATCTGCTAGCCAGTGTCTCGCAGCGTGGAATCACTAACCCAGGCTTACCTAACGGGATTTGGTCGGAGCGCTCTGGTGTCCCTCGGTGCCATGTGTGTCCTGAGCTCATGCCCTCAGCGCTACCGTGGAAGATCCTTGTTAAAGAGAACACTACGTTTACCAGCAGACCTCCTTTTCCACCATATAACGTTCTATATCGCAGCTTATGGCACCTCGCGTAGTTTTTGAAGTGTCACTACAGGACAGACATGCTGCGTGAAGTTAGCCGCAGATGAATGTAGCTTTTTGCCTGTAAGCAGCTAAACTCCACATGATCACCGCTTGCTAGTAATAGTCTTAAGATTACACCGTGCCTATGTACCCCAGTTCATACTTCTGTACTTTCTAGTCATCCAAAACTGCACTCCATTGATAAGGACATTAAATATATAGTAGGCTTATAAAGCAGGCTGCAATGTTGAAATTGAGTTACCATAGCGATAATGCCTTAAATAAAGACACCCCAGCGTCTGTCACCTACTTGTCTCATAAAAAAAACTTAGTGCTTTCCTGTAATGTTCCACAGTATGGTTTAATCCTTTCCATCTTGTATTTATTCAGTTGCAGGTGGGAGTCATCTGCTTGCCTCCATGGAGCTTTATGCCATACTTAACATTTCAGACAAAACAATAACACCTCTATGGAGAAAAGTGTTTTAAATGTATGATACTAATGATACTGTTGATAGCGTGCATAGCCAACTACGACACCCACATGTAGAACTACAGCAAGCGTTCAAATAATTTTATGGACGTTATCTATCACATAGTCTCACTGGCGTTTATATCATCGGTTACACAGCTTCATAAACCCATGTGATATGGTCGCAGGCGTGAAGGCCAGGAGCAGGGACCTCCCACAGAAGAAGACGTCTTTGTTGCGCCGCTGGCCGACCATGTTTTATAAATGGCACTGTTAACGCCAAGGTTCTTGTCCTCTGCTGTGGCACTGTGATGTCGGTTGACACATTTACTCCATATGCACACCACTAATGACGCCATGTGGTTGTAATCACCTTATCAGAGCGTTTCATCTCGCTCAATGAGGCTGTGCAGTGTGAGCCTGGACCAGACCACAAGAAACGAGCTGTTGTGTAAGAAGAATGAGAACACGGCTATAGGTTGGAGTTTCTAAAGGCCATGCACTTGTTAAAATGCCAATCAATTCGTCAAGTTACAAATTTAACCACATCAACTCTAGCTATTTGTAACTTTGATCTTCATCCATTGGTGGAAATGAAATGGTCAACACAGTACTGCACATTCGTAGTTTTTGGTTAATACAAAATATCAGTCTAAATGTTTATATCGTTGTTTTTTGGCTGTTGGCTTTATTTGACAGGACAAATGTTTGAGATGAGGCCTGTGCTGCAGCTCGGATCACTCTACAAGCAGGCAGCAATATCATTACAAAATACTTATTACTTTTTATTTGACTGCATTTTATTATGGGCTGATGAATTGTAATTAACTCGTGTTTTTAATGAATTCTGTATTTATGAACTATAATTTTATCTATTGGGCTACCCACTCGTGCTGCAATCAACGTTGCACAAGACAAATTTCCCACTCTAGGATAATAAAGTTAATCTTGAGTCTTGGATCTTTAATCTTGATACTTTGGACAATGCCAGCACTAGTGACTTGTAAGGGTTTTGGGTAGAAAAAAATTCACTTGAGCCTCTTTGCAATACCAAAACCAGCACTGTGTTCTGTAATAATATTGTATCATCTGATATTTTAATGCACATGCTTTTACTTAACCCTCAGTATCCCTCACCCTACAGTATGACACTCTTTGCCACGTGCCATGCCACTGACTCGCACTCAGCTTATTCAATCTAGCTGCACAGCCTGGAGCCAGTTCAGGCCTCAGTGGTCCCAGCTCTGCCCCAGCCACAACACCTGCTCTGGGGGTGTCACTCTTCACCCACTGCCTGCTGTTGATCTCTGGGACTCCAGGCAAGGCCTCACCAAGGTTGTCCCGTAAGCCTAGAACAGTGTTACTGGTATGGATGGGAAGATCCCTCACAGAGCTGAAGTGTCTTTGGAAACTTATGACAAACTGTTGCGTCAGTTTAGAAAAGGTTTGACTGTAGAATACCGTTGCTTTGGGCGATGTTAAATGCACTGGCTTAAATCCCTTATATTTGCCTGTCTGACTTAAAAGTGTACATTTGTTACATCTGTTCTTAGTACCCTTATGTCCTTAAACAGAGTTATAAACTGAGTAAAAATGAATAGCTGTATTGAGTTGGTTCTGACAGCTTGTCGATGTGTATAGAGGGGAGCAGTGTTCCATCCTGTAAATGGCCATGTGAAGAACTATAGGACCACAGGAGTGAAACATGGGTGCAAATCTACTCACTGTGTCCAGACTTCAGAGGAGCTCAAACAGCTCTCACTTTGTCCTGCTAAGGAACTGAGCAATGATCAATAGCTGCTCTGTTGTGTGAAGTTGGTCAGTCCGCACCGCTCGCTCTCCCTCCCTCCTCTTTGCTGTTTCATATTTTCAGAAGCTCATTATTTCTTTCTGCTCTGGGTGTGAGCTCTAAAGAGGCTCACATGCAATGTGTATCTGACAGTGCTGAAATATTAATGGTCCCCAGTGTAGGAGGTTGATCTAGGCCTGCATAGTTACAGTACAAAGGGTGCCTTCTCGCCACTAGGCTTTATTAGCCAAGCTGTTAAATGAATAGATGGATATAGTCAGCGGTCTTCTGTGTTTTTGCTCTGAACATCAAACCACTGTGTTTTCCGTCTAGCCATTTCTAACAAGGCTATCCAACACACGCACACACACACGCACATACACACACACACACACACACACACACACACACACACACACACACACACACACACACACACACATACACACACACACGCGTGCGCACACACACATATACACACACACACACACACACACACGTGCACATGGACATAAGAAGTGCACTGTTGAGTTTCTGTGGGAGGACAAAGAGGAGGGCTTTGCTATCAGTTCATTTTGTGTGGTCTTGGTCATAAAAAACACACTGTTCTTTGACTGTGAAAAAGCCTGTCTTTAATTTTTGGGAAGCCCATAAAAGTTTGTCGCCCCTTTCATATCGGCTGTGGAATTGAAAACAAATGCTACATTCTCCCCTCCTCTCCTTTGAACTGCCCAATTATGGAGTTGTGAAAATAAAACTCGGGTCTGTAGAGCTCGTTCCCTCCTTCTTTCTCTCTTTCTTTCTCACTCTTTCTTCCTCTTTCACTTTCTTTTCCTCCTCCTCCTCCCTTGTTTTTGAAGAAACCAAGGGGGATCACTGATGTCAAAGTCAAAACCAAGAGCATTAAGAAAACTGGCGAAATGCAATACAGCTGCAATCCGACATGACGCTAGAAAATAGGGCTGAGGAGCAGAAAGCCTCTCTCCCGTATTCCCAGGGCGCGCAACTGCTCCCGGCCTTGGCTTTGATCTCTTCAAAGCCTCCTGCCTCCTACTAGATGGAGAGTCTTGGCTGCCGCTCGTGAGCGCTGGAGAGGCAGGGAGGGAGGAGGAGATGTTTGGGGTGGAGGGGTACAACGTCTTTCCCTTTCCTGGGCTGAAATCAATCACAGTGCCGAGACAATTATGTGTAATTCAAGCCCGTTCAGATTAGGAACTCTGAGACACACAGGCCTGACCAGCAGAGGAGTCACCAGGAACGGACGAGCGCACTTGAGGGAAGGAGGCTTAGAGCCCAGAGGAAGAGGTGCTGAAAAGCAGGCTGCCATGCTGCTGTCCAGCAGAGCAGAAAATCAGAGTACAATGGAGTGATTACACTTGCAGATGTAGCCATATTCATGACGAACTGGATGGAGAGAACAGAGGGAGAGGGGAGTGCTGGTTGCATTGGAGCATGCTAGTTAGTGCGCTAACCAGTCAGCTGTATGTTGTATTTATATGTGTGTTTCGAGTCCCCCCCAGCAGCTGCACTGTCCCCCTTTGCTGTATCTCTATCCCTCATGCCCTCAATGCACACTTGGCCATGGCCTGCCCCAGGCACCCAATTTACTATGGCTGGTGAAAAACTCACTGGCCCAAAGTCAGATAGGAAAAACAGCAGCAGTGAATGCAGTTCTTTTGCTGCCGCTGCCACAGTTGAAGTGTGTAATGCTCTGTTAGGGTTTACAGACGCCTGCTGTCATGTAGCTCTCTTACACCGCCCCAATCCAAGGAGCATGTTCATTCTTCATGTACTTGGAGTATTGATTAGATTTTTTCTTTTAATTGTATGTCATTGGATTTGCCCCTTTATCCTTCTTGTCTGTAGTGTGGGAATTCTGTGACATTATGGGGTCAGGTAGAGGCCAAAGAGGGAAAAGCACAATCACATTACAGGGCCAGTTAATTGGAAATGTATGATTATCTAGAGTTTGAGATGGTGTGCAGCCATCTGAGTGAATAAACAGGGCTTTGTTTTTATCTTTATGCAGTCACTTGATGCGGGGTGATGAAACCCACATTGAGATCTAGCAACAATGTTTGTTGATCTGATGAGCTCGCCATGTGAGCTGTGTTTCTTTTGATCATCGTACCACTCACTTAGTGATACAAGCCTATTATTTTCTTTGTGACATGCACACATTAAACAAATGACATTTATGGCACAGTTTAAATAAAGAGGTAGCTGATAGTTTTACTTTAACAAACAGGCAGACAGGGAATAGATGATTCTAAATTCTAAAGGTCAGGCTCAATGGATTATGTGGCATCAATGGAGCCACCGTGCAGCTCAGTGGGAGAACTTAAATCCACTAGCAGCCATAACCCTCAGCTCAGAGGCCAGGTGACGCTTTTCAAGTCCTCCAATGGAGACACATCACAGAGATGTCCTCCACTTTGAGCTGCCCGTCATCAAACAATCCCACAATGCATCAAAACATCAAATCAATGCGCCCCCACCATACCCCTATCTTTGAGAGATGAAAGATGCCCAAGTGTGTGTGCACACCACTCAGAGCCCACACCTCCAGTCCACGTTTTACATTCACATAACGTCGTCCATATCAAAGCTGATGGACTCTAAAGAAGCTGTTTGACAGTCATGACCTCTGCTGAGCTCTTGGATGCATTGACAAAGTTATGGTGTTTTTCAAGTAGTTTTGTATTGGAGATTTACTTTCAGATCCAATACATTTGTTCAATATTCACATCAAGGTTTTGGTGTATGCTTTGTAAGCTTGATTCCCAGCTCCAACACTTTGTTGAATGTCTTTACCAGTGACGTGTGGTCAGGTGAGGCAGGTGAGGCCGTGCCTCACCTGTCATCACAGAGAAAAAATTTAACTTTGCAATTTTATTATTTTTTTTTAACTAAAAAAAAAGAATACCATTTTTTATTTAAAATTTTGTTTACCCGTTGAAATCCTGAGGAGAGATGTCAGGTGAGGCACCGGCTGTTCGTGCCTCACATGGACTGACTGTGCTGTAGCTCAGCAGTGACGCTGCTGCTTTAAGCGGCTGTGAAAAGGCGCCGGGTGAGGCACGCATTTGCCCTGCCTCATGTTAGGGGGCGCTTGTGAGTCCAGGGATTCTTGTAACTCCCGCAGAATAGGGGCCGCAAACTACAATTTAGAGTTAGCAAGTCAACTTTAGCAATTCACTTTTTTCTTCATGTCTGGCCCTACTTTTTAAATGGAGGAAGATACATATTAAAGCTCAAGCAGTTTTCTAAACTGGACTTTGGGTCGAAGCAGGAGGTTATAATTAAAGGACCGAGACCAATGCGAAAGGAGCTAAATGGTTTGCTCCAGACGACGGGACGAAAGACTCGCTCTTTTCAAACAAAGACGTACAAAATGGTAAGAAATTTAATGACTTCAATCCATTGAAAATTGGGGAACCAGAATAAGGATAAAAAACAATACAAAACCAGCTTTTTATTTCACACTATTGGAGCTATTTCATACGGACTTCGGGACTTTTATTTTGAAATTCTTTTTTATTCTGGCCCCAAGTCACTTACTGGGAGAGACACCTGGTTTACATGTTTGTAAATCTGATTGTGATGACATCAGTGCCTCACCAGCCACGAGCCTCACCGCACGTCACTGGTCTTTACCCAGTCTTCACCTGCGTTTTAAGATTATAGCTGTTCTGTCCAATTAACCCTGTGTGTCAAAATATTAGAATTGTTGCATATAAAAAGTAACATTCCCAAAGCCAATTTTGAAAGCTAAATTTGTACAATGTTTGCTACAGTGTTTAGCCAACCAAAAAGCTTAAAGTAATTACATTTTTGAAGCTGCTACAATTTTATAACAAGACAAATTGGATTATATTCAAACTAATGAAAAGGTAGCGTTGAATCCACTCAGCTCCCAGTTAGATTACTCCCACAGTAGTTCATTCTATTGGTTTTATCATTTCGATTAGTGGCATCAGGTGCACAAGTGGACCCTATAATGTCGCAGGAGCCATATGCCCAGAGCTTAAGCCGTCCCTTTTGTGCTTTAACAAATTCTCTATTACCATTTCTTTAGAGGTATCAAGGGATCAGCAGACGTTGTCCATAGTCTTGTTATACATGGTCATTGTTTTGTTTGTATTAAGGCCCACAAAAGCTAATTGATGGGGCGGAGTTTTCGCATGACCATTCCAGATCCTTGGAGAGGTTCTTCAAGTGGTCTCTGCTTCTATGAGGACAGAGGAAAGCTGTTTGTTAGAAGGGGATCAGATTTGAATAGCTTTGTTCACCTCATTCAGACCTTGGTGAGGGCGTGTGTGTAGGGACAGAGGGAGAACCTAAAATGTGGTGTCTGATTAATGACTCATTCCTGGCTCAAAGGCAGTTGTTGGTCGTCTTTACCAGTTAATCCTTTAAAACGCGGAATCGCCAACAAACACTGTAGGGCAGCTATTGTTACGCAGTCCATGTTGAAAATGAGCCTTCAGGTTTGCCATAGCTTTTAAGGCTTTGTTGTAATAAAACAAAATGGCTTGACTAAAATATTAGTTGTCATCTAGGATTGGACGATGTATATATAAAAAAAAAATCTCTATAAAATCTATATCTAAATAAATTAAAAAAAACAGTTTTATTAAAAAGAAGTGGCTTTCAATAGCTAGAATTTCCTTCTACACAAACAATACAATGTTTAATCGCTGCCATTTGAAAAATTCTCAAATTTCTTCCTCAAAGTCTGACCTGAACTCTGCTCCAAAATGCATGCTTTTATAGATGGAGGATTTGCCGTAGACCTCTTGATTAAAATGACCCAAGCAAATTATTATTAAAAATGACAGAATCTTGATTTAAAGTTTGGTTAATTGTACAGTTGTGTGTGTTATTTGAATTCAGGGTCAAAAGCTCAGACTTAAGGGACAGGTGAAGCCAATAGAAAGCTCTAGTGCAATGTTATACAGCCTTCATATTTTGGCAATAACAGAAGAAAATGTATATATTGATAAAATTGACATTCATATTTTTCTGAACTTCTAGTTATGAATGATTTAACCATCAGTATTTTCATTGTTTCTCTTGTTGCGTTGGACGGGTGTGCTTGTGTTTGATACAGGAGGAAAAGTAGGTCAATACTCTCGGCTCTGGCAGCACAGCACATCTCATTCAAATCACCTCCCCTTCCTCATCCCTCATGCGCGCGCCTTTGAAAACCTTCCCCACAAACATAACATCAATCTGACTTCCGTCGTCGTCTAGATTCCGCTGGCTAGCAAGTCATGCTAAAAACAAACCTCAGCAAACACGTAATGCTAGCTCGGTCTTAGTGAGGGTAGTTCTGTCTTGAGCTGCCATCTCCACAGGTAGAGACACACAAAGACCCCCACTAGACTCCATTTTCCCCTTCAGCGCTGAGCTCCCAAATCCAAACTGACAGCCATTCATGCCCAGAATACCTGGCTGAAAGCTAAGGGGGAACACTATCTAGGTGTAGCAGGCAAATCCGCTCTTGTTCGACGAATCTCAGCGTTCTGCATGAGGCAACTCCTCAGCAGTTTTCTCTGCTCTGTACCTGCCTTTTCTCTCTGATTCGACCATTGTGAGGAGGCTAGGTTTTAGCACGCTAGCAGCACAAAGTTAGCTTGTGCTGCAGTTTTATTTGTGTACATTTTATTTTTCTTCCCGGGTTATTCTTGAACGCAGATGTTGGCATTGGTGGGTTGCCTGGCATGAATACAGCCGCCAGCCACTAAGCAGGCCATGCTGGCTGCTAATGATAAATGATCCAGTGTTGATGCAGCAACACGCTGGGTGGCTAAACTAGTGCTGAAGAGAGCTATTGATAGAGGATAGAGGACAAGAATATCAGGTTTTTAATATGTTTACAAAATAAAATAGTGCTCTTAAATTTTATTATGATTTGGCATGACAGAATTGACCAATATAATTTCAGTGGAGTGAAGTGGACCGGAGAAGGCCTCCTGTTCGAGTCCAACCTACTGTTAAATGATCTATTTAAACTATAAATAGGCCTAAATAGTAGCCTACGTTTTCTTATATGGGATGCTGATGCCAATAATATACGAAATATTTACTTAGTTGTTATTCAAATATTGAAATTGATCTACCAAATTCAAATATCTGGACCTCTTCTAACCCAGTACTGTCACCCTCGTCTTACACAGTGGTGGATGAAGTATAAGTAAAAGGTTCAGATGAAAAATTCTACATAAGTAAAAGGATTTAAGTACCTGTTTAAAAATGTACTTTAGCAAACTAACAACACTTGTGTGAAATACTTTTATTTTTTATTCTTAAAGGGTTAAATGTAGTGATTAAAAAGCTATTCATATTTTGGTCAGCAGTAGCAATACAAATCGATTTCTTCCTTTCTTGATGAAGTGCATAAAAATAATCCTTTTGCACAATGGTGGTCATCTGTAAGCTTTTGGAAGTACAGAATGTAGTTTATTCAGTGCAATCAAATGTAAACTGGGGCTGCATGATTTGGTTAAATATCACATTTTTCTGACAAACATTACGGATCGTGTTCAAGGTTCACATTTTTATCACGTCCAGAAAAACTGAAATATGAGCTGACACACGGAGACGAGAATCACATTTTAGGACATGTTTGTACAGATCTAAACTAATGCAGAATAAGACAGGATATTTTATTGTTTTTGGAGGTAATTATGGTACTTAAAAAACTGCAGCCTTTGCGATTTGCCAATTGCGTCCACTCAGGTTGTGATCTTGATTCGATTTTGATTAACTGTGCAGCCCTAATGTAAATCCACCCAATACCTCCCAAGCATTTGTAGTTCATCTGCCTCAGTGAAAGTGACAACAGAGTTTGCTGCGTGCTCAACATGGGGTGTGAAAGCCTGGTGGGTCTTTAGGGGAGCGTGTCGTTTCTGTGTGTGTGTGTGTGTGTGTGTGTGTGTGTCTAGGCTTGCTGACAGTGGCACTTGAGCAGAATGTTTGCCCTTTCCTCAGCCCTTTGATGTGACCAAGGCCTGCTGTGATAATGAGCCCCATGCCCTGCCACAAGGTGAACATCCTGCCTGCCGACCGCCCAGGGCCCTGCCAGAGCCTCAGCCCAGCCCCCCAATCCTCCCCTCCGTCCTCCCAGCACACCTCTAATACACATGCTTCTGTCTGCGGACTCCTCAGGACACTGTCACACCAACTATTACATTCACACTAGAGCTTAAGGACAGCCTATTTCTCTAACGTTTGGTCACAAGCAGAGCTGAATTTGGCCTGTTATGATTATTGCAACAGGCCTATCCCCTTATTGTTCAATATATGATAGATTGAACAATATTTTCCCACTTTTTCTTTGCTCTAGTGGGAAATGTTTGGTTATTTTTTGGCAATACTTGAGCTGTGGAAGGTTGCCTTAATAACTCCTATGACTAAAGTATAATGCAAAGTAATCAAAAAACTATATGTCTGTTATGTGACGAGGTATCTGATCCAAAGTGCTTTGACGAGATGAGATCACATGAGTTCAGAGTTATATGTGAGGATTAAACAACAAGGAGCAGTGCATTACACAGTCTTAACGCACTGGTGCAGAGTCAAGAGCATCAAGACGCACAGCTGAGTTTCTCTGTGGCGTGCGCACTTTTTCAAGTTGTTTATAAACCATAGCCCCACAAACTGAAAATAGTTCACTTTTAAATCTGACAGCTTTTGCTTTGAACATCCATGGAGAGTCAATAGGTTATTTCTGTTTTAGTTGAAGCTAGTCCCTGCTAACAGTAGCTCAGTTGTTTACCCGTTGCTATGGTGATGCTCACAGCGTAGTGATATAGTACGGTGATTAACTGTTGCCGGAACTACTTGTGCACTTATAACAGACCATGGTCAGTGAGAATTCAGGTTAATTGCTGAGCATCATTTTTTAGTATAAGTCTGATTAAACTCACAATTCTCTTCCAAAGGCCTACAGCCCTAGTAGCAAGTTTCGTTGTGCAAATTAATTTTAAATTCTAAGTCATTTAAGTGTGTGAAATGAAATAATTTTATGTGAGAAACAGAGCATGGATCATATCGTGTTTCTGTTGCATTGCACTGCTTTAATAATACTGCAACTGATCAAAATTAAGACTTGAGAACTTGAAAGCGGATAAAGTCTTGTCTCTGGGGCAGGCACATTTCACACACATTATCTTCATGTTCAGAATGACACTGACAGAGTTAGAGTGATCGAGTTGCTGAGAGCACACACTCTTCATGCCAATAGAAGGATGACGCCTAATCCACCTTGTTGTTGTGCCGAGGTTTCTGGGAAAGAAGGCACCTGGCTGTTAATATTTCTTTTATACTCATTTGTAGCATAACACCTTTAGTTAGTGATTCTTGATCCATTCTCTGTGTCGTTTGGACTATTTTGTAACGTTTCATGCTTCTCAATACGTGTCACTAAACCATTTATTCTCCCTGATGACTTTAAATAAATGGCTTTTAAGGCAGACTTTGGCTCTACATAAAAAAAAAAATAAATAAAAAATTCTAAGGAAAAAAAATAACGATGTTTTTCCTATCTGCCCTGTACGGTACCACTGCTACTTCTAAACTTGTGGACTCCAGTCCAGCACGGCGTTCATGATTGAATTAAAGGAGAGAGATTCTTCTTCACAGATGTACATTTCTCTCCAGGGCAGACTTTCCTGTTATTCATAGCCTTCTTCACTTGTGTCCCTGTGGTTGGCTCCGCTTGTTCGTCTCATTACCCCAGGCGCGTGGCGCTGCTTCGCTCGCTGCCGGCTCAGCTTTCTTCTCCATTAATTGGGTTTCGTTACATTAAGCCCCCTGGCCAAGGGGCCATTCTGCCAATAACACATTCCATTTTTAGCTTGCCACTCCAAGCTGGTGGGGTGCAACCCTTTCTGCAAATGCTAATTGGTTATTTATTTAAGCTTCCTCAGGTTGTCCTCCACTGGTTTTGGTGCAAACGGAGGGGGAGCAGCAGCCTGCTTTTACATAAAGCTCAGCACAGACACAATGGCTGTGTGTTTGCTCATGTTGTTGGGAAAAGGCTGCACTCAAACACACCTCAGAGGGAACACCTGGTCTGAGCAGGACTCATGCATTTCTACATGGGCCACACCTTTTTATGGTTAAAGTCCAGGCCTGTGTTTAGAGCATGTAGCCACATAAATCATGTCAACATGCTTTGTGGATGATTAAAATGAGTGAGTATAAACTCTGGTACTCTGCATTGGTGTGAAGTTTTATTATTAAGTATAGCGTTCCTGTGAACTGCTGTCCAAACTGCAAATCCCCATACAGTGCAGAAGGTGAGGTTTTGGGGGAGAAGGGGAGAAGAGCTCTTTTAAAGGAAATATTAAGCAGTATGGGAATCCATAGCCACTACTTGAGCATGTGTCTCCCTACCCAGCTGTTTGTGAAACACCTTACATGGTTTATGTGCGCTGGATTGTAGCTGCAGGCACACACAGTCCTCATTGCATATAAATTACACAAGTGGGAAGTGATTATTATAAAATTCCCGCTTTCCTCTTTTTTCCGTTTCCACTTGGCAGAAGTGGTATAATTGAGTGGAGTACAAAAGGCGTGCTGTGAAGGGGGGAGGATACTAAAACTCAATATGGTGGCATATATAAAATTCTATGGATGAAGACTGTATTCTGACAAATTCTCCAAACACTCTACAAACTCTGAGACAGTGACATGTTGTAAAAACAATGTGAGAAAAATATTGTGTCCCATAATTTTCTTTCTTCCATCCCCATTGCTGACGCTGTGCCAAGTTACTATGTTCAAACACATTGGAGTATCTCCTCCATGAAGGGCTCCCTGCCAGCTGCAGTTCCACACAATGAATTTCTCTTAAAACCACATCTGAGAGGTTCTTTAAAAGGGTTGGCCAAGCCTGGATATAAAATTCCAAATGGAACGTTTTCATTTCAATCCGCACTGCCTCTCCCTTTTCGTCCTCCCACAATATGAATAGGAATATTCTAAGCCTATTATTTCTCCTGTACAATAAAAAGGGAACTCCAATATGGCCGCATGGTGACACTGTGGCTACGGTGGAGGGTTAGATTGACAGGGTTAAATGTGCCCTCATTGTTGTCAGTTCAGTGTTCTGCTGCCCGTCAGGAAATAGTAGCATGGTGTCAGACTTTTAGCACAGGAACTCTCCCTGTGCTGTGAAGTGGGCATGTTAACAACTCTCCTTTAAAGAACGGTAACAGTGTAACAATGGATGCCTCAAACTGAATTTGGAAATTGGAATTGCAAGTGTTGATGCTTTATATCACAAAGAAGAAATATTCAAGTGGGATGAAAAATATGTTGGTATGTCTGAAGCTTATTATGGGTGAGGTATGTGTAACAACGAAAGGCAATTGTGGGCTATATGACAAAGTGAGAAAAATGAAGATGAAGACTTCTACAATATTTTTACACTATAATATATAAATCCTCACCACCACATTTCAGAAATCTGGAGCTGAATGCTTGTGCTTCAGGCTATCGTCTTATTCCCACCAGATCACTAATGGGAGTGAGAGGCGTAGGATAATGTAGGCGAGAATCCTATCATTTGGCCCCTGGTCTGGGCATGTCCCAAGGCCTGGTTTAGCCTCCTGAAGAGCTGGTGGGACTATTAAGCCTGTGGGATGAGGTGTGACACTCCCACTCAAATTATCCTGTCACCTCTGACTCCCGTGACCCGGGTCACACGTCTGCTCACCTGGTGTTAAAAGTCAAGAATGTGACCATCAACAACATGGCTCAATAGAAGTACGTGCAGGATCGGTGATATGAACTGTAGAAGCGGCTCTGTTTAAGAAGAAGCCTGAGGGGGGATTTTTGTGGTTGAATGATGCTTCATGTTGTTGGAAATCTTTGGGTACTCGCACGGCAAACATAAGACTGAGTGTTCCTGGTTTGGCTGTTCCAAGAAAGTAGGGGGAGGGCTGGGGAAAGTGGTGCCAGTCCGTGAGAGGTTCAGGGAAACTGGGACATTCCAGTCACCGTGTGTTCAACAGGAGGGGCACCAACACAAATTAAACCTGCAGGAATTTCACCTGTCACACCTCTCAGGCTAACCCCAGCACCCACCATCATTTTATGCTCCTACAAATTGTTGTGAATTATTTAAACATGTTTGAATATTTTTGTATGTTTTCTGATGAGGAAAATTGTTTATGTGATTAAGATGTGATTAATACTCAGTTGTGAGACATGTGTCCTTTAGCTGTGGAGGTGATGTTTTGGCTCCGCTCAGCTTTCTGCTCACATTGTAAATGGTAGATCTAGCATGGCTAAGCAAAACCACACGTCTGAAGTATGTAAGCTTTAGCTGGGGTAGAGTGAGTCCTTTGAGTGTGTTTGTGTATCTGAGTTTTAGGGGAGCAGGTCTGAGTCATTTGTGATGAGGGTCACTGTTGACGTGATGAACTGTGCATTAAGGAGCGCTGCAGACATCTGTCTTACTCTCAGTCTATAGCCACCCCTCCTCCTCCACCATCCCTCATCTCTCCTTCCTCCCCTCCTCCTCCACCATCCCTCATCTCTCCTTCCCCCGACTCTTGCTCTGTAATGAACTCCCCTTATTCACCAGCTAATGACTGCCTTTGATCTCACGTCTAAGACCTCTGCTCTACTCTGCCCGACAGTCTCTCTCTCTCCCTCTCCACTCTGCCTTTCTGTTGTTGCTATGTGAAAGTGTGTTTCTTTTTTTTTTCATATTTTTTGTTTCTTTTGGAGAACAGGTTTCCATTTGTGTTGATTCAAAATAAACAAAGTTCTCAGGCTTTAATAAAACATAAAGGTCTCCTGTTTATTCTTTATCTTATGACCATAGTGTAAAGCTTTATACAAGCAAGAATTTCACATGAGACCACCCGCACAGTGTGGCACCTGTCCCCACAGCATGTGACAGGGCATAGAGCCATGGTGCATAAAGAGCAATGTAGCTGAAGCTAATGCTAAATGTCAATGTTTTTTTGTTTTTTTTTCTCTCCACAGTCCAACAAAGTCCCAGTGGTGCAGCCGTCCCATGCAGTCCACCCACTCACACCACTGATCACTTACAGCGACGAGCACTTCGCACCAGGCCCCCATTCTGGTCATCATCAAGACAACAACAAAGGTAAACTTATAAACTAATAAAACAAAACAAATAAAAATAAATAAAGAGATTTATGGTTACAAAATTTGAAAAGTTTGATTGACCGGTTGCATTTTTATCATGCCCCCATGTTTTTATCTTAAATTCTTTCCACAGTTGTTGTTTTTTTTTTTTTTGTCAAGTGGTAAACGACCTTCCTCAGCCATTTAAAATCAGATTTAACAAACACACAATTAAAATTAAGTATCATAAATTCCATATGCCAATTGTTTAAATTATCTTGCTTGTACAATTAGCCAGGTGTAGACTATCATTCTTCTGCCGCACTATTGCATTCAAAGACAAGAGTCTGGGGCAGTGCCTTCCTCCCTCTCTCTGCTCTGCGCCTGAACTCATTTGGAAGCCACCTTTGGGATGCTGTGTTTAGCTCGACTGCCCTCTTCTTCCCTGTGCATTCATCGGCGCTTGCTAACTCGCTAACAGCATCTAGCCCCGCTCTGACAGCTGCACTGAGAGAGGCGCGAGGATGGGCTACACAGCTGGAGGTTTTCTGGCAGCTTCCCGCTAGCGCTAAATAGACACGGGCCCTCTGTGCTTCTGCCCTGTGTCTCTCTTCTTTCTTCTCCAAAGTCAGAAAGAAGAGGCATCAGACGGTTTGTAGGCACCATTGAAGTCGATGAAGATGATGAAGATGAGGCTGGAGCAGATATAAATAACACTGTGGAACAGAGCGGCAGAGTACATAGTCTGTCAGATGAAGGGAGTGGGGCATGTGAAGAAACTGCTCTACATATGTCACGTAAAATCAGATGTAAAAGACACTTCAGGATGGAGGTTTCTCCGGTGAAAGCAAGTTGTTGACAAGGAATGGATTGGTTAATTCACTGCATAAACGTAAATTGTAGACTTGGTTGTCATGTAGTACAAATGACAAGGTAAAGCGCACTAATTACTACATAGCATTGACATGGGTTATTTGATAGTCTTTAATCATGATATTATTAAGAGGAGGACAGTGCTTAGGGGTTTTAGCTTTAACCATGTCCATATCCTCATCAAAAACACGCCTCAGCTCGCCTTAGCCAAATAGTAAAAAAAAAGGGCATTGTTTTTGACGTCATACAAGCTACTTCACTTTTCAATGCACCCGCAGATGCAGACATATCTCTGTCTACTACTGTGATTTCAAAAACGCATACAATATTTTGAGTTGTACTGTAGGAATTACCGAGGAGACTGTATCCAATTTAGTTTAGATTGGTAGAATAATGCAAAATAGATGTGGAGCGTTTAAAGATCAAGATGGTTTTCTGACCATAGAGCGCCCCTAGAGGTGTTTTTGCCTAACTACATCAGAGGTAAGCACTGGCAGCCCAATAAAATCCATGTCCAAACGATCCAGTAGCAGAATTAAGTGTAAATGATTTCCCCAGGCATGTTCCTATGTGTACAGGCGAGCAGAGTTAAGCTGAAGATGCTTAAAACCAAATCTCACGTATTCTTTTTCTTGCTCCCTCCCTCTCTCTTTCTCTCTTTCTCCCCTATCTCTCTTTCTCCCTCTCTCTCTCGCTCTCTGGTATCGACCAATGGCGGCTCTCCCTTTCTTAGCGGGCTCAGACTTTGATCTGCTTGTTAATTATGAAAAATAATCATGGATTTTCTCATTAGGAGCTCTAATATGCACAGGGCCGTAACACACCGCAGAAGGTCAGGCAGGGGGTCCTTGCATATTTTACACAATGAACTTTATATTGTGTTTTTTAATTTGTGGTGAAGTGCAATGATTTGTTTGTAGTTTTTCTTTTATTTGTGCAGTGGTTTAAATGCAGCGTGTTTGAGAGGAAATGTTTTGTGCCAATAAGAACATACAAAATGAGGGAGTGCATAATTGGGCACCTCAGGGTTTTGAGTGACAAGGTTAACACGCAGGGGCCCTCTCCTCCTCCCTCACTGCCTCACCCTTTACCTCCTTCCCTCGTGCCCCCAGGAGGGCCCTAAGGAGTGCGTGGGCTGGATTAGTGGGCAGGGGGTAGTGAGCTACGCTGTGAATCCTACGTTGCAACATTGGCTTTGGAGATATAAGCCCCCTGCACGGCCTGGCTCTCAGAGGAGGGAGGCCCTTTAGACCGCAGCCCGGAGAGAAGAGAGGCAGAGGAGCGATACAGAGGCTGGCTCCGACAGGGATTAGACCATGGGGCTAATCTGGAGGCATTTGCCCTGTTTGCTTTGTGTGCATGTGATTGAGAGCTCGCGCTAAAAGATAGTCTCAAATCCGGTGTATTTATGGATATGGGTAAACCTTACATCATTATAGAATTGTTTATTGAATAACAAAAAATACATGATATTTTGGAACCTGTCCCTCCGCCATGATTTTAATACTGATATTCTGACCTTCAAACCCAAAAGATGGAGCTTAGTGTAGAGCATTCACCAACACTTCCAAGTCCAAGTCAATCCTTTGTCTACAGGGAGAGCCTGTCACAAAGAAACAAACTTAAAAGTGTGAGAAGAATCTGCTGTGGCAAAAAGATGAAGATCTTATTCTGGTGAAGGTCAAAGGTCAAATTAATGTCACATGATCTTATAATGTGCATTGAATAAAGGAGAGGATGACTCTGCAGCTGTGTGGAACTGTTGCCTTCGGTTCAGAAGAAAAGTAAAAGTAGAAAAGTTCATCTTGACTCAAGATCCAAGAGGCAACTTGAATCCACTTGACTGACTGACTTAAAAGCTCTTTTAATGCCCTTTATAAATCGATGCAGTGCGCCTGTATACAGAGCATTCATCTAAAACAACAGGCTTACTGGTTTCTGTGAGCACAGCGTGTAGTCGTTTTCAAAGTGAGCATTTGTGATTAGATTTTAATGATTTTAACTACTTTTATGTGTCATTATTTTATATATTAATCTATAATGTACATTAAAGAGAATTTTATCAGTCCAGTCTCTCTCTGATTAATGTTTTTTTAATGTTATGTTTCATGTTCTCTGACTGCATTCCTCTCGAGCAGCGCTATAACCATGTTGTTGTGTTTGCAGGAATGCCCAGGCATCACCCAGGACCAGACATGCCTAACTTCTACTCCCTGTCTCCTGGAGGAGTAGGTCAGATCACACCTCCTCTGGGCTGGTGAGTTCCACACTGCCCCCTGCTGGTTTGAGTGCAGAGGGGCCCTCACAGCCTCAGTGTGCCCAGCACATGTCAAACCCATCACAGCATACGTGCCCCTGCATAAGCATCTGGTGCTTAACCCCATCAAAGCTTTCTGGAAGTACTTCTCCATTCAGCCGCTGTGTGTAGTGATGTTTTACTGTTGCTTCTTTCTTTTGGACCTGTTCCCAAAGTCAAATGTTGTCTTTTGTGCCTCCTCCCAACATTGCTCCTTTTCCCTCACCATCTACTTTTCCTACTCTTCTCTGTAATGTTTTAAGACAGAGCTGAGACAGACACTGAGCTTGATCATCTGCTGCTATATATTTATACCACACATATTCTGCATAAACATCACAATATCTTGTTTTTATTGTGTAGATTTTTCATCAGTTCCATTCATGTGAAACACTCATCCAAGAAAGTTAGAGAATAGCACCAGTCAGTGTATGGAAACCCAAAGCCACAGCCTGATGAGGTGCCTATTTAAACAAACATAATAAGTGGAGCAGAATGGAGAGCAGAGCCACTGATGGACTGATGACAGGAAAGTAGTAAAAGGCTTAAAGGTTATATAATGACATCTCAATTTGCCCTGTGTACTATATACTATCTTCACTGTTCAAGGGCATTATAGACAATTACAAACAGCCACCATAACATCATCACTGATCAGAGCATGGCATAATGAGCTCTAGTGTAAAAAAAAAACATCCGAAGGCTTCACATCTGTATAAACACACTTCGTTTGGATTTTTAAAGTGTTTTAGGATGTCATTTTGATGTGGTCTTGTTTCTGACAACGTTTTACAGGAACAAGGCTGATCAAATGAGATTCAAACGACACAGCTGGATACCACAGTAAAACCATTCAACTAGTCTCATGACCCACAGCAACCTTGTTTTATATACAACTTTTTTTTGACATAGTGAAATTTCCATAGTAAGTTATGTACATTCACGTAGGCTGTGTTTTGTGTCACTGTAGATATATTGCAATGTTCTCATCCCTTTATAGCAGTAATAGGATTATATTTGTGTAATTAATCAGAAATCTGCTAAAACATATGTGATGTGTTTTGGTTGAACTAACAGTGACTGAACAGTAAAATTAAACACCAAAATGCAGAAATATCACCTTTCAGTTTTTGCAACTTTCAAAAAAGTATAGACAGTATATGGACAATATCGTCTCTAATTTCTGCTCATTTCTGAAGCCAAAGTGTTGATCTGCTGGTATCTAATCAAAGCTTGTATCATCTGCCGTTGGCTCCAGGTTTTCTCACCACATGGTTCCCGGTCCCCCTGGTCCTCAAGCCACAGGGATCCCACACCCGGCCATTGTCAACCCACAGATTAAACACGAACCGCCCCACGAAACGGACCTCATGCACATGTAAGTCCCGTCTCCTCACAGCTGTGTCTCAGGTGCAGTGACGCCTTTTCACCACTAGTTGGGCTCCGGTAGTAGAAACTCTATAGCTCTGTTGGAGGCCTGTTCCTGCTCTTTGATTCAGGAGATAAACAGCGAGGGCCCGCACTGCACTGATAAGGGCCCTGCGTCTCATTTGGCCTCCGGGAGCACAACACACTTAGCCAGCACTAGATAGACGCTCTAGATAGGCCTCTCACGATAATGACTATATCGACTTATCGTTCAGTATATGAAAGATGGAACAATATGTTTCGGGGCTCAATATTCATCGTGTGTACATTTTCTTTGTAAAAGTGGGGTATTTTTTTGTTGAAACACAATAACATTTGAGCTATAAAAGGTTGAAAAAGTGACTTCATTCTGTTATTTATTTGTTGCTGCTCAGGCCTTTTAATGATACTGTCTATTTAAAAACTGTTTACTGGGATTATCTTGCGTTATTGTTGTGTCAAAGGCGTGAAGTAGTATCAGTATTATTGTTTATGGCAGTATATCTGTGTAGCTATATGTCACGCTTCAAAATGTGTTATCGGGACAAGCCTAGCTCTAGATTAGCACAAGTGTGTGTACAGAGCAACCCAAACTGTCTCTGTCTGATTTCAATTCATCTCCCGTCCACACGTCAACACTGTACGTATTACACAAGCTATTAAAAAGTAGGTTATAAGCGCGGTGGCGTAGTTCGGAGCAGTCGGTTGTACAGAATTTGCTGATGTCATAATTTTAGGAGGAGGGCAGGGGCCTGTTTAACTCTTAACGGACATGTACTGTTTTTGAAAGAAATCTCCAAACCTATGACACACAAATAATGTTTCATTTTTTTAGATTGACCTCACAAACTCACCATATTTAATTTCCAGCTCAAACTCCATTGAACAGACAATTTTCATGGTTGATTTGGGGTTGAATTATGTCACCACTGTCTGAACTGTGACAAAATAATTTCTCTTTTGCACTGAGAAGATGATGAACTTTGTGCCAGTTTTTTGTTTCATGTGGATAGGCCCAGTACTTGCAGAGATATGACCTTAAACCAGGTCAGCAAATCTGCAATCTGACAGTAAAATAACACATTCCAGCATACTATAGAGCTTATGCACTGACATCATTTTATTGGAAAAATGCCCCTCAACATTCCGACGGAGTGGCAGAACTATGGGCAGCTTAACGGACAAAATCTGTGTCTTTTTTGGCCTTATTTTTGTCTTTTTTTTGGCTCATAACAGTATATTTTATTTGCATATCTCTTTTCTAAATACTCAAAGATGCTGCGCAAATTAGCCTTATACAGCAAAATGGAAGCTGAAAGTCGTTGTTGCTGTGACTGTGCAGAGCTAGTTTGTTAGCTAACGATAAGGGGAAATAAAGGACACTTCAACCCGCTCCACAACAATTAACCTCCTCAACACACAGACCCAGAAACATGTTGTTTATGGAGAGAAAGGTTCAGTTCAGCTGCGTCTGATCCAAAGTCTGTATTGGTGATAAATGTGTGTGCACTCTGCAGTGTCTCTGTAGTTTAGCCGACTTAACTGATTTTCTTCTGTTGACTTGATTTTCTTGTTTTAAATGTCTAAATATTTAGAAGAGTTGTGGACTTATATGTTTATGATCAGACTCTTTCACATTTTAGATGTGTTTTGCGCTTTTACAGAAGAAAATGTCATTACTTTGATTGACGCTGATATAATGTTGCCACTCATTCTAAAAATTCCGAATGTTGTGATGTTATCTGCCTCTGTCCTGAACTGTTCTCCAGGTCAGGTTTAAACAATAGGGATTTTAGAATATTCTGCGGAGGTGAAGGTTTGGTTGCCATTACTGGTGAAGTAATCTCTCCGCATGACTGTACAACTGCACATGATTAAAGAGTCGGGACCTGAGCCCATGGCGTGGCAATCCCTCTCACGCTGCTGCACGATTGGCCAACAGCTACCAGACCCCCGTGTGTTTGTCGCCATCGCGGCTCCACAGTTTTCCCCTCTGTCTTTTGCCCATTTTCTCATTTGCTTCATCTTCTGTTAACTCTTCTGGCTCTGCTCTTTCTTTTCATGTGCAGGAAATCCCAGCATGACCAGAGAAAGGAGCAGGAGCCCAAAAGACCGCACATCAAGAAGCCGCTAAACGCCTTCATGCTATACATGAAAGAAATGCGCGCCAACGTGGTCGCCGAGTGCACGCTAAAAGAAAGCGCGGCCATCAATCAGATCTTAGGACGGAGGGTAAGTCACAGCCTGTGCATCAAAACAACACACACGCTACAAATAGGCCACCTTTCCCAGTCCAATTAGATAAGAAAATACACAGGATCACGCTCCCTATCAACATCCTCCCTTCTCTGAATAACTTGTAATTATGGCCTTAATGATGACTCCCGCCAATTAGTTATCATGCAGGAACACAGATACAAACTGCATAGCTAACTGACATTTAATCAAATTGGCTTTAATAAAACATGCCTGGATAATGGCATGGTTGGAAATGACAAAATTTGTTCCTTTTGAGGATTGGGGAAAGAGTGGAACCACAGAGCCATGTTTAAAGGCCCTAACGAACCGAGCAGGCGGTTTGAGGCAGCCAGCCACAGCAAAGCCTAGTTTGTGGCCTGCATAGAGTAATTGCTCGCTGACATAGTTTGAATAAAAGGAACGGCTAAATTGGAACCAGTGTTTTGATATGAAATCAAAGTTTTTCCTCCCTCCCTCTCTTTCTCTCCCTCTCTTGTACTTGCTAATCTCTTCATCATGTTTCCCACCGTCTTTGTTTCGCTTTCATCCTACTCCCCACGTTTTTGTACTGAAAGCTAGGAAGTTAGATCTTTCTCCCTCTTAACCAAAACACATAGCACACTTCTGTAAGTAAGGTATACATGACTGCAATTGACATTATGCCATTTCTCCCTCCATATACTGATACAGTGGCATGCTTTATCTCGGGAAGAGCAAGCTAAATATTATGAGTTAGCCCGCAAGGAACGACAGCTCCACATGCAACTGTATCCAGGCTGGTCTGCTCGAGACAACTATGTAAGTACCAAAAGAACAGACTGAGGAGGTGCCAGCGTGTGTGTATTATGCTTGTGTATGTCTGTCCTGAATTACTTTTTTATATTGCAGAAAATAATGGCACACTGTATCCACCCAGCTACATGCTAATAAGACCCATTTTATAGACCCTCTGTTTTTGGGCTAATGTGTAATTCATAACACGGGCTATTATTCCCATGCAGAGTAAAATGGATTGTAGTGTCATGGACATTATTATTGGCAGTGAGTGAAAATTGCCCGGTAATGCTATGCTAGTCTTTGATGTTCCATATCAGTAGATGCATGAGCAGCAGCCACCTCTACTCTCCCAGCTGCCCATTCTGTTTGTAAATGTAGGAGCTTTAGCTGGATTTAAGATGCAGCCTGTTGTATGATGTTTTCTGCTTGTTGTTAAACCTGTGTTAAGAATGTGTTGTGTATGGTGAGAGAGAGCGCACCCGCCTGTGTTAAAAGTGTGGCTCCAGCACTCACATTCACTCCACCACCCAAGTGCTTTGTGGTGTTTATCTGCTCCCCTCGGACACTGGCAGCACCCTCCTCCTTGTGCCTCCTCTGCTCCGGCCCGGGTACATCGCTGAGGGAGACAGCTGCACCAGGCTGCTCTCAGGGATGTGCTGTTTAAGTCACTGTACACTGTGGCAGCCTCTGACAGTCAACCCAACTTCCTCACATTTTAGCTTTGTACTACAAACACATCTGATGGGGAAGAAACGGCGCTCCACTTGGCACTCATAAAGATAAAGGCAAATGGTAACATGTAGTAAACAGACCCACAGACCCCTCCCACAAACCCCTGTGACTACAGCAGTGCGTGATGCTTGGGAACACCAGAATAGTACTCTGGCACACAGAGCACAGCATTTATAGTTGTGCCTCTCTCATCCTTTCTCTCTCCCACTCGAGTCGCTCCTCTTCCCTGTCTACCGCAGCAGTAGAAGGCAGATTAGCTCATGAATAAGTGGATTAGCAGACTTTGCAGCAGGAAACCAAAGTGCTGCTCATATTTGACTAGAACGACTCTACGCTGCTATCTATACCTATAGTCCCCCCCCGGGGGATTTAGCATAAGCTATAAATCCTTACCCACTCCCACCACCACTGGAAAAGAGTGGTGCTCTTCACTGCCATTGAGCCAGGCTAGACTAATTACAGTGAATATTTTTAATTACACTCAATGTCAATGTTTGTCATTAAGGGGACTTCAAAGGTAGCGGTGGTGAGGAAATCTGACACACCGGTTACAACAGCTGAGCCATTTCTCTAAAACAGAGAGGCAGAGATGTACCCCAACACCATTATACCACTTATGTAAGAGCAGTCCTTGGCCTGGTCCTCAGCGGGGCATTCTGGGCTGGAGTGCGGAGTGCCTGGAGGTTGCTGGTTAGATGCCCAGCAGGGGATGAGTGAACATGGCAGCCAGCAGCTGGTTATCAGAGTGGTCTAGTGAGCGTGAGTGCTGGAGCCACACTTTATGCGTTCCTTTTTATATTTCTAGGGGAAGAAGAAGAAGCGGAAGAGGGAGAAGATGCAGGAGACAGCCACGGGTAAGCACTATTTCCACTGTCCTTTTCCCTCTGTGTGTTCCATACTGATGCCATGCCAAAATGAACACGGTCATCCACATTACTAACCTACAATAACATCATGCACTTTTAAAAATCTGTTCCCTTTCTCCTCTCACAGCCCCTCTCCTCATATTACACCTACTTTGGGATTAGTCTGTCCATTCTATAGACTAGACTACTTACTGATTCTGGGCTTTTTCTATTTGTTTGCTTGCTGCTCTGTAGTATGTCTTTCTGCTGACCTTGTTTATCTGTGCTTTTTGAGCCTACTCTCAGCACTGCAACTGTAATCCATTAACAAAAAACCTCCCAAAAAAACACCTAGTAAACATACGTACTTAACTTGCCGCCCAGATCTATCCAAGTATTTTTAAAAGATGCAATTTTCTGCAGGTACAGGCCAGAGAATGAAAACGGCGTACATCTGAGAATATGGTAAGACAAAACTCTACCCCCTTCGTGTCTGGTCTGGTTCACTTTCTGTCAAGTCTGTTAAAAGTGCTAAACACTGCCTTAAGAGTTTGTACTCACAGACTAATCCTAAAGAGGTCCACCCTAACCTCACCATAGTCATTGTGTCAGTGGTGTTAAGGCCTGAAGAGGGATTGAGTCTGCTCAATGACCTCCGCACAATGGGCCTGGATTTGTGGTGTGTGTGTGTGTGTGTGTGTGTCAAATCGGTCCTCTCAGAACTCATTTAGTGCTGCTGGATGAAGGATCAGATGGTGTGTCAGCAATTTGCGGCTTCTTTCCCTATTTTCATGTGTTACAAATTCACCCAAACAAAAGGGGTTCTGAGAAAACTGCTCGATAAATCGGACAGCTCTTCTTGTCAGGTTTGTAAACGTGGACTAAATAATACATCTGAAAGCGTTTTTTAAGGACTTGTGCGTAGGCTGAGACGTCTGCTCCCCTCCATATGGACCACATGTGTTGTGTGTCTGTACATCTTTGAGAAGCGGAGCAGAAACTAACAGCTTGTTTGGTGCAGAAGGAAGCTTAATGAGATGCTATATCGTAATAAGATTTCATGCTTTCTGCAGGTTTGGGTTGTCTATAATGCCCTCATAACAAAGGCACTTGCAGTTGGTATTTATGACATGTGAGAGACATATATGACACGTCAGACAGCTCCTCTATTTTTTGTCCATAGAAGGATTAGCGCTCCTTGCTGTGTGGCAAAGGCAGCTCTATTTTCTATATTTCAATCCTTCTTCACTTACATCTTCCATCTCAGCCTTCCTCTCGCTCCCCTGCGAGCTAGTGAGCATCCTGTTATTCCGCTCCCTTTCGGCAGCAGAAAGTCAGGCAGATGTGACAAATCTGGTCTTATGTCGGAATCGCCCAAACCAGACAAAGGTTTTCCACTTGATCAATTCCTGACCCAGTGGCTCTCTCTGAACCCGAAATTGCCCTGCTTTGCCTTTTCCTTTCGCCCAGTTTTTGTGGCCACTGTGGGTTTTCAAAGAGTGGAAAAGGCGGGCGCTAAAAAGCACTTTATCTCTGATCCAATAATTAGCAGCGCCTAGCCGCAGCGGGATGGACACCCTTGCTGATTCTCAGTGACAGCCTTAAACTAATATGCATAATACCAAGGATACTGCCACAACTCCCCAAGCCCTCAATTTATGTAGATCCCAAGAGCTGGATTGAGGTTAGCTTGGTGTAGATGCCAAAAACATCTCTAAATGAACTCGTTTGTCTATTTCTTTTCATGTGCACTGCCCTATACCCCATCTGTCGCTACCATGTTTGTGAAACCTGAAAGACAATTCACTAATGAGTTCATTAACACAGAGAAAGTGTGTTGTTGTCCTTTACCTTCAAACGTTGATTTTGACCAACAAAAATCAATTGCAAGTCACCTGAAGTCATCTTTTTGCCACCAGAATTTATTGATTTCTGGACTACTTGATGGTCAGAGCTATTGCTAAGATGTATCAGTTGATTTTTTTTTAAATAGATTTTTATAGTTTAACAATAAACTGTGTCAATCATGTGAAACTTGAGTTGATCGCTACTATGAATTTTCTCTGGACCTATTTTCTCTCTTCCAGCAGTGATTTGCCTGTGTGCCCAAAAAGGCAGAAGCTGGGCAGTACTTTACGACTCCATGTTGGTTTTCTCAGTCATCTTAAACATGTCAAACACTAGGCCTGCCACACAGCTGGCTCTCACCACAGTGGAGCAGCACTCGTAGAAGCAATTACTCTAACACACTGAAATTAGGGTTTCCGTCTCTTGCCCTCGTCACTTCACTCCTCTTCCCTTTAAGTTCAAGCTCTTCTTAACACTCCTCTTTTTGTAGTTGTACAGTTCTCATTTTGCCTTTCCTGTCTTGCTGTTAGTCTTTTGTCTGACTAAGCACACTGATTCACCGCCTTTGAGATGGTTATCTGGCCGAGACACACACATGCCCTCTAGGCCTTCTCCCAGTGCACATTTCTTTCACAGAGGGAGGCGTGGCATTTGACAAAGGTGCCGTTTTAATCGAGTTCGCGAAGTGCCGAGAGTTGCAAACACTCGCAAAATGTCATAAAAGTTGCTGCATGTGAGTCACATCTCATGAAAGGGCCTTTGTCGACATGCAAAGTAGATCTTTACGAGCCACTTAAAGCAATAGCGTTTATTTTGAATCATGGCTCGTATCGCTGGCCCCAAAAAACTCGTATTAAAGTCTTGTAAGTGCATATCCACATAAGCGGGTGGTGAGACATGAAAGGGAGCCTTGTTGAAGCACTGGTGGCTGCGCGCACTGCTGTGTCTGTGGCCCGGTTCTGCTCTCTCTGATGTGTGCACAAGTCAGCTGTCAGAAGACTTTGATGAGCGAGGACGGAGTGGAGAGGAGGCGAAGGGGAGGACCACAAAGAGGCCAGGACCAAAACTTTGTGTCCAGAGATTTGTGACTTGAATCGATCCAAGTCATGCGTCCCCCGTTTCTGCCTCTTTATTTGTCGCCTCTCATCTTGGTTCTCAGACACACTCCAGACATTGCCTCTTCTTTCACACAGACACTCCCCGTTCGCAATTAGCCAAGATTCAGCTCCTCTCTCTTCCCGAGCTGTTTCAATTTGGCTCTGAAAGCCTGTAGGCCAGTACGGCACAGCCCAGTGCCTCCACACCAGTCTTATTAGTGACCCGGGATAATTGGGGGAAAAGAATCCTCATCGCAAAAGCTAGTTCTAGCTCGAAGGAGATGAGAGGATGTTTTTAGAATTGTAAAAAAGAGGGTGGGGGAGATATTTGGGCATAAATCAGGGAGACTCCCAGGTAATGTTTCTGTGGCAAGGAAATAGGAAATGGTCACCTCAGCAAAGTAGTATTTATGTGATTCTACAAAGCCTTCTCTGTGAAGAGAAATAACTACGTGGCTTTTATTTGGAGGGAAGTTTGAAGTATTAATCTTTACTTACCGTGTTCAAAAACAAATTCTTTTAGATTAACATTTTATAATATATTGCTGTTTGTTTTAGGGCAGATTTCTTCCATTTAAATCTGCTATTTATTTATTTTATTTGGGCAACTCAACTATTTTACCTCTTTTTGATGATTTTCAAATCATAGTCATATCAACTGAGATGATAGTCAAAACAAGTAGGCAGAGAAAAACGTGTATAAATAAAAACATATAAATGCTTACTCGCTCTTATCAAAAAAGTAATAGCTATGGGCGTTTGTTCTAATAATGAGAAATAAAGCTTTACTTGTGTGTGTGAATGAGTGAGTGGTTTCTTGATGTAAAGCTCTTTGAGTGCCTTGAAGGTGAAAAAGTGCCATCTACAAATGTGACTACAAAACTACAACAATGATTTGTGTCCTAATCCAGTGAGTCTTCACTGTACAGCTCACTGAAGTGGTCATTTGAATAAATTGTACTTTGCATTTCCTGTCACTAGTCATACATTTTAAATGTGTCCTCAAAGTTCAACAAACATTTTAGCCGGGATTACAATTTAAGAACCTCTGCACAAGACCTCTATTATTTGCACATTAGGTGGCCTTAGGAGTTGTATTTTGTAACTCTATATCTCTCATCATGATATTTGGTGCAGGTACTTGGTTCATATTTTAATGCTCCTTGACAGATACAGGATGATCTTTAGCGTTTATGAGAAAGATAATAGAATAAAGTGGGGGCTTTAGTCTAACCAAGTAGTAATAACACTCCCATTGTTTAGACTGGGCCCTGAATTTGTTTTGATTGAGTCACGGGCTCATTGTGTTGTGGTTTGGCCAGCTGCAGTAACAGTATGAGGGTCCAATCTCCACACTTTTTTGTGATGTCTTCTTCACTTCCTCTGTTTCTTTGCTCTCCTCACCCCACCTACCCCGCTCCTGCATCGGAAGAGGCAGGAACAAGCAACCCTGTAAATGGCTTTCCATGTTTGATTCTTATCTGTGAATGAAAGACCTCCAGGTGGAATCGGGGCAGGAAGAGGACAGTGGGGTTGCTGGGACGCGTTTATTTGTATTTTACTCAAGTCGAACTCGAGCCATTGTTGAAATCAAATTCCGGCCGTGATCTCATGATTTTTTGGACACGAGCGCCACCAAAGTCTTTGAACTTGAACAGTGGGAGCAGTCATTGTGCGGGCCCTTTGAATGTGCCGCCCTCCCCCCTGAGAGCCAGACGAGGGGGGCACGGGGCCAGACTTCAGCTGCCCGGGCCCCCAGCGATGCAGCCTTAGATGTGGGCAAAGTCTCCCCCAATCTCCCCCCTCACGCCTCACACAGTCATGCCTGAGGTTTGAGGTTTTAAGAAGCCCCCCTCCTCTTTCCTTTTGTGACCACAAGTGGGCCCCACCCATCCCCTCTGCTCTCCATCTCTCACACTAGGTTTATATGCAAAATGAGACTGTTCAGTTACTGCCTTGAGTTAAGATTTGGAAGTTTCAACTAAAATATAGGGATCATTAGGATTTGTCTCAAATTTGGGCAAAGCATCCAGATACTGCGAAATATCTTAGTTGCATGAAAGCGATTGTCAGAAAAATAAAACATAGTGATGGTAAAGCCAATACTGAAACTGATACTAATTTGACAAAGTATCAATAGGACAAAATTTGGCCTTTTCCTGGATCAAGGGTCTCTATATCAGAACATGCATAAGACCATATGGTAATGTTAAAGGAACTACTATTATTTTTGGTTAAGATCAAGTAACATACAGGTAATATGCAATCTGTTCTGTGTTACTGTTTAGTGATCCCCTTATAAAAAGAATACACTATGCCTAGAATGTTTTCTGCCCTATTGGATGTTAAATATTTCAAGGCGACCCGTTCTTTTATGTTGAAAGTCTTGGGCCAGGACTAAATGCTGACACTGCACATGGTCTTAAAGCACCGCCCTCTCTTCAGGTGCCGTTTCATTGCTCTGCACATTTTATTCCTCCCTTGTGTCTTTAACAGCGCCACTACCTTCTTTTTACTGAGAATGAGACAGTGTTTGAAGAAGGTGTCACCAAAAAGCAGCTATATGATCAAACCAAGGTCACTTTGGAGACGGGCCACTCCCTTCTCTCCGGAATAATCTGTATGTATCAATATTTCCGGCCTGTTAAATAAAGAGGGCAGTGTAACAGAGTTGGCAGTGAATAGTTTATTGTTGGATTGGGTTTCACATAAAAGTGGTCTGGGAGTCTTTACTAGAGAACAGTTCAAACTTTTATGTACAACTCCAATTTCCAACTTGGAGGCTGAAAATGTGGATTTGGCTGTGATCTGTTCAATGGGAGGCTGGAGGTGAATTTGTTGAGTTCTCATGTGGTGATTTATGCCAAAAATGACAAAAGAAAATAGCAGTTATAATTCAAGATTAAAAAAAAAAATCCACATAAGAATAAAATTAGTATTAACTGTTATATTTTGCATGACTGGATGATGGTTTGCAATTCATAAGAAACTAATGTAACGTCAGGGAAAACTCTCAAAAAGTGCAATTACTTCATGGTACAGTTTCATCTACTGTATTTCAATAATTGTCTTTTAATTCCCTGCAAAATTCTGCAGCATTTTGTTGGTACATTTTCAGACAATCCTAACATATTGCGCGAAGATAACGGAGATGTGCAAAAATATCGAAATATCAGTATATTGTGTCATTTAATTGTATGTGTATGATACAGTATCGATATTGTGGCCTCCTCTATCGATATATATCAGAAGTATTTTGATTTGTATACTTAACCAAATAATTTTGTGGCAGTGCTTATAATTGTGTTGCTTCTTTAGAGGAAGGAAACTTTTTTCACATACTCACTGTTTTGATGATTTAAATAGGTGTATTTCAGATTAACTTTGTACAGGTTTTACAAAGACTTTCTAGACCGAAAGCCTCTATTTTTGACTGAACTGTAGCCAGTCTGTTTGAAATATATTGTATCAAATTGGATTGAAGTGAAAGTGAACTATTGTGAGATATATTGTGTACTTTGTGTCCTGAGGTGTGTATCGTATCGGCAACTTAATGATACCCAGCCCTATTAGCTAATGTTAGAAGGTGAATGGAGGGGTTGGTTGTCGGCTCATGGAAGTTAAAATGAGAGTGGGATCCTGTTTGATTTGGCCTTGGAGGTGAAAGTTGCAATTCAGACATGAGGCCGTGCTAGTTATCTTAACCTCCCATACTTCAAACCCAAGACAGCGAGCTTGTCCCACTCCTTCACCCTCCCACTTTCTTGTGCAATAGGAATGGATTTTGGGAGGGTAGAGGAGGTACGGCTCGGTAGTGCTCAGAACAGAGGAGCATTTCATTTCCTGTAAAAAAAAAAAAGAAAAAAAAAAGTTCAGACTGGCATTCCTGAGACCAGCACCGGGGGAGGAGGGGTCACTGTGCTCCTGAATCCTGGCGTTTGTGTCGACTGGAGTTTGTGAAGAGCTGGTCCAATACCTCCTGCCACCAACTGCCAGAACGAGGTCCATGCACACCCAAAAACAGAGTCCCCATCCCACTCCCTCAGGCCTCTTCCCCCCGGGCAGGAAGGCCGGAGCTTTTCATGTCTGCTGAGGAGGGAAGGAAAAAAATGTGCTCCCCAGGAAACAGGGTGCAGTGGCAGGCACACGGGCCAGCTTTGAGCTCTGGGATGAAAGGGGGCGAGCGGCAGAGGTGAATAAAAGCGTCAGGGTCTCTCTGCCTACCTCGCTCCTTCCCCCCCTTTCTCTCTCTCTCTCTGAGCGTCTGTGTTCCTTTCAGTTCGTACTCGGGGTCAGCGCTGCCTTGGTCGCGCTCCTTTCATCCACATGTGCTAAAGCAGTCTGTGCCATGTGTCTCAAAGCCTTTGGAGCAGCAGCTGACTTCTCTGCTACAAAAACACACTTCTGGCCCTGCCACAAGGGAGAAGCCAACCGCTACGGCTCCTTTTTCCTTTTCTCGTCTTCACAAAACAGTTTTGAGTCGCAGGAGGCATCTCTGCACCTCTGTCTCTGCCGCTCCACTTTGATCACACATTCTATTTGATGCAGCCAGGGACTAAAATAACTCTCCTTGGCTTGTCAATAACGGCAGTTAACTGTGTTATGTTAGCTTGAGCCCTGATCACGAGAGAGAGAAGAATACTTTTTACAACTTGACAAACAATTTCCCAGTCAGGGAAAAGAGACGCTTTTATGAGTTTTCTAAAGTGAAGGGAGCTGTCACTGGGCACCTACAGATCCATGAAAATCTTATTTTAGAAGACACTTTTGAATAAAAAAACACCCAAAACTAAAGACTAAAGACTTACTTGAGCCTCAATTTCAGTTTTAGCAATTCTGTTCTGGATATACCTGATTATGGTTCTTTCTTATGTTTTTGTGTTTTTGTCAGTTCAGTGAAATTGTTTTCAGTGTGTTTCAGTGTGTTTTCTTTTAAAAATTGATTTAGCGACAAGAACAGTTGAACCCAGTGATATTTGTCCCTTTTCCCCAGAGAACCACAAACGAATCACCTCTTTTTCATTGGCCAAAATGTACTGATACAAACCACATACGTTAGAGTCTCTTAAAAAGTGTGTTGTAATCCTTTCACCTTCACACCTCAATACAAACAAGTCTAAACCCTTGTCCAGCAAATTAGCATTACCCCGTGAACTCTAGTGGGTCATTGTTGTGTTTTTTGTCTGGTCTTGTTTTCCCATCGCCCACCTGCCGTGTCGGCCTAAATGCCGAGCAGAATACGCAGCGTTGAAAGAGTGAAACTGGGAGCGTGTGAGTCAGATGAGGGCACGGAGGAGACTGAGCTGGGCCTGCTGGGTCACGGCAACCCCCATGTCGGACGAGATCAAAGGCAGGACCAGCCCACATCCTGCCTACGACCTCTGACCTTTCTGTACCGCTCAACACTGCCGCTAAGCCATCCATTCAATCATCCTGAACACCAAACAAAAAATACTGATGACTGATTGTGCTGAGGCGAGATAGAGGCTGATAATAATCCCCACCCTTAACCAAGATGCTTTGAGTCACGCCTAAGTCACGTCTTTTAGTTGTAAGACTTTGTATAGCAACATCTAAGAAGCAAACATTCTGAAAGCAAACATAAACTGAAAGGTTGTTCAGTTCAATAGAAAGGAGTAATAATACCTCCACATAGTTGGCAAAGAAGATCCAGTAATGTGAAATATAATTTGCTCATTTAGAAAATTACACACTTATTCTACATTTTAGGGACTGTTTTGCTTCTTGTCAATGAATAAAACACACACATAAGCACACACATGTTGATTCTCTTGCTTTTGGGGGATCTCACATTGACTTATCCCAAACCTGAACTTTAAATCATGTTCATCTAGTAATAAAAGATTTACCTCATAATGAACTCATTTTTGTCCCCATGATTTGAATGTGCATACAGATTGTAGCCCCGACAATGTGATACTCTCTCAAAGATGGTAGTGCCATGTAAAACTGTAAACAGCTGTTGGTAATAAACCCTTAGTTTGAAGAAAATTACAAAAAACTACATGTTTTCCCATTCATTCTTCTCACAACTCATCTGCCTTCATGCCCTCCTCAAAACAGCCGTTCATTCACGACGACTCGGACTTGTAATTGTAAAAAGTATTTGCATGTCTCATCAAAATAAATTCTAAAACAGTAGAAGCATTTAGTAACAAATATATTAAAAAGCAGATTTGTCACTAGTTATATAAGTGTTTGTAAATGTGCCTTTTGTAGACAAAAAGAAAACTGGACCTGAGAAGTGTAAACACAGTGTTATTGTTATAATGACGTGCCTGATGTCTGCTCTTTGTTTAACAGGAGGAAAGAGGAACAATTTCTCCACATGCAAAGCGAAGGCAGCAGCTCCGGGCCCTCTGCTAGAGATGGAGGCCTGCTAGATTCCATGAAGACCTGAACAGTCCAGTCGGAACCTCCACTTCTCAGAGGACCCCCCTCCCCCTCTCCTCTGCCCCCTGAACTTAACCCCGCTTCACCGCGCCACATGCTGACCACCACCGCTGAGAACTCCTCACTGTCTCACTGTACTCCCAGAGACACTGAACTGAATAAGACAATCATGATTACTCACTCACTAAACAGTAAACGTCATCTTTTCAAATCAGCTTTACCGCAATCCAAGGCACTGCACTGAAATCCAGCTGCCACTTTTGATGTGTGCACCAAACCTTGCCCTCTCACTCCTGTTTCTAAGTTATTGTAAGTTATTTGTCGCCTGGTTTGCTTTGTATAGTTCATTAGGCCAACATTTGCCCCCTTGAAGTCACCTTCCCTCTCTCTCACTGGATTTTTGAGACCATTTGGGGTTTATGCCCAAACTGACCAAACACCTCTTTTTAGACTGCACTAAGGAAGATGGAGGGATCTCATCTTGTCCAAGAAACGTCCTAAAGGCGCCATTTTTGTTCATGACCAGTTGGTGCAAAAAGGATTTTGATTTGCTCTTCATTTTAGACCGAATTTTATTTTGAATGCTTTTTTTGTACCTTGAATTCTCGTTTCAGTTTCTTGGTGTACATTTTAGTGATATTTTTAATATTGTTTTTTTATATATATTGTGGTATATATGAAAATAAGCTTTGGACACAGGAAAGCCATTTTTCTTGTTGAAGCATCTTGCAGAAAATTGAAAGGCTTCTTTTGATAACTATTTGTAACAAATAGTGACCTCGAGTCTTGCTCAGATGTAAAATAATGCTCAGTATGTGTACTTTTTAAAACTGTCAGGATATGTCACTTTTCTTGGTATTTTTGCAGGCAACATTAGGACAAAGGCGAGAGTGATTACTCAGAGGCCTATATTTTATTGTTGGAAATCATGACAAATGAAGCAGATATATATATTTACCCCAGCACTTGGCAGTCTTTTCTTTTATTGCAATGGACCTTTTGTCTTTTTCTCTGGTAGCTAATAGTGTGGTCTTTTGCCATGTTGTTTATTCCATTCAAGCATCTCTGTAACATTTTGATTTAATGTTCTATTTTACTATTACTTGACCAATTCCTTTTTAATTGTCATCTTTTTGGGTCACTGTCATCTTGGTATAGCATTCGCTTCCCAAATGGTCATATTTGAACTGTTTCAACATGTTTTTGTTGTTTTTTAAAGAAAATAAAAAATGCACACTTGGCTCATTTGTCCAACTCGGTGTTAGACACTTAATGTAGTAGCGACATGTAGAAAATTAAATATTCATGTGCAGGTGGTTATTTTGAATGAAAATAAATGGCGTAATTTAGGGCACAGCTTTCCAAAATGACAATAAAATCAGCTCGTTGAGAGTTTCAAAGATTCTCCTCAGGACGACAATACAGAATTATGTGTTACAGACATTATCAATCTTAAGTTTGTGGGGAGATTTAAAAGAACATCCTGTCTCTATTTGAAGCTGTACATTTTTATAAAGCTTTAGTTTCAGATTATTTTTGAAGTAGACGCTGTTAATAAGACAGCCAACATCAAAGACTTCTATTTATAGCCGGTCTGCATCTACTTATCCACCATTCAACATTTATAGTGAGTCAGCGCCTCCCTGTGTCTTCTTTGGGAAATATCATTTACTTTACTTATTGTATTTCTTCTAGTAATTGAAAAAATAGATCAAACTCAGTTCTACGAATGCAAAACGTACTGAATGTAGTGAAATGCATTACATATTGAACCATGTTGGATAGATTTAAAAATAATGGTGAGTAAAGACCAGAGCCAGGACGCCAATCTTTGAAAAACGATGTTATTGTTTTAATACATACAATACTCATGACTCAGACAACCGCAAGATATTTTTTTAATAGTGAAAAAGGCACATAGTTAGTTTCCTGCAATAGCTTTCTATCAAGTATGTACGTCATGCATTTAGTGAAGACTGATGTCAAGTCATTTACCCTTAACAGTTGCACATAAATTACTTGTACTTGTAAAACCCTTCTCCTGTCTTTTTGCCATATTTCCCTTCGGCGACCAGTTTGTTTAGCAGCTCGCTTTGTGCAAAAAGTGGGTTTCCAGGGTCCATAGCACTCCAGCCTAAACAAAAGGTCGACACATACAATATGAAGTTATGTTTAGCTGTCTTCATCAGTTACATTTATTAGATAATCAAATCATTCTCAATAAAGTTACCATCCATAATGAACTTTGCCGTATCCAGTCCAACGTAGTCGAGAAGCTCAAACGGTCCCATCGGATAACCAGCACCAAGTTTCATGGCGATGTCAATGTCCTCCTTGGATCCATGGCCTGGAAACGACATCCAACCAGGTAAAGATACAGAATTTGAGGCGTTTTATAATATACGTGTATGTACAGGTTACATTTTAAAGGTATTATATTACACAAAAGTGATTCTTGTAGTTTTAAGCCATGTTATAATGCTGTTACCTCCTCAAAAACAGACCTGGAGTTGTGTTTTGTTTCATTCACACATGTTTGAGTAACACTTTATTATTAGTTTGTAACATCTCCAAAGCTCAGAATGCTCCACCTTGTGATGTCATGAAGTGGTAGTTTGTTTTTTTTTACCTTTAGTTCCTGTAGAGACTGGTAATTCCAGCTCTGAAATGATCCAAATGACTCTAGTGAAGCTGCATGGAGTTTAAAAACGCAGTGGCGCACTTCCTGTATCACCACATGATGACATCACAACGTGGAACAGAGTATTTTCAGTTTGAGAGAAGAAGTCAGCCTAAATCTGCAGGGTTTGTGTGTTAAACATGTGAGAATGAAACAAAACACAACTCCAGGTCTGTTTGTGACGAGGAAACATTAGGACATGCTGCAATATGATCCTTTAAAACAATTAGAGTCAGTGTGGGATTTACTTCAGTCTTTATACAAATTATGAGAGTGGTGTACTAGTATCAATATCCTACTGTACCTCTTTCATGCAGCCGAATCGCCTCCATCATGTAAGGAACTAGAAGACGGTTCACGATGAAGCCAGGTGTGTCCTAAAGCAGTGTTTAAAGTGTAGAATACTTTTAAGTTATAGTCAAATCAAATAAAGTACAAATGCACATTTCATACTTTGCACGACACTGGTGTTTTCCCCAGAGCTTTGCTGAAGTTCAAGAGAGAGTCAAATGTGTCCTGGCTCGTTGATGATGTTCCAATAACCTGTAAAATATGTATTAGTAAAATAAATGTGTGTATCATGTTTGCTTTATTATCATATGGAAGGCTTTTATTCCATCGATTCTACCTCCACAAGTTTCATCATTGGCACTGGGTTAAAAAAGTGAAGACCACCAAAGCGGTCCAGTCGGGCTGTGGAGCTGGCAATGTCCGTGATGGGCAGAGAGGAAGTGTTACTGGCAAAGAGCGTGTGCCTGCGGTGAAAAGGTAAACCATTAAGTACTACGCCTACACCATGTGGAGAAAAGTTTGTGTAAAGATTAACACTCTGGAACATCTGTGAACTTACTCAGGTGCAGCCTTATCAAGAGCACTGAAGAGATCCTGTTTGATTTTAAGATTTTCCACAATAGCCTCCAAAACCAGATCTGTGCTCTGAACTGCGGCTTTTGCATCCGACGAGGTGGCTACATTTTTCAAGACTTTTTGTATAAACTCTTCACCCGCCTGCAACAAAACACACATCAAACACTTCTGAAATATGAACTGTGTCCTGTGTGTGCCTGACCTGTGGGCTGTCCGCATACTTCTTCTTGACCACTCTTTTCAGGCTCCCTTCTATCCCTTTGATGGACTTCTTGAGGATGTCTTCAGATGTGTCCACCAGCGTCACCGTGTGGCCAGTAGATGCAGCTACCTGTGCAATGTGTCTGTTTTAGTCCAGTGTTCTTTTGTTTTCTTGGCACATCTTTATTACTATTGTAAGACACTTTTATTGTAAACGTTTCTTGCTTTTATAGTGGTTCTCTGGGTTTGTTTCACTTGTGCGGACGTGTGCGTAAAGTGGAACCACATACAGCTGGTGTTTGTGTCGGACCCTTTAGGAAGAGCTCCGCTAGTTTAACCTGTTTAAGACATTTACAGATTGTCCTAAAGATATAATAAAGGAGAAGATTCCGGTTAAGCATGTTTACAGACATAGACCAGAGTGTATTTGTGCCTAAACGCCCCTGTCCTGAGTTGATCTGCTGCGCACACTGAGCCGGACAGACCAGCTCTGCTTCAGCGTCATTGTGTGAATAGATCCACGCTTCTTACCTGAGCAATCCCTGCGCCCATCTGTCCGCCTCCAATGATCGTCACATGCTTTATCACCACATTTCTCACACACGAGGTGGAAAAGCCTCTGCAAAACGGAGTGAGGAAAGACATGGCGCATGAACCGAGCTGTGCAGCGTCCTGGGACAGAGCAGACAGCAGAGGACACGAGAGACTGCCCACGTGACCACGCGACCTCTCACACACTGCTCAAACTCTGAACCATGTATGATATTATAGCAGCATGCATTACACAACACAACAACACAGGATATCACAGGTGTATTTGAAAAGATTGGAGTCAACATGAACAGAGAAATGTACAAGATCATCAAGTGCAATGAGATTTTTATATCTATTCAGGGTAAAGTGCCTTAGACTTACAGCAATAGTATATTTATTTACATTCATTTCATTATTCTCAATAGAGCTTACAAAAGTAGATATGCAATGATCTGTGAGGGCTAAACTGTAAGTCATTTGTATAATCTCAGTCCTGCAGATGTTATCTTGAGTCCCTCGGGCTCACACACACGGTGAAAGGTGAGGGGGCCCAGGTCAGACCGAAGCGTCCCTGCACAGGAGAAGGAGACTGTCCCTTTGGTAATTTGAATGTGAACGCCTGGAGTAAACTGGTGACCATCAAGAACAGCTCCATCTTAGCCAGCTGTTCCCCCATGCACACCCTGGGACCTAAAAGACACAAAACACAGGAGTCAAAATACTGCATTGTCCAAAAAAGCGTTTCACATGCCAGACATTTACCAATCCCAAAAGGAATGAAGTGCTGTTTTCTGAGCAGTTTTCCTTCTTGATCCAGGAAGCGTGTAGGATTAAAAAGATCCGGCTCATCCCATAGAGTCGGATCTCTATGTACGGACCACAGGTTGGGTATAATCACTGTACCCTTGGGAATGGTGTAGCCACAAAACTCTGAAAATAAACAGTCCAACGACTATAAAATCAGGTCATCACACAGAACAAAACATTATACTAGCAAAAGAAAAGTTCAACTAACCTGTGTCTCTAGAGGTCATGTGTGGGATAGCCAGAGGAACCACCACCGTCAGCCTCTGCACCTCCATGATGGTGGCTTCTGTGAAAGGAAGCCTGCCCTTATCGTTCATAGACGGGGTCCGGTGAGGGCCGATCACTGTGTCAATCTCTTCCTGCACTTTCTCTACAAACAGTTAAAAACAACACTGTAAGAAACAAGTACATTCAGATCAGACAGTTCAGTACATCCAGAAAGTTTTGTTGATATTTTCTTCTAATATTTTTTCTAAGCTGCCCCAGTCTGTGCCATTTGGTGTCTTTCCCAGGAGAATAGGTCCTATGGTCTTACCTTGGATGTCAGGGTATAAGACCATGTAGAGCAGAATCCACAGGACTGAATTAGTGGTGGTATCAGTGCCAGCAATGAAGAGATCCCCTATTATATAAAAGAGGTAATCCTCCGTGAAGCTGCTGTCTTCCTCTCCGGCAGCTTGCTGGGCCAGCATCTCCAAAAGGTACATGTCAACAAGATCTCGGGGGTTGTCTGGATCCAGCGTTTCTCTGTGTGTTTTAATAATCCTCTTCAGAAATGCCGTGATGTCTCTCTCCACCTGTCGTAACTCCCGGAAGACTCCAAATGGCAAATAATACAGTAGAGGAAAGACGTTGATGAGTACTGCAGGGCTGTTGACGCAAATCTCCAGTCCACGTGCCATCAGGTTGAGTAAAGTGCGGAACTCCTGGTCGTCGTGGTGGAAGCGCTGACCTAAAGCCATGGAGCAGATGACATTGGATACGGCGTTACTTATAAGAGGAGCCAGGTCCATCCCAGCAGATCCACAGTGTTTACGGAGGTGAAGCAGCTGCGTCTTGATGGTATCCAGGCCTTGTAAGATGCAGGGCTCTAAACTTAACTTCCCAAGGCCAAAGTTCCTCAGTGTGGTGTGGCAAAACCTGCGCTGCTGTTTCCACACAGGTCCATAAGGGGCAAAGACGATTCCTGGTGAAAGAAGGAAAGATGTGTTGTAGTTTAGATCAGTCTACCTCAAACCGTGACACATGTACCATTGGTGCTATGCAAGCTCCTTCAGGTGGTACTCGGACAGCTCTTCAGTTTCCTGTTATATATTTGATTTAAATCTGGTGGTACTCGGAAAGCCAAATTTTTGGTGGTACTTTGTGTGAAAAGTCTGAGAGCCAAAAGTGGAGGAACCCTAGGGTGATCTTATACAACAAGTATAAGACAAACATTTGAATGAGTTATGTTCTGTTTTATTTACAGAACAGCTACTTCAGTATTTAGCTTAATATGTTTTGCAATATTTTAGCCAAACCTTGAATGTTCAGTAGGAGGGAATTAAATGATCTGTTTTCAAGGACACATGCTGGCGCCATATGCCCAGGTTTACAGGTCAAATCTCAAAGAGGTTAACCCAGCTCACAGGACAAATTCATGTTTTTCAAAGTGTTTTTGAGCAATAAACAAATGTAATTAAGACAGTTTAACGGTGTACTGTTGGACACTCTAGGCAAAGTATCTGTGATCGTGCAGTCAGAGCAGTCACAGGCCCACGTTTGTATTTGATCTGCTGACATTAGAGGATGATAGTTGAAAAAACAACTTCTATTTAAATCTGCGTGGTTCGCTCTTTTTTTAGTTCTTAAACATATGAATTTGCATCAGGTATATTAGTTACACAGATGAAATGATTGTAATTGTTACAGAAGATGCATCATTTCTTTTGCTTGTGCCTGTGCATCTGGCACAAAATGTAGCAGGGATCCCATATGATCCAGTAGTGTATTTGATGTCTTAAATGAAGGCAAACAGTCCCTTTAACATCAGTCTGAGCCTTTATTGTGCTTTTAAACCAAAGTACAGTGTTACCTTGGTTGTGTGTGTGGGCATTGTCTGTGTGACTATGACGCCATGAGTTTCGGGTGTCCCGCAAAAGACGGAAGAAACACTTCCCTAAAGAATATTTGTGTGTTATGTTTCACAATCAAACCTGCAACATTCTTTACTGTCACAATTTCTCACATTTACAAAAAAGAAAAAAACAGAGCAAGGTGGCAGTGGGCTGGAGCAGACATCATCCATTTTCTTCCTCTTATCCGGGGTCGGGTCGGGTAGCAGTCTAAGCAGGGGCTGCCAGACTTCCCCCACCCCAGACACGTCCTCCAGCTCCTCCAGTGCGACCCCAAAGCATTCCCAGGCCAGCCGAGAGACATAGTCCCACCAACATGTTCTGGATCTTTCCCAGGGCCTCATCCCAGTGGGACGTGCCCCAAACACCTCCCTAGGGAGGCATCCAGGGGGCATCTGGCTCTGTGCCGGAGGAGCAGACGTTTGTGTGTAATCCATGGATCTATTAAAATAACTGCATAGAGTATTGCTGCTTAGAGCTGTCTCGAGTTGGTTTAGTGGCCACTCATTGGTACTGCAACAAACAAATCCCTCAAGTCCAGAAAGGAAGCATAAACATTATAATTTATAATTTGTAATTTGGTTATTATTCCCAATACCCAGGGCCTAAACATGGCATTGAAGTGAATGGGCCGTGGTCAATGTAAGTCCCTGTAAGTCTCTGTCAGTCTCTGTCAGTCTCTGTCTCTTCATGGCTTGGGTCCAAATTACATCTCTGACATGTTAGTGCCATATGAACCATCTCGCACTCTAAGGACTTCAGGGACCGGTCTTCTGCTGGTGCCCAGAGTCAGGACTAAACATGGGGAATCAGCATTTCAGTTTTATGCAGCTAAAACCTGGAACAGTCCTGAAGATGTGAGACAGGCCTCTACTGTGACAATGTTTAAATCCAGGCTCAAAACTGTTCTGTTTATCTGTGCATATGACTGAAAGGTTTTTATTCTGCACTCTTTTGTTTTGATGTCAATTTTATGATGATTATTTGTGATTATTTAAGTTTTGATTAGTGTGATTTTAATGTCTTTCTTATTCTGTAAAGTACTTTGAATTACCTCGTGTACGAATTGTGCTATACATATAAACTTGCCTTTCCTTGTCTGTCAGTCTCTGTCAGTCCCTGTAAGTCTCTGTCAGTCCCTGTAAGTCTCTGTCAGTCCCTGTAAGTCTCTGTCAGTCCCTGTAAGTCTCTCAGTCTCTGTCAGCCGAACACGAGCAGTTTGTGATTACATTTCGCTCTATGAGAAAAATCCTCTCTGGTCAGGAGAGATTTTTTTGTTGCAGTACCATTGTGTGGCCACTTGTCTAACTCGAGGCAGCTCTAACATAGCGATACTCTCTCCAGTTATTTTAATAAATCCATGATTATTTCCCTGCCTCCTTCACAGCCACCACTCGCTCTAGTTGTACTAAGTCTCATGGAGAGTAGCTCAACTGTTTATGGTCCATGGGCAGGACCGTTGTATCCAGCCGCTAAAGGCTAAACTCGCGACACTCCCCGGGGCTCGGCGTAACCGCGCTGACCTTGGCCGTGCATAAATCCAGCCTGGTTGCAGGAATAACCGCCTGTGTTCACCTTTGACTGTGGTATAGATTATCTGCGTTGCGTTGAAAACAAATGACCTGGGCTGCTGTCTTTTGTGGTTTTAATCTGTGAGAAACAAAAAATGTGTGAAACAAAAAGTGTACTGGTCAGGAGGCCTCAACAGCTCGACTCTCATCAACTGGCCTGTATAATACACTTATATGAAAATGTTTTACAACATTTTTATATAAATATGTATTTAGTTTCATAGTTTGTGTGAAACTAAATTTATATTGTTCAGGAAACCACGCCTCACAGGGAGCACTCTACACGGACAGAAGTCACATTAACATCTAAAAGCTAACAGTCCATTACTGTGTAATAACTCATATTTGTACAAAATATTAGCTTATAAATGTCCCAAATGACATAAATAATGTGTGCAATTAGGTAGTAGTAATATAATGAATAATTAAAGAGAAATACACATGTTTAAGGACAGAGCTGAAGTCAGTGAGCTCGCGCCACGCTGTTATCACGTGACAGGCGCGCTCTACGTTACCACTAGAGGGCGCTGCTCAATAAAAACTGTTAAATACACTTCAGTAGAATTTTTAGGTATCTGTACTTTACTTAAGTACCGCATCTTTTTACTTTTAGTAGGAAGGTACTTCATTTCCTTCCACCTCTTCCTTTAAGCAGTTCTGTAGTCCAGGTCAAGGACAAACTGTGTTTGTGTTGCAAGACACACAAGTAAGTCACTGACCTACTGGCCTACATCTATACATCATGCTCCCATAGATGCAAAGATAAGATTAGTTATCTGTTCTACTGCACTAGGCACTTGTTTAATTTATTTAACTTGTTTAACTTGGACTTGTGAGGCTCAGGAGACCCTTACCTTTCCGTTTGGTCATAATAGTCACTGTTGGGATGTCCGGTCTGTCTGAGAACACGTCTGTGTGGTTAGAAAGAGCCTCTTTGAGCACTTTGTATCCATTCAGCACCACCATGAGGCTCGTACCCGCGAACAGGCTGAACACGTCTCCGTACACTTTAGACATGTCGGTGAAATAGTCCATGGCGGTCCCGTTATGTCTGCGCTTCACTGGATGCTGCAGAAGACCCCGGGCAAAGGGAGGAATCAGAAAGTGTCCGAAGTTCCCCACTACAGGCCACGGTGCGGGGCCTGGGGGGATGTTTGCCAGTCGTTTTTGACGCTTACGATACGCGACTAAAACACAGTAGAAAAGTGCAAAGACAAGTGCAAAGACAAGTAGAGCTGCAGAGTTTATATGAGACAGAGCCCAGTGCACATCCATCTGAACCGTACCCTACTCTAAAACACACATCTGTCCCATTCTACAACGTTTAAAAGAGTCAACTTAAAGGAAAAGTAAAATCTGTCCGTTAAAATGATCAAAGAAGTGACATAGCCTCGTTCTTCCTGTGTTGTTGTCAAACAGCTGCCGCGGCGTCATCCCGGTGCTGGCTCCTGATTGGTGGACGTCACTGTGCTCCGCTGTGATTGGTGCATGACCAGCGTGACGTCAACATTGTGTTTTTCAATGTTTTTTGCGAATTTTAATGGATTTTGGGGTTTTATAATATACAAAAATACACACACATACATACACACACAGACACACACACACATACACACACAGACACACACACAAACACACATACATACACACACAGACACACACACATACACACACACACACACACACACACATACACACAGACACACACAGACACACATCCACACACACACACACACAAAACACAGACACGGACACACACAGACACACACACACACACACAGAAACACACAGACACACATCCACACACACACACACACACACACACACACACATACACACAGACACACACACATAGACATGGACACAGACACACAAACACACAGACACGGACACACAGACACACACGCACACAGACACACACACACACACACACAGAAACACACAGACACACACACTCACACATATATACACACACACACACACACACACACACTCACACACACACACACACACACAGACACACACACACCTACACACAGACACACACACAGACACACACACACACACACACACACACACACACACACACACACACACACACATACACACACACACACACACAGACACACACACACATTTTTTAAACGTTTTTACTTTTATCCTTCTGTTCACTGTGTTGGTCGTATAAAACATAGGCCCTACCCTCTGTCCCTTCTGCTCCTCACAGCACCATGTGAACCTCTAAAACTAAGTGTAAGAAGGAAAAATTTGTTTTTTTTTCCACAAAACAAACAAACAAATAAAATATTTGCTTGACTCAGATTATGAGACTTTCTGAGACTTTTGTGAAGAATAAACCTATATAACTGTAAATATCATGTGGACTGCCTGATTTCCTGAGACACGTTAAGTGGCCCATTAAGTCTTGTCATGTTTGGTTTGAGCTCAGCTGGTCTTATGTCTGAAACACTGTAGGTCCAGAGTCACTTTTGGGGGTAATGTTAGTGCTGTTGATGCTGTTGGTGCTGTTGGTGGTGTTGATGGTGTTGGTGCTGTTGATGCTGTTGGTGCTGTTGGTGGTGTTGGTGCTGTTGGTGCTGTTGGTGGTGTTGATGGTGTTGGTGGTGTTGATGCTGTTGGTGCTGTTGGTGGTGTTGGTGGTGTTGGTGCTGTTGATGCTGTTGGTGCTGTTGGTGGTGTTGGTGCTGTTGGTGCTGTTGGTGGTGTTGATGGTGTTGGTGGTGTTGATGCTGTTGGTGCTGTTGGTGGTGTTGGTGCTGTTGGTGCTGTTGGTGCTGTTGGTGCTGTTGGTGCTGTTGATGGTGTTGGTGGTGTTGGTGCTGTTGGTGCTGTTGGTGGTGTTGGTGCTGTTGGTGCTGTTGATGGTGTTGGTGGTGTTGGTGGTGTTGGTGGTGTTGGTGCTGTTGGTGCTGTTGGTGCCGTTGGTGCCGTTGGTGCCGTTGGTGCCGTTGGTGCCGTTGATGCTGTGGGTGCTGTTGGTGGTGTTGGTGCTGTTGGTGCTGTTGGTGTGTTGGTGGTTGGTGTTGGTGTGTGCTGTGGTGGTGTTGGTGGTTGGTGCTGTGGTTGGTGGTGTTGGTGGTGTTGTTGGGTGTTGGTGGTGTTGGTGGTGTTGGTGGTGTTGTGCTGTTGGTGCTGGTGGTGCTGTTGATGGTGTGTGTGGTGCTGTGGTGTGTTGGTGGTGTGGTGCTGTTGGTGGGTGTTGTTGTGCTGTTGGTGCTCTTGGTGCTGTTGATGGTGTTGGTGCTGTTGGTGCTGTTGGTGGTGTTGGTGCTGTTTGGTGGTGTTGGTGCTGTTGTGCTGTTGGTGGTGCTGTGTGGTGCTGTGTTGGTGCTGTGTGGTGTTGGTGTGTTGGTGGTGTTGTTGGTGGTGTTGGTGCTGTTGGTGGTGTTGGTGCTGTTGGGCTGTTGGTGCTGTTGTTGTGCTGTTGTGCTGTTGATGCTGTTGATGCTGTTGGTGTTGGTGGTGTTGGTGCTGTTGGTGCTGTTGGTGCTGTTGGTGCTGTTGGTGGTGTTGGTGCTGTTGGTGCTGTTGGTGGTGTTGATGCTGTTGATGCTGTTGGTGCTGTTGGTGGTGTTGGTGGTGTTGGTGCGGTTGGTGCGGTTGATGCTGTTGGTGCTGTTGGTGGTGTGGTGCTGTTGGTGCTGTTGGTGCTGTTGGTGGTGTTGGTGCTGTTGTGGTTGTGTGTTGGTGGTGTTGGTGGTGTTGGTGGTGTTGGTGCTGTTGTGGTGCTGTTGGTGGCTGTTGGTGCTGTTGATGCTGTGCTGATGGTGTTGTGTGCTGTTGGTGCTGTTTGGTGCTGTTGGTGTGTTGGTGGTGGTGGTGTTGGTGTTGTTGGTTGTGTGTTGTGTGTGGTGTGTGGTGTGTGTTGGTGGTGTTGTGTGTTGGTGGTGTGTGGTGGTGGTGGTGGTGGTGTTGGTGCTGTTGGTGCCGTGTGTGCCGTTGTGTGCTGTTGGGTGCTGTTGGTGCTGTTGGTGCTGTTGGTGCCGTTGGTGCCGTTGGTGCTGTGGTGGTGTTGTTGATTTGGTGCTGTGTGGTGGTGGTGTTGGTGGTGTTGGTGTTGTTGGTGTTTGGTGGTGTTGGTGTTGTGCTGTTGGTGTGTTGGTGCTGTTGGTGCCGTTGGTGCGTTGGTGCCGTTGGTGTTGGTGCTGTGATGTTGCTTTGGTGCTGTTGGTGTGGTGGTGTTGTGGTGGTGGTGTGTTGATGGTGTTGGTGCTGTTGATGTGTTGGTGCTGTTGGATGCTGTTGGTGCTGTTGATGCTGTGTTGCTGTGTTGTGGTGTTGGGGTGCTGTTGTGTTGTGCTGTTGATGGTGTGGTGGTGTTTGGTGGTGTTGGGTGGGTGTTGTGTGTTGGTGCTGTTGGTGCTTGGTTGGTGTGTGTGATGGCTGTTGGTGGTGTTGGTGGTGTTGGTGCTGTTGGTGTTGGTGGTGCTGTTGGTGCTGTTGGTGCTGATTGTGTGGTGCTGTTGGTGTTGGTGCTGTTGGTGGTGTTGGTGGTGTGGTTGGTGGTGTTGTTGGTGTGTGGTGTGTGTTGTGGCTGTTGGTGCTCTGTTGGTGCTGTTGATGGTGTTGGTGGTTGGTGGTGGTGTTGTGTTGTGTGTGGGTGGTGTGTTGGTGTTGTGTTGATGCTGTTGATGCTGTTGGTGCTGTTGGTGCTGTTGGTGCTGTTGGTGGTGTTGGTGCTGTTGGTGTTGTGTTGGTGCTGGTGTTGGTGCTGTTGGTGCTGTGGTGGTGTTGGTTGGTGGTGTTGTTGATGGTGTTGGTGTTGTGTGTGGTTGGGTGGTGTTGGTGGTGTTGGTGGTGTTGGTGTGTTGGTGGTGTTGGGTGTTGGTGTTGGTGTGGTGTTGGTGGTTGTGATGGGTTGTGGTGGTGTTGTGTGTGATGGTGGTGTGTGGTGTTGGTGGTGTGGTGTTGGTGCTGTGTGATGTGTGGTGGTGTTGGTGGTGTTGGTGGTGTTGGTGGTGTTGGTGTGTTGGTGGTGTTGGTGGTGTTGGTGGTGTTGGTGGTGTTGGGTGTTGTTGTTGGTGTTGGTGGTGTTGGGTGTTGTTGGTGGTGTTGGTGGTGTTGGTGGTGTTGGTGGTGTTGGTGGTGTTGGTGCTGTTGGTGGTGTTGGTGCTGTTGGTGCTGTTGATGGTGTTGGTGGTGTTGGTGCTGTTGGTGGTGTTGGTGGTGTTGGTGCTGTTGGTGGTGTTGGATGGTGTTGGTGGTGTTGGTGCTGTTGGTGCTGTTGGTGGTGTTGGTGCTGTTGGTGGTGTTGGTGCTGTTGGTGCTGTTGGTGGTGTTGGTGCTGTTGGTGGTGTGGTGGTGTTGTGGTGCTGTTGGTGGTGTTGGTGCTGTTGGTGCTGTTGGTGGTGTTGGTGCTGTTGGTGTTGGTGTGTGTGGTGTTGTGGTGTTGGTGGTGTTGGTGCTGTTGTGTGGTTGGTGGGTGTTGGTGGTGTTGTGGCTGTTGGTGCTGGTGTGTGGTGCTGTTGGTGCTGTTGGTGGTGTTGGTGGTGTTGGTGCTGTTGGTGGTGTTGGTGGTGTTGGTGCTGTTGGTGGTGTTGGTGCTGTTGGTGCTGTTGGTGGTGTTGATGGTGTTGGTGGTGTTGGTGGTGTTGGTGGTGTTGGTGGTGTTGGTGATGTTGGTAAACTGAGGCCATGAGCATGTTCAGTTTATACAATGAAATACTATGAAACAAAAGTCGTGCACGTGCTGGAGTTTGGAGGCTGAGGCTCAGTATCTCTATATTTACACTTTAACAAAAACTTGTGTGAAATACTTTTACTTTTGACTGTTACAGTACATGTTTAAACAGGTACTTAAATACTTTTACTGATGTAGATTTTTTCATGTGATGATTTTACTTTTACTTGAGTAACTTTTTACCTCTGTATTTGTACTTTTACTTACGTAACAAAACTGAGTACTGAGTACTTCCCTCCTCCACGGCCGGACTGTGCCTGTGGGGGATTCCTCTGCTGTGTAGGGTGAGCACCTGCCGAAGTCTGACACGTGGGACAGGTCCTGGGATTTGATGGGACATGGACAGATGTGACTTGATGCAGAACTTTCTTAAAATAACATTTAAGCCTACGCTGTTTTGATGTGTACAGAGCGACTCTACGTCCAGGCTGGTCAGTAGGATACACCAACTGGGACTAATGTAGCCTACTTTTCTCAGTCACAACTTCAAACAAACAATATCATTCACCATTTTATTTAATGGAAATATTAAATATAAAACAAGCATTTGGATAAATAACATGATTGCTCTATAAAACAAAGTCAACATTGAGGTTATGCACATCTGAATGACTAAAGCTATAAGACAATTCAAATATAATAACTGACAAAAAAGAAACAATTATAAAAATAAAGGAAGATCGAAGAAAAAGATAATGACTGGCTTTTGGTAACTACCATGCTGACAACACACTAAGGCACCTTGTGACATAAGTACATTATCTGGAGGCAAGCCTCTCACACGCTCCAGTGTGAGAGTCAAACTGATTCAGTGGAGTCTTTCTAAAATACAGCAGTTTGTCAGGCGCTACAAATATTTATTTAAAAAAAATCAGATGCTCTGTGGTAACAACAGTGATTGTTAAAATACTTCTTCGAACATCTCTATCATATACATTATACAAATGGTGCAATGCTGATGTGCTGATTCTCAGTGGACCGTGGAGCTGTGGTCACTCTTCTCTGATGCTCTGTACCATGGAGTACTTCTTACACGGGCTCTTAAGGCAGGCGGGGGGCCAGGTGATGGGCCAGCTGTAGGAACACGGCACAGCAGTTTGGACATTCCTCTCCATAAAGTTGAAAATCGGGTTCCACCAAGTGTTTTGGAGGTAGTTGTTTGGGAAGCATTTCAAAGTCTGTGAAAACAGTACATGGACTTTTAGTAAAAATATCTTAATGTGTTTACAGATTTAAATGTAAGGATACATAAACTGCTTATGGTGCATACACGTGGAACTGTAACAACACATGAATTTAGTGACATTACAGATATCAGGCTCAGTTCAACGTGTAATTCTGTTATGTGGCCAGCAGATGACACACTTTCTTATTTTTAAACTTGCTTCACACAAATCCCATGAGGCTTTGATTCCTCAGTTTAATAGTATGACTAGCACAAGTTTCTACAATTGACCTGCATCTTTCTAAAATCAAAAATAATACTTGTATTTTACTTTACTGCATACTGTGTGACTGCAAAACGAAATGAATAACTTAAACACATTATATTGTACACATCCAGTTGATCTAATTGTATTCAATATGCAAAATACATGTTCAGGAAACACATTTTCAGTATCTTTTGAGAGCTCTTGCACTTGGGCATGAGCAGAATACAGTTACATCCAGTTTCAAAGGTATATGACAGTATTTGATCATGCAATTTAGGCACTGAACTGAAAATGAAAAAAAAGGAAAAAACAGCTCAAGTGCTATTTTACTTTTTTATAATCAGTGATAAATAATATATAACAAACAGTACAATATAATACAACTCAATGATAGTATTCCAAGTATCCAGAATAAGGTACTTTGATTGCACCATGTAACATTACAAAATACATTTTAAAGAAACTGTATAGAACATTTTTAATTTTAAATTCCATAAACAGAACCTAATCATGTCTCTGTTCAAATCAAATCTAAATTTGACTGAAAAATGCTCTTAATGCTGATATATTCTTAATTAGTGGACAGGATGGCCAAGTTTGAGTTATAATTTGGTCTTTTGGTCTCAAACTATAATAATAATCATAATCATAATAAGCAGAATGAGCCTCACATCTCTCATTTGGGTTGCCAGGTTCAATGCTAAAATCCAGTTGTTTTAAACCTAAAATGACTCAGTGCTAGTGCAGCCACTGCCCAGCACTCAGCCTCAGACTCAGTGCTGGCAGCCTCTTCTGAGCTTTGACATAAGACATGTTCATAAACTGAGAATGAGAAAAAACTTGTACGCACTGGCAACGCAGGTTCAGTTGTGACTGTAAAACCTTTATAAACTGTAAGACTGCAGGCTCCTTTAGTGGAGGTATTCAGTATTCTGAAACTAAATACATTTTAAAGTATTCTGTCCCACACTGATTATATTCCATCTACGTGGTCAAACCCCAGAGTCACGCCCCGGTCAAACCTGTAAGCTGGTCATGGTGTGGTACCACCAGAAGAGGCGCGAGGTGATGAAGTAGGCCACCACCACGTCCACACTGTAGTGCTCATGAGCCACCAGGATACACACCACCCCCACGGCACTGAGGAGCCAGCACATCACGTGGTACCACCAGAACGAGCGCGGAGAGTCTGGACAAGGCACAAAGTTTACAACGTCAACTTCCCTTTGAGGCAAAAAGTGTTTCATGAAAACTTTATAATATGTGTGAAACTGGACACTTTATAACACCGCTCACCTTGATGAGTCATGTTTGTACTGTTGTTCTGATGTTGTTGTATATATCTATTTCTAAGTCTGTTTTATTTATTTTAAGCCTATCTTTTTAACTTTATGCATGTCCTTATTTGTACTTACAGTAGCTATATTTCTACTTTTTTATATTATTATTATTCAGTGTTTTTATGTTACACTTTATCACCAAAGTAAGATCCTCGGTTTGTGAGTTGTGTTCACTGACAAAGGCAATAAAAGTTTTCTGATTCTGATTCTGAGGTAGGGCTAAAATGATTTGGGAAAAATATCCAATTGTGACTTTTCTGACAAGCACTGCAAATGAGATTATACTTGCAATTTATGTTCTGACAGTAGGATTCTGTTCAAAGCTCAAGTGCCTCCAGAAGAACTGACAAACTAATACAAGAATCACATTAAAAGTACAGGTTAGTGGTTTTATGCAGTCTGATTTGTTGTGGGGAAAATTAGGGTACTTCAAATTTCAACTTTGCTATTTTGATTTGATTGCAATCAGGGGCGTAGTCAAGGTTTTTTTTAAACAGGGACGACCAGCGAGGGCGAGTTAAGTTTCAAACTCAAACATGAATAAAAGTGAAGTTGAAGGCACATTGCAATACATGGTATCTAAATAAATACATAGATAAACATCAATGATACTTAGTTTAACAATTAAATAGCTGCACCTCAAACAGTTTATGTTTAAGAGAATCCTCCAAAAAAGAGGGAGAAACACGAGTAAACAGTCTACAAGCTACATGGACTAAAAATACCCATGTGAAAACGTTTGAGTTTATTATGTTCACTGTTCACTAATATAAATACATAAAATACATCAACTGTGTGAGCCAAAATGATCTCAGACGTAGGCCTATCAGTTTATCAAGAAATTCAGATTTTTGATTCAACAATTTTGACCCCTACATGATAAAAAAAAGACAAACATTTATTTCAGAGCCAGGTAAAGTTTTGTTTAATGATGTATTTCCTTTCTGCTGCAATTCGCTGTTAATCTGATCTGCAGTCAGACCCTCCGTGTTCACAGTGCACTTTCCTTCTCTGTTAGAGCAAAACTGACGCAGGATGTGTAGTAAACAGCCCTGTGATTGGACACGTGCGGAGCTGTGCACGTGTGTTCTGACGTTTGATTGGTCGACATCAACACGTGCTCTCTGCGTCTCCCAAAACAATTCAAAGTACTAAAACCAAATCACCAAATGCACTTAAGGCCAGCATTACAAACTATCCACAGAGCTCAAAATCCCCCAAACTGACGCACAACTGTACAGTCACAACAACACAGAGCAAACTACTGCCCCCTTTACAGAGCAGACTCTGTCCAAACATTTACCAAACGCAGATATCAGAACATTACAAACACGTGCCGCCACATCACACCGACTACACACATGTACAACCAGGTGGTCGACTGTTTGTTCTCCCATCACAAAGAGTCGCCAAATAACAATGTATGTCCATAAAATCCACGAGAATTAGCATAGCATCATGTGTGTGGAAAACAGTGAGTATTTGACCTTATGCCAGCGTTAAACCAATGAAATGCCGGGAAAGTCTTCACGTCCGCCTAGCACCGCTCCTGATACCTTTACACTCAGTCTCTTTTTTTAGCCACTGTCTCTAATCCCTCGGCTCGGTCTTGTTTACTTCCAAAACAAAGGAAAAACTTTCCAGCTCCTCTGGACAAGAAGAGAGAGCGGAGTCTGTCACTGCAGCAACTCACAGCAAAATAACGAGCCCCGTTACACTGACAGTGACTATAATGGCGCTACAGCTGAGGAGAGAATCATTACTTAGATTACTCATTACTGATAAAAAGTAACACCATTACTAATGCCGTTACACTTAAATGGTGTCACTCTCAACACTGATGCTTCCTGTGGATTATATTTGTGGATGAACCGCAGCAGAGCAACTGTACGACTCCATGACAGGAGAGGGATCAATAAGACTAACAATAACGCAGTAAGTGCTATGGTTTCATGTTAGAGGTTAAGCTCTAAAGTCCTTTGTGAGGCATGTGTGTGATGTTTTGTGCTGTTAGACCTGCATATGCTGACAGATGTTGTTCAAATAGCTTGTATGAGCCCAGTCTGTGGTGGTGGTGATGGAGCCACACACTTTTATAGGAGCTGTGTCGTGACCTGGTGCTGTGTGTTGTATCTGCTGCATCCTGACTCCAAGTCCCTCACTCTTTCATGGTTTAGTAGTCCATTATCTCGAGCCAGTTATGCCCTGTAATAGCCGGTGATTGAAGCAGACTTTAGCGATCTTAGCGATCTGTGCACTGTAGAGTGATCAGACCAACCGCTTCACTTTTATGGCAACTTGAATGAGGCTCGAAGGAGTTAGAAGTGACTGGCAGGGTAAAGGTTTTCAGAGAGAAGGTGTAGTGTGGAATAGAGTGCTGTTATGTGAGTTTCATTCAGTCACACACAGTTGTGCAGGGGGGGTAATGAGGGGGCCACGAAGGGCCGTGCTGCCCCTCGTCACCATGGAGCTACGCCACTATTGCAGTTATTCTTACAGCCCCACTTTGAGGTCTGGAAGTGGACTAAATATGTTACATACACTCTTTGATGAACAGGTAAGTGAGAGTTAGCATCACGGTGTGCCCACTGTACAGGAAGTCTCCACACATGAGATGGGAGCCTGTTATGGACAATCCTCCTCCAGAAATGAGGCGCAGGACTCGCAGGAGCTTGGCATGGGAGTCTCCGTGCAACTGAGAGAGAGCAGAGGAGGATATACAGCCGTTAGAGAGATACAGCACACGTTCTATGAAGCAAACAATGGAACAGTAGAACATTCAAATAAAAAAATGACTCCAGCTCCTAAAAATGTGTAGCTGAATTAACAATAAAACAATTGGAAACATCTAGTGTAATCGTCTAAACACTAGTGTAATTCTGTCCAGTTGACAGAATTGAATGTTTTCTTTTACTGTGGATCATTCCTGGATGACTGAGGGATTACACAGACTTTCAAACGAAGATATTAAGTGATATTTCTGTATATTTGTGGCTAATTGTGTGATCTACTCAACCATGACATTCTCAGGCACATTTAGCACAGTTCTGATTGTTTAAATATTGTCTGAATAGTGTTATTGAGATAATACAGAAATGTTTCAAAAATATTTGAACCAAACCATTCTGTTTCATAAGTTTGACCGATAAGAAGAGAGGAGACATGATGTTCGTATCCTGTGGCAGTACTTTGTCATATTGTCTTGTTTTTATAGCTGTGGTGTGATGGTGTAAAATGGCTCCCGAGGCACAAACACAGGGCGGCGCAGCACCAGCTGAGCCCCGCTCTGGAGAGACGAGAGAGAGAGCTCACCTTAGGAGCACAGGTCATGTGGATCCCAGGCACAGGCAGAGTGGTAATGTACATGGTCACACAGCGGTACAAGTACAGAGTGCCCATCAGGAAGAAGAAGCGCCGCAGAGCTATGGATCTGCAAATGGAAAGAGATGAGTAACAATCAAGGCTCAAAATGAAAATGATAATGATTTAATAATATAATATGACTGTGTGATGTTTTATACTGTAGTTAATGTTATTAGTGCAGCTATAAGTCTACAGTATTTTTGTCAAATGTTTTCTATCCCAACAAACAGGGACACGGTGTTGATTGACTGTGGTGGGACATAAAGGGATGGAAATCACATGATCTTTAACTTTATCATCACACTCAGAGACAACAATAGGAGCCAATATTTTACAAGCCTGAAAGCCAGTACTGCATACCTAAATAGTCTTACTTTATTTGTGAGAAAATGTTAAGTAAATTTAACTTTTTATAAATCATGTGGCATCACTAAAAAATTGGGGCATTATCTAAATAAGTGGGACAAGGTCTAAACCAAAAGAGGGATGGGTTGTCCCCCTGTGAGTCCCTTCTTGGGTCTGCTGTTGAAACCTACTGAAATATACAGATTACAACATCATATTCTCATTATATTATGTGATTGTTTCTGAATCATTCTAAACTTGCTGTTCTCACTCTGCATAAATGCAATATTACTTAAAAATATCAACTGACATGTTGTGCGCCATAGTAAATCAGTGCTATCGTCATTCAGCTGTGTAGGTTTCATCCTGAAACTATCCTGAAACCTTGTAGGTCTGTGTTGTGTGGCTATGTTAATTTGGACACCAAAAATCTGATCGTTATCTGATTTCTGCAGTTATCAGATAATTGAAAGGTCATGTAGGTTTCAGATTTCGATCAAAAATATATATTTATATATGAGCATAATGACTAACTATTGTGACAAAGACAAACATGAAAATGTTAAAGGCTGAAAGTTAAAAAGCAGCTGATTAACTGAACACAACAACAATCTGATCTAATAATGCCACGTAAAAGTACCACTTTTGGCACTGTGTACCCCAACAACAAACTTCTGCATCTTCTTCAGATTGCTGAGGTGAAATGGCAGGAAGGCTTATGTGTGAACATTGTGATACTACATTTTTAATCAGCTGTTAAGTGCCTCATAAAACCCCTAAACTGCAGTTCACAGTAAATAATGGATTCTTGCCTGTATCTGTAGAAGAATAGCTGTATGATCCAAATGGCCAGAAGCACCATGCCGTTAATCTCGGTGACAGTGAACGCCCAGTTGACCCGGTCGATGTAATCAAAGAACTTATCCGGAAGAGGTGGGCTGCTTTCTTTGGGCGGAACTCTCTCATGCACAACTGTGATGACAACGGTGGTTAGGACCAAGTTGAATCCGGCGTAAAAGAAAGCAATGAATGTCTTCCACCACTCCATGGGCAGACGGTTGACTTTGGTATCAGGCACTGGGATCTTTACATAGTCATTGTGCCTTCCCAAGCCCTTCCGAAATCCCCTCTTTGGATCGTCCGCACCGGGATTGTGGACTGGACAGGTTTTGCCGCTGGCTACGATCGCGGGCTCCATTCCTGGTTTGAGATTGTCGGCAGCAGTGGCTCTCGTGTTCCCATGTCCTTGTGTGGCCATTGCTGCACGTACTATGCATCCACGGAGACAGGGCTACGGTCTGAACTGTGGTTTCTGTGAAAAGAAAAAAACATATATGGGACAACAGCAGAAAGGAGAAGTTACTGGGTGAATGATTTCGCTGAAGATTAAGTACTTTATGGTATTTATATGCTAAAAGGCAGGTTAAACTCATGAGTTAAAGTCACAAGTTAAATCTGTTTTGATATAAATACATTGTTTCCTAGTACTTTTATTGTTTTTGCATGAACTCCCCCTGCAGGTGTAGTCTTGTGAGTGCAGTTTGGGTCAAATACACAGAGATGGTAATAGTTTTGAGAGCTTTTACCACGCCCCCTTTTTAGCCTTTTTAATTGATCAGTAGGACAGGCAATAATTTCTTTAGATGAATACGGCCCTAGTCTACTTTTGGAGTAGACTGACTAGAATTGTCTTTAAAGCACATAAGTACACAGTCTTATGTGAATTAGTTTCATTGCGTTGTTATTTTTGGTTTGTAGACAGAAAACAGGTAACGTTTTTGTCCTTAATGTTTATAAGATAATAACTGTTTAATGGGCAAGTGTGAGAACAAAGTGTACAACAGAAAACTGCAGAAAGACACATTAAAGGGCCCATGTTACACTGTTCTCTGATCTGTTCTAATGTTGTTTCCTCGTCACAAACAGACCTGGAGTAGTGATTTGTTTCATTCACACACGTTTAACACACAAACCCTGCACATTTAGGCTGAGAAAAGATGATTTGTACCAGAAAACACTCTGTTCCACCTTGTGATGTCATCATGTGGTAATACAGGAAGTATTGTTTTTAAACTCCACACACCTTCACTTGAGTCATTTGGATCATTTCAGACCTGGAATTACCAATCTCTACTGAACAAAAGGTAAAAGGAGCTGTTGAAAACTACCACTTCATGACATCACAAGGTGGAACAGAGCATTCTGAACTTTAGAGATGCAGACAGACAGGTGTGTTTTTGAGGAGGTAACAACATTATAACATGGGTTAAAGCTCACAACAGCACATTTTACATAATCTAGGACCTTTAAAAGTAGTGACCCAGTGACAGTTGATGTATACGGAGAGTGAAAGGTGCATTCGACTTTAAACCTATGAAACATCGAGCTTTACATTCACTCAATGCAGAAAACATTTTGTTCGTACCCTCTCTTTACAGTACCGTCGGTCAGCAAGTTCTACACTGTTCTACTAATTTGTTCTTTATGGCTAGAATGGGCATTTAACAGCATGCATTTGTCTTGTCAGAGAGACTTTTTCCATTCCCTGAGTAGAAAACGATTACTCAGATGTTCACAGACCCACAGTAAGTGTCATTGTACTGAGTTCTTTACATTACTGACGTCAAATGGACAAAAAAACAAGAGAAGCATGTTGGATCTTTTTTCAGTTAATGACTTGAAAGAGAATTACAGCCATTTTCTGCCATAAGTCCTTTAAAAGGTTTCTTGTACCTAAAAGCGTTCCATTATTGGACGTGCGTATTTTCCAGTCAGCCCTGAAGGTACCACAATAAATGTCTTCTGGGATACATAGAGAATGGCATGTTTACTCTGGGACTAACCTGGAGCATCAAACAGTGGGCTGGAAATAGAGTGATGATGCAGAACGGATCAGTTGCATCTAAATCAATGTTGGGAAAACATTATTGAGCACAGGAGAAAAGCTTATTACATAATTTAATCAGAGCCATCCACAGCAGAATCAGTCTGTTTTGGAGTTAATGGATCAGCAACAGGCAACAAAGTGCGAGGATTTCTAATGCAAAGAGCTTCCAGTTGCAGATGATATGAACTAAACGTGTAATTTTTCTAGTGGGGCGTCCTTCACCTGCTTGTCTCCAATTGTAGAGCTAGGCCGATATATCGTTTGGCCGATATATAGAGCAGACATTTGGATTTTTTTGCGTATCGGCGTTAAATCTCCAGCACAGGCCGATATCGTGTTTTTTGGTTGATTTTCCGTTTAGTACTCACACACAAAGCTTTATTTTAACACTTTAACTGCACTACATGTGATACGCCGCTCTCTTAAAGGATTGTGGGTAAAAAAGGGCTGAAGGTGAGTTTATAGAAAGTTTAGTTTTTGTAGCATTTGAGGAAAATAGTCAAAACTTCTTGGCCAATCAGTATCAGCATCGGCCATGAAAGAAACACATATCGGTCGATCTCTATTTTTTTAGCAATAATGTTCCACAGTATGGCATTAATTATTGCCTTAGACACAAGCAGGCCAAGAGACTGGTTATATCTGTGAAGAGGAGGGTCCACTCACAATAAGAATGTATGTTTTAAGGTATTTATAAGGTAATTGAACACATGCAATTTTAATGCTACAACATCTCCATAGGAATAAGCAGGTGGCCCTACACAAAAAGTGACATAGTGCACTTTTAAAATGTTGAAGACTGAATATTTATAAAGCTATACTTGATTTATGTTTTGTGATGATTGAGTAGAGAATTTTATCCAGCCATAAATAGATTAAGACGCTGAGGACACAGAGGTCTACATGAATATATTTACTGTAGTGACTCCAGGGTTGATTTATTTAACTCCTAATGACTACAACAGTGGTGCTAAAATCCCTTTGCCCCAGCTGCCCTCTCCAGGGAGAGTAATGGCTAATTGTGACAAGTTTGCAGGAAGTAAAATCGTGTATATATAATGCGTTTATAGAAACTAAATGAGAATGTTGCATAGAGAGGTTCATCATGGCATTTTCCTATGAGAGAGGGCACTGCCTTAGTCTCCCTGTGCTCCTCTTGTGTACAGTACATGCTGTTTCCCACTCGCCACAGCACAGAACCCTGGGAAAAGGGTGGTGATGGAAAATGGCAAGAAAAGCTCGAGTCCGTTTGGTCACAGGCCGTAATGGAGAACTTGGCCGGCTCCACTCCCTGTGCTATTTCAGGAGAAGCCACCCAGATGTGAGGGCTGTGCTTTACTCCAGAGGCACACGGCTTTGACTCCAATTTGAGCCCTTCATAATAACATGCTGCTATAAGCCATCCACTCATTTTGCAGAACATATCGTGTGGAGCTGCCTTCATCAAAAAGGGAGACAAAAATAAGTCACATGGTTCAGCCCTATAAAGCTGGATCTCTAACTAAGCCAAGCCCACTGTGTCACCAACATGAAAGATAACGAAAGTGTCAGCAGCTCTACAACTGTATGTGTTGTCATACTATTTATTTTTAAAATAAATAATATAAACAGCAATGACATAAAGCGTCATACGACAAGAAAATAATGCTGTTAACAGTAACTATCATTGTCTTGGCAGTGAACTGTTCTCAAATGTTACAAATCAGAAGCTGGTTTGGTTTTGTAATAGGGCTCCATAATATAATGTAATTACATTAATAGCATAGTTTGAGTTGGCACAGTTATTTAGATAATAAAACATAAACAACTAAATGCCATATCCTTTAGACCTTTATAAACATGTCGTAAAACTAAAGAGATTCCTGTAATACTTCATTATTTTAAATGTTTGATGCTTTTATTCTTCTACTCGCCTGCATGTCTCTAATGAATGTTAACGTTCCTTGAGTTGTGCACTTTGGGCAGAATCCTCTTTTAATGCCTATAAGAAGTTTAATGCAACTTGCGAACACTAAAAAAAAACTAAAATGACGCCAACAGCTACACTGTGTTTTACACTGGAACTAGAAACGTTACCTCACTAAGGTAAAGAGTCGTCCTCAAGTAAAGATATGAAACCCAGCTGTATTCTACTTTGGAAGCCCTGACCACAGGGTGGATAATGGCAGCTTCATTTGTGCTGTATATAACAGCAACCATTTGTAAGGTTTGGGGTGTAGTAGTCCCAAGTGCACTGCTAAACACCATGTTCCACATTAGACTACAGGGTGGGGCCACAGGTCACTGCACCCTCTAATTACACGCTTTCATTTCGGTCTACTACAGAATGTTGTAGGCTTGTTCCATTAGTCCAACATGGGTTCACAAGGCCAGGATTTTCTTGAGTAAATCTGCATTTTTAATTATCCATTAACCTATGTGCTTCAGATCACATTCTGTGGGCCGGTTTGGAAGAGGTCATTTCCAGATAAAATCAGGCTATAGCAGATTTTTGGAAAGGTAGTAAACTCACGGATTTATAAACTCATTTTGGATTTTATGTTCTATTTGTGTATTATTATTATTATTATTATTATTATTATTATTATTATTATTATTATTATTATTATTATATCATTATATCAAAGTGCCTTCATCTAACAGTGTGACATCATCTCATTGTAGAATCTACAACAACCGATAAACCCAGACAGTGCAGTTTAGTTTGTTTATGATTGTTGTCCATTTTTCTTTCCTTCATTCTCTCTTTACATCTAAGCAGCCACAATGGGCCCAGATGTTGTTTGTGTTTCCAGTACACACTTGTGGCACAGAGGCAGCACAGGGACTGGCTCTATCCACATTTACACCGTGTCATTCAAGGAACTTTTCCCACAGAGCCATGACTGCTAACACCATGGAGCTGCTTTAGAATAAAATGGCTGAAAAGTTAGCCTAGTGACATAAACAGCACCCAGCTACCTTCAGTTTGAAGCTTTTGGATCGGTCCCTGCAGCATCCTCCATCACGCATCTGTCTGTACCTGCCCCCGCACGAGCCCGTGTGGCGCGTGAGTGGCACGTGTTGCGTCGTGCATGCTCTTACCTGCGCGCGGGCCTCCGGTCGCTGCTCCCCCGGTGCACGCGCTGCTGCCTGGCCGCTCGCTGCTCACGTCGGACGGGTCTGCATCATCACAGCACGGTGCCGCTCGATTTAGAGACGGGCGGTGCTCCTCCTCCCCAGAAAAACCACATCATCGCCCCATATCCTCGCATCCTCCTCCCAGCAGCATCCCGTTCACTTTGGCATCCTCTGTAATTCACACAGCATCGAGTCTTTCATCAGAGCATCGCCCTCTAGATGATAAACATGTAACTACAAACTCGCCAAGGTTTTAATGAGGTGGTGTCACATGTGTCTGTTTAAAGGCCTGTTCAAAAGGCGGTGTGTGGCACATGTGTATTTTTAAACATTTGGAGGATGAATAGAAAAGGGATAAACGAACCGATCACGGACAAACTATCATCATCATCATACATTATAGGTCTATTTTAATGTCTCTCTGTGATTTTAATGTCTTTCTTATTCTGTAAAGCACTTTGAATTACTTTGTGTACGAATTGTGCTGTACAAATACACTTGCCTTGCCTTGTCTTGCCTTGCTATTCCCACATATAATTATTTTTTATTATTATTATTATTATTATTATTATTATTATTATTATTATTATTATTATTATTATATATTATTATTATATGTAATGATGGGGACAGCTAAAATAAAGTAGTAGTGACAAAGCAAGTTCAAGGGTATTTGTGAATTTACATTTTGATTTCTTATGAATATTTAAACCTAATTGTACTATTTATTAAAAAAAAAAAAAAAAAAAAAAAACAACAAAAAACTGGCTCCATTCGTTTCCCACATAATCACACTCAACACAACACTGCTCAACACAATACAAAGTGTGCAGTACGCAAACAAACCCACTGAAACATTAACATTAAAATAAATACATATAAAATAAATATATAACAATAAATATCCCGTTTGTATCAAAAAAGAAAAAAAAAAATAATTCAATTGAATAGATGTCTAGACCGGAAAAACGTCATCGTCTGGGCTTGACGTAGCGCTCGGAAGCACTTCCTGGTTGCTCGAGAGCCCAGTAAAGCCGCTCCATTCGCAGGACACACCTCTGTCTGAAGCTCAATGACCCTCTTAGTTTTGTAAATGCAGATCACACACTCTAGAAACTGCACAACACACACCACAATACAAAGACCGCTGCAATGTGCAAACAAACATGTAAAATATTTATGTTAAAATAAATACATATAAAATAAATATCCTGGTTTGTATCAGTGGCTGTCATAAAAAGAAAAAAATAACTTAATTGAACAGAGAGAACATACAAACTCCACACAGACACAAAAATATCTGGACCGGAAACACGTCATCGTCTAAGCGTGACGTAGCGCTCGGAAGCACTTCCTGGTGGCTCGCGAGCCAAGTGCAGCCGCTCCATTCGCAGGACACACCTCTGCCTGAAGCTCAAATACCCTCTTAGTTTTGTAAATACAGATCACAATAGGGTTTTGTCTTGACCTGTTCACTGTACCGCCGCCTGCTGATAGACATGGAGACATACGGCAACTCGCACAAAAAGCAGAAACTAAGCAACGTCGACAGTGAGTGGGTGAGTGCATTCCCAGTGTGCTGCTGCTGTGCTTTGAGCTGATTCCTTTACTCGTGTAACCGGTGGTATCTGCAGCAAAAGCGGTTTATTACGCGATCCACGAATTGAAACTTAGCTCGTTAACTTGGGCTGTCCATTCAAAGGTCGTAGCAGGAAATATGTTAACCCCAGTGTTTGTTTAATCAAAGCATCCGTGTGGAAACTGGCCCAGGCTCCTGAAGTGCAGCTGCATAAATACACTGTGATGTGGTCATCCTAAGACCATATATATCTGCAGATCACTGTCTCATGTCAGAATCAACCAGTTTTTGTGCCTTTTAGCTGCTAGCCACTATTATTTTGTTGTTTGTTTGCTGTTGAGTGAAATCAAACCATCAGCAGTGTCTATTTTCTCTTTATTGTTAAAATCAGAATCTGTTTTATTGCCATTGTCACTGACAAAACTAGGAACTTGCTTTAGAGGTGCAACAAAACTATTAGTAGCAGTATTATAAGCAATGATAAAAAACAAACAAAAAAAAAAAAAAAACTAATAATAATAATAAGGGCATGCATTAATAACAAGGTAAATAAAATGAGATAAGAAGTAGACTTTGCCTGAATATTGTAGCGTTCTGCTGTAAGGAAACATTCCAAATTTCCCCTGGTTGTTTATTTTCTGAACACAAGAGCTACTGTAGACCGTAACCCACGACAAAACAAGAACAAAACAACAGCCGTCTCAACTCACTAGAGCCAGTCTCCATAACAGACCAGTAACTGACTAATGTTGACAAGTCTGTACATCAACTTGTTGGCAGAGTGTCACATACAAAAGCAGTTGTATTAACAACACATAAACAGTGTGAACAGCAAAAGGTGTTAACCCTGAACTAACGACTAATGAAAATATCAGATCTTTACAATGTGTACAGTATGGGCAGATTAACAGTGCAAAAGTTTCAGTGCAAGTAGATGAATTAACTATGATTCAAGTAAGTAATTTTAAAGTGACATATGTTATAAAGTGTTCATGAGTCCTACTTGTTAATCATTATTTATTGTTTGCAGGGGACCCAAAGAGCAACAAATGTCACCTACCAAGCCCATCATGTGAGCAGAAATAAGCGTGGACAAGTAGTGGGCACTCGAGGGGGCTTCAGAGGATGCACAGTGTGGCTCACAGGTAGGTTATGGCTGTTTTCCAAAGCCTTGGTGACTTGCCTTGGATTGGAAGGAAGTGACTTTGGAATCCATTTGTAAGGAAAGTGACCTTCATTTTGTGAGGAAGGGGACATAAGCAAGTATGCAAGAATTAAAGAGGTAATGCAAAAAATGTGAAGAATGCACTCCAAAAAGTTTTAACTTTTTTTGTTATTATACATTGCTCACCACTGTGACATTGGAGGTGCAGCCCTTCCTCTGACATGAAGTGTAGCACAGACAGACACACCCGTTGTATAAGGAGCTTGGTTGAATGATCATGTGACATAAATTATGATTTCTATTTAAGGATTGGGATTGGCTGTTCCGGCTACATTTTGATTTGCTGATCTATATACCCACAGCCAGATAAAAAAGTTCAATACACACCATTTACAAATTTCATATTTACAAAAAGTAGAGGGTAACACTCTCTTCCTCATGTGTTAATAAATATCTTCAAAAATGTATTATTTGAATATGATGTGCAAACAAATAAAACGTATGGTGTATGTAGCAAAGCCCTCCTTTCAGCTTGTGACCATCGATGTCCATCCCTGTGTTAGGTCTGTCTGGAGCAGGGAAGACCACCGTCAGCATGGCCTTGGAGGAGTACCTGGTGTGCCATGGGATTCCCTGCTACACTCTGGATGGGGACAACATCCGTCAGGGGCTTAATAAAAACCTCGGTTTCAGCCCAGAGGACCGTGAAGAGAACATTAGACGCATTGCTGAGGTGGCTCGGCTTTTTGCTGATGCGGGTCTGGTCTGCATCACCAGTTTTATCTCCCCATACAGCAGGGTCAGTAAAGGACAAGGGGACTTCAGCCATTGCACTTCAGTTGTTCTTTCATTTACTATAATGTCTTCCTTTGCTTCCTTTCAGGATCGTCTCAACGCTAGAAAGATTCATGAAGCTACAGGCCTGCCATTCTATGAAGTCTTCATAGATGCTCCTTTAGATGTGTGTGAACAGAGAGATGTAAAAGGCCTGTATAAAAGAGCCAGAGCAGGGGAAATAAGAGGTAAAGATGCAAATGTTTATATTTATAAATATTTATTATAGAAATACTTCATTTATTTTAGTCTTTTTTACTATTTGTAAATAGTAAAAAACAAAATGAATGTCATTTTTAAAGGGATATTTTTTTCTCTTAATTAGTCAGTTTGTGTCTGTCAATGTTTTACCACAGAATCAAGGATTGACACTCTGACTTTTTATTACTGCCATTACTAGCGACTATATACCAACTGCACACATGTGGTGGCATTTAGCTGAGGAATGGAAAACATGCTACTGCACTACATACATACAAACAATTGGTTACTGTCAGATCAGTAAAGGCCCATCACATTTTTAGATGGCTACGGTACATGGCATATTACAGTAGCTCATGTCCAAACGCATATAATGTAGTAAATTGCAAGAGACTTTCAATGTCAAATTGAAGAGAAAATAAGAGAACTATTCACTGAAACTGTGGTAAAAATTATAATAACAATAAATAAATAAATAATGGTTGTTGTATTGGTGTTTTTGGTTATCACTTTGTAAAATGCCTTTAATATTCATTTTGCCTCCTTAATTCTTCGTAGGCTTCACTGGAATTGACTCGGAGTATGAGAAGCCAGAGGCGCCTGAGCTGGTGCTAAAAACAGACTCGTGCAGCGTGAACGAATGCATTCAGCAAGTGGTCGACCTGCTTCAGGAGAGGGTGAGAAAACCTTCAAGTATGGTGGAGGTTTCTACTTATGGCCAAATATGGAGATTTACCACTAGAGGGAGCAATTGTATCAGATTTGTTGCTGTTCCACACTATCGTTTCTTTTTACACACTGTCAACAGCCAATATTTACGTTAACATGCATCATTTAATTGAATTTTCTGTTTTTTCCAGGACATTGTGCCTATTGATGCTTTCCATGAAGTGAAGGAGCTGTATGTCCATGAGAATAAACTGGATCTGGCTAAAGCAGATGCAGAGACTCTGCCTGCGGTGCAGATTGGAAAGGTGTGTCCACTATATATGTAACTGTTGAAAAGTCCTTTACTGAACCTTCATGCTCACCTCTGTGTGTCTCAGGTGGACATGCAGTGGGTCCAGGTCCTGGCTGAAGGCTGGGCCACTCCTCTCAATGGGTTTATGCGAGAAAGAGAATACTTGCAGTGTCTTCATTTTGACTGTCTGTTGGATGGTAAGAATGGATGGTCCATTTACAATTGCAGAGCATGTCATGCATACAGTGCTCCTTGATTGTTGAATAAATAATGACAGACAATAATAACTGGTGTTGGGGCTGCACAGTAAATTTTGATTGAATCAAAATTGCATTTTGAGTGTACGCAGTTATCAAATCACACAGGCCGGAGTTATTTAAAATGTCCTCTGCAAAGAACAAAATATTCTGTCTTCATAGAAAAATTTCAGTGCTTCTGTTTTTTTTTTTTCACTTCCACAAGAACCCCGTCAGAACAGTTTGTACAAGTTAATATTTCAGTCTTTTCAGTCTCAAATGTCAATGCTCCTGGAGTTCTTTATAATGTGCACTTAGTTTGAACAGAATCCTACTTTTAAAATGTATAACACCAATCTCAATTACATTACTTTATCAGAATAATAACATTGGAAATTGTGCACCCAAATTAGTTTAAGTGATGTTTTGATGTTTCCTAATGATAAACTTTCACAGTTTTGGATAATGATCGTCCTGTCCCTTATGGTCAATGCCAATTAACTTCAGGCCATGAACATTAGATTTAATTTTTTATTTGACGGCAAAAGCAAAGGCACAGAGGCTTTGGTCTTTATTAATATTACTCATAAAGCTCCTCCCAGGGATTTAACGTTGGAGTGTGATATCGGCAAACAGCCGGTTGCCCTGGGTGACGCCGTAAAACTAGTTGGGATTTTTACTAATCAAACATTTGGCATCAATAAACACAAATCCCTTTTTAGGGTTTGTGTCCCACACGCGGATGTCAGTTATGTGTCAGTGTGGATTGAATACATCTGGAGGCTGTACACTGCTGGAATGGTCTTGCTATAGTGTTAAAGTGTAGACTCTACAATATATCACTAATGAACTGTTTCAAATTTTCAGAATCTTATTCTTAAATATTCTCTATTTAGAAGTCTTCAGTCACCATATTTCAACCTTTATTTAGATTTTTAAAAAAGTATTTAAAAGTCTCAGTGTACAGTAGAAATAATCATTTGACTAATTGACCTCTAAAATAATCATTAGCTGCAGTTTCAGATATTTGACCAAAAAAGATCACACTGTAGCTTAGCATTATAGTCTTTTACCCAAGAAATCTAATGTTTAAAATTCTCAAAGTAATATCCTTCCATACATACCATAATTTTAGGTGGGGTCATCAACCTGTCGGTGCCTGTGGTGCTGCCGGTGTCCAGCGCAGATAAGGAGCGCCTGGATGGAGTGACAGCCATGGCTCTGGTTTACGAGGGCAGACGAGTGGCCATCCTGCGCAACCCCGAGTTCTATGAGCACCGCAAAGAAGAACGCTGCGCTCGCCAGTGGGGCACAACCTGCAAGGACCACCCCTACATCAAGGTGAGTGTTAAATGAGTCTAGTCTCACATACAGGAAGTATCGCATTAAAACATGATACAAACTCAAAATGCCTTAAAAATAAATTAAATATCACATAATTTTTACACAGTTTGTCGTATTTTATCTTAAACTACTAATTTTGCAGTCTTGTTTTATCTTGTTTTTTTTCTATAGAATGTTTATACTGCACTGTAAATGTACAATTGAATATGTATAAAGTTAAGTTGATTGATTTGAGTAGATTTGAAGTAAAACTGTCCATCAATGGAATAAGTCTTTCTTTTATGAATCAAACAACATGAGATTTAGTTTCTTATTTTAAGTGCAAAGAGTTGTTTTCCTTGTCTTTAGTTCAACAAGATGCACTTTCCTACTTTAAGCAAGCTTTTACTTTCTGCAGATATTCAAATTTTGCATGTCTAAAACTACCATTGCAATATTAGCATTTTTTCAATATACATCTCCCACCTCTTACTCATAAAATATTGAAATGCTGGACATCATCTCATTCTCTAATGGTAGATGGCTCAGTGGTGTGAGCGTGCGCCCACTAACCTCAAGGTAATCAGTTTAGTATCAGTATATTTTGAAGCGTCCCGTATGTTTATGCACTGTGCAGCTCTTGTGACAAGGCTGTTGTCATGTGGGAAAGTGCGATGAACATTGTGCATCTGCCTCTCTGGATGTTGCACTGACAGAACACAGAGCTGTCTCTCTCACAGCTGTGCAGGACTGATTTGATGCAGAACACTTGATCTTTGGGGTTCATCCTCATCTTGCAGTTTGTTGAGTTTTTTACAGCACTGACCATTCTGCTCAGCTTCAAATATTCCACAAATTGTTCCCATCTGTCTGCTGTTGACTTAATGCTGCTGGTAGGAAGGTAGTATTGTGTATTATTATTTGTAATGAGATAATGTGCCACGATGATCCTACCACACCCCACACATGCTGCTCCACTAAACTCACCTGTGCCACCTGTCTGTGTGAGAGAGACTGTCAGGTGGCTGCTTATATCTAATGGGTTGAATTGGTGTCATCTGTTTTGTATTGTGAACTTTATGAATCACGCAAATGATTAAGGCATAGCAGGGACAGGCGAATCACTAAACGCTCTGATTCAGATGGGAGAGAAGTGTTAAAATGAGTTCTGAATGAAACTGGGATGCACAAGATGTTAATGGCCATGATTGGTTTGACCCTGAACTTGTTGGAGCATTGATTTGATTTTATTTGGGCTCCAGAACCTCTGATTTCAAACAGGAGGCAAGAGAGAAAGGCTGATAATAGGGGAATTTTGGGAAAGAAATCCAAAGAAAAGAGAGCAGTGTTGTCCCCTTGTCCAATTCGAATAAACTCAATAATTTTGCCTACAATATGAATACATAAAGTTTACATTTCATAAACATTTTCACAATTTTTTTTTTACTGTTGTGCTTGTGTTTTATTTTTATTTATTTATGTTGGGGTTTTTTGTTTTTTTTTTATACTGTGTGTTGTTAATTCAATCCCATTTTAAAACGTAGATCTATCCATAATATAAGTTGTCTCACATTTATCCACTTGTGTGTTCAGCTTGGTGTGATTAAGGTGTCCGTCATTACGAAGCACGTGTTTGTGTACTTAAGAGTGTGTTTAAATCGCCCTCCTAGAGCCAGTCTGTCACCGCTCTCAGTGAGACATTGCTTCCAACTTTGCCGCGTTCATAAAAACATCCTTAAATGTAGTAAACACACTTTTTCCTGTTTACTCTTCTGTCCAACAGGAGCCCCTCACTACGAGCCCTCAGTGTCTAGAATGGCTGTTTATTTGCTCAAGTTTTTTTTTTTTTTTTTTGGATAACTCAATGCACATGCACATTTTCTTTCACCTATGTCACAAAATCAGTGCAGTTGGAGGCCTGTCATAATAATTACTATATCAACTTGGCGTTAAATATGTTAGATGGAACAGTAAATTTTGGGAGACAGTATTTATCACAGGGACTTTTTCTTTTTACTAGTCAGGAACTTTTTGTTATTTTCCTATTGTACGATGAGACCTGAGCTGTGGAGGGTTGAATAAATAACTTCTATGACTCATCATAGATACAAAATAGCTACCAAAGTGTTTCATTCTGCTTTTTATTTATTGCAGTTTGTGAACATAGCCACTGAAAAACTGCTATAAATGTAGAAGTCTACTTTAGTGTTATTGTGTCAGTGGCATCATTTAGTTTCAGCATTGTTTTTTATATATTTTCTTCAGCAATATATCGTACTTCAAATGTGTTATCGTGACCGGCCTGTTGAGCTGCAGACATGTCATTGATGTCTCTGAAGAGTGAGTGTGCTGAGTGTGTTTCCTGACCGGGCTCTGGCCTTCTGCAGACCCCTGTGGATTAATTGGACTATGGAAAACAAATTGCAACACATTCCAAAAATGGTTTCATTCCACAGACAGGTGGCTATTACTCATTTCACAACACGCTCGCAACGTCCTGTTGATGGATTATTTTCCATGTTGAACTCCAAAAACAATCATTTAGATTTTTTTTTTTTTTAAAAAGTGCTTGTAGTTACTTATTACTAATATTTTTTTCTTGTCATTGCATTATCATTTATTTTAATTCTATTTTATTTTATTTATGTAGCACATTTAAAATGCAATTTAAGCTGCCCAAAATGCTTCACATAAACAACAAACAAATACAGACACACATAGACAATAAAACAACAAAACTCCAAAATATCCTGCCGAGGCAGAACCAAATGCCAGGGGAAAGAGGTGGGTTTTTAGTCTGATCTTAAACTGCTCTAAAGACTGTATTTTATTTGACCAAAAAACACTAAATACAACACCACACTTTGCTGCCCTGAAAGGCACCAGATGTTTTTTCCTTGGCAATATAAAACCCCAAAAACTGATATTTGCATTTTTATTTCACATTTGGTTTGAAATATAATACCTTGAAGGGCTTCACTCCAATTTCTCTTTTATTCTTCTAAAGTGACTTCTTTAACCGTATCCCGATTCTCTTAAAACACATTGTCCTAGTAGAGAATTGTCACTTAGCGTCTCTGTCAAACGACCCAGGCCATTGTATTCAGTAACACTAGCAGACACCAGAACACCTGCCAAAAAGTGGTGGTGAAATAAATACAGAATTTTAACAGGATCTGGACCTGTCTGTTGTGTTTGTTAGAGCAGATTTTCCTCTTTGTGACCACAAACTCAACACTGGGCTTTATAGTTGAACCCACATTTGCAGAGATGAGTTAACGGTTAAATGCATAAATTGTCCCTGCATTTTGAAAGAGTTTGCGATGTCGATGACAGGTGGAGATATTCTGTTTTAGATTAGGTTTAGACTTTTCTTTCCACAATCGGCCTCTTAAATGATGTAAAGAAATTGGGGCTGCACAGTATGTTTAAAAATACTGATTTTGTGATATTGACACAGTAGTCTATATCGCAACATACTCATGTGTATCACAATAACACCAAGGTTTTCCATCTGACAAAAATGCACTCCTCATTTTAACGTTTCGCTATTAATTTAAGGCATGTAGTTTTAGTTTTAATATAACTGGAATTATTGTGTCAAAAGCTATATTCAAATATCACAGTAATATCGTAATCACAGTTTAGAGAATTTTCCAATATCGTTCAGCTGGACATTCTCTGACGTCCTGTTGAGGTCCATGAAGGTTTGAGTCCAGCACTGTAACTCTCCAGCGATGGGCCCAGGTGATGTCACATGGTTGTGACTGTGATACCTGTGATGGCTCTTTCAGATGGTGATGGAGAGTGGCGACTGGCTGGTGGGAGGAGACCTGCAGGTTCTGGACAGAATCTGCTGGAACGATGGACTGGACCAGTACAGACTGACTCCCAACGAGCTCAAACACAAGTTTAAAGAGATGAACGCAGGTATGGGACAAAATGGAGGACTCTTTGGTAATGTTGGATTATAACTAGTGCTGTCAAACGATTAAAAATGAATCCGATTAATCACACTTTTTAAATATGATTAATTGCACTGCACACTGGTTTTAATTTTATAATTTAAACTTTCTAATCTGAATCATTTTAACACTTTTTTTTTTTTTACGAAAATGATCTTACTTAATTATTCCACAAATCTAAATGTATTATTTTAAAGCCCAACTGGGTATAATTTAAGTCTGGAAATTGCATTTCTTAATGAATTTGTGTGACCACATGTTTCAGGTTATTGTGCCTAACTAAACATGTTTAGAAGAGTTTAAGGTCCTTCATTGCCGCTTGCGGGTGTACCTGGCTTGGATACAAGCAGTTGGTGTTGGTCAGGCGTCTTCCAGTGTTCAGCGGTTTGATGAAATATTTGACCCAAGTCTAATGTAGGACTTAATAAGGAATATCATGAATACAATCTGCCTTTTTGCCCATTTTACTTTCCAAAAAAGGTAGACTTCTGTAACATGGAGAACTTTGTATTGCTGCCAATAGATTTATTTTTTTGCAATATCATGTGTCAGCCAATATTGTAATTCCTGGTTAAAAAACGAATGAACTTAACTTTAACAGCTTTGACTTAAGTGAGTTACACGCAACACCACGACTCATAATCATAAAGTGAGAGAGACAGAACATGTGGACTGCTCTGACTGTGAGCTCCATAAGCAACAAAGCAACATCCTGCTTTGGAGCAGGAGCTGTTGCTTCTCGAGGGTCCTCAGGCAGGAGAACAGTTTCTTCCCCTCTGCTGATGGACCCATGAACACACCTGTCATTTTATAACACCAGTTACTGTCTTTAAGCAACTCTAATGAACATACTGTCACTGTTTTGCACTGTTGTTCTACCCCACTACATATTAGGGTCCTGTAATTTAGTTTGACCTTATTTTAATGCATGCTCTTATTTTTATTTTATCTTAATTTATATCATTCTTTGTTTACACTGAACCAAGTTCCTAGTTAGTGACTCTTGTTCCCTGACAATGGCAATAAAACTGTAATTCTGTTCAGTTATTCATTTAGTGATTTGAATCATTTTACCCTCTCTTACTCTTTCTACGCAGATGCTGTATTTGCCTTCCAGCTGCGTAACCCGGTGCACAACGGCCACGCCCTCCTGATGCAGGACACCCACAAGCGCCTGATCGAGCGCGGGTACAGGCGGCCGGTGCTGCTGCTCCACCCTCTGGGGGGCTGGACCAAAGACGATGACGTGCCCCTGCCCTGGCGCATGAAGCAGCACGCCGCGGTGCTGGACGAAGGGGTTCTTAATCCTGAGACCACTATTGTCGCCATCTTCCCCTCACCCATGATGTATGCCGGACCAACTGAGGTACACATTTACTTTAAGAAGTGTTGTGCAATTGGTCACAAAATGTCTGCTGTCGGACGAAAGGGGCAAAATTAAGAGATTAGATTGTAATCTGTGAGTAAAAATTTTTAACATCAATGAAGAAGAGATTACAATCAATACGTGCGTAATGACATTGAGAAGATTTTATTGTAGTGGCATGCATTTTATATCTGGAGAAATCGCTAAACCACCAAATGTTGTAAATTGACCTTTTTGAAACTTATTCTCTCATTGAATGTATTAGTTCCTTCAAATTTTACCAGAATGGAAAAAACGGACATAACATCCTAATGTGTTTCCTCCAGGTTCAGTGGCATTGCAGGTCTCGGATGGTTGCTGGCGCCAACTTTTACATTGTGGGCCGTGACCCTGCTGGTATGCCCCACCCAGAGACCGGAAAGGATCTGTACGAGCCCACCCACGGGGCCAAAGTGCTGACAATGGCCCCGGGCCTCATCACCCTCGAGATTGTACCTTTCAAGGTCGCAGCATACAACAAGGTCAAAAGAGCCATGGACTTCTATGATCCAAAAAAGTAAGCCTTTCTGTAGTACTAGTAGACCCTCTGAAATGGCAGTTGCTAGTTCTAGTTCATTCCAAGTTGTTCAAGCAGCTCTGATGAGTGACCTCATTCACCTGTAAAGACATGTGCGAGTTGTCTGGCGTTGTCTGGAGTCGTATGGGGTTGTCTGGAACGATAAAAGCAGGACATGATGCTCTTGCTGTTAAAATACATTATGAAACGAATCAAATGGATAGAAAAAGGGCAACATCTTCTTTCCACATGAACAAGATTATCATTATGGAGCGGGCAGCACAATCTCCAGAATGTAATCCCATAGAGAACTTCTGGGGTGAAAAAATGTATTGTCTTTTTGTGTTCCAAGCTGTAATTGTGCCAGACCCTAGTGGACTCCATGCGTCACAGATGTGGAGCCTGTCTCAAAAATCTTTTATGCAACAAAAATGTGTTCATTGATGCACGAAGGGCTCTAAATGTAAGTCAGTTTCAGTTCACATAAGTGAAGCTGGCTGGTTAGGAAGGTAGACTTTACTTTATGTATTTTTTTACCTGCCTAATACTCCATTGTCTTTGGGCACCTAACATTGCTGAGCATGCTATAATTAAACTATCCAATGGGGGGCGCTCTCTGTTGAATTAGATTTGGGTGGTTACTTTTGCAATGTTCATTTTCTTCCAAACTTGAGAAAAGTTCATTGGAAAAAGTGCAATGAAAACATTAGTTTAAATTCTGACAGCTTTATATGTTGGAGTGATGAGGCATTATCAGTCTGTTCAAAGTGAGGTCAATTTGTCCCAGGCGCCAGGACAAAAGCACCACTCCAAACTCTCATTAAGCTCATCCCATTTCCTTTCATCTCTTTTCAGTGCTCCTTCTCTCTGTCTGCACAATCGTCCAGGCCAAAGATAACAGCGATCGTTGCTTAATCCTCAACAGTTAAATTCTCCAAAGGCTTTGAAGTCAGTCAGAAATGAGAGAGAGCTGTCATTAATTAGAGTGTGTATATGAGAACAGCACATAATGACGACTAACTCAAATCAGACTGTCTCACTGGCTCACTGGATTTTAGAAACCCCTTCATTCTTATTATTACACAACTTCACCCAAGGTTTTGTTTGGATAGGGTTGCCCGCACTAGATTTGCTTGTTTTCCATAATGACAATTTCCGAGGCATATTTGGATTCAGTAATTGAATACAGTACTGTTAAAATGCTCTCAATTTTTGGGCTCAAATTGATTGCTGCTTGCGAAGGACATTTGATATCTGTTCAACACAAAGCACAGTCCTATCAAAAACAAACGCCAGGATACTGTGCACAGTGAGCCACTAAAGTAGTTTTAAAGTGTTGGTTTATGGACTCTTGGTGTTTGCAAGGAGACACATTTTTAGTTCCATCATGTCTGTAAGAAACACCTTTTTACAGTGTCAGCTTTTGTTTTGTTGCTTTCACCCAAGAGTAAAGTAGATTTTACTTCAAAATATCTTTTTACAGTGTCATAACTTTTTCATAATTGTAACGTGTCTTGTGATGAATAATACTTGGCAGGTCAGCCAAAACTGGAACTGTATCCCTCCTCTCCAATTTCTGATGGGCGTGATTGACAGGCAGACTAACCAATCAGAGAAACACATGGTTCATTTGTGTCAAAACTAACATGGCGGCAGTGAGTAAAAATGATGGGTTAAAAATAAGAGGACTGAGAAACAGCTCAGATATCTGTCCCCCGTGTATCTGAGGCTAAAGAAGTTCTACATGTCTTCTGCTTTTATGAGACTATTGCTACACATTAGCAGCTGTGATTGGCGTGTCCCGTAAGGGCGTTTGTCTGTCATGCTCTGGTCTGATTCTAGACCTTTCAGCTTTTGAACAGAAACTTGGAGGGAGTGGCTGGTCAGGCAATGGAAATACATTCTTTTAAATAGTTAATTGTAATTATGTAATGATGTTTTATTGCAGCCCTCAAGACTATGACTTCATCTCTGGCACCCGCATGCGTCGCATGGCCCGTGCAGGGGAGAACCCTCCGGACGGCTTCATGGCACCAAAGGCCTGGGCTGTCCTCAAGGAGTACTACCAGTCCCTGGAGAAGAAAGCCTAAGTGCAACACGTGTGGATTCTGCTCAAACCCTGAATGTGGGACCACTCCTCCATAATACTTCACTCTCTTGAACTGCTTTGAGTCATTTGATAGTTACACTGCTGAACTGTACAGTAAGTTCTTTTTACTGTACAAGACTGTAGGGCACTAATAAGCTTTGTCACAAGTACATGTTTTTATTTTCAGACTAACTTTATCATGATGGTGTGCTTACACAGTGAACAGTTGCTAATTTGTATGTGAAGTACTGTTGAGCAGTACAAAACAGAAAATGGATATTTGTATTAGTGATGTTACTGGTCAAAACTTACTACACCCATTTGAGCCATTGTCCAGACAGTTGCTTTAAATAGTAGATTTGCAGTTGATGTATTTGATGCATTTGATGTAAATGTTGAGTGCCTTGGTCCTGTGCACAAAGAAATATCTTGCTTAAATTTGGGACAAGCACATGATTCGTGTCCTATCACTCTAAACTGTGAAGAAGCTGCCTACACGAGAGCACCAATGAGACGGAAGAAAACCTATTCAAAATATTAAGCTTTTAGTGTCGTGTGATATTTATTGAGTCCTTTTTAACTGCCTTGTGCATGTAGTTTTAGTGTTGACCTCATATTTTGTTACAGTTTTGTTTTTTGTCGCAAATGTTTTCCATATTGTAATTAATTTTTAAGACTTGGCCTGTCTATTCAGATGATTACAACAAGGGATCAGATTTATAATATTACTTGTCCAATAAACTGTTTTTAGCAAAATATGTTTGCTTACTCATGACCACTAATCTAACCAGCTTCATTACGTCACTTGTTTAGCTCATTAGTCTAAAATGCACAGCTCTTAAAATATCTGACAATTTAAGAAAATGCTTGCACACAGAATTCAACAAAAACAACTGTAATTGATTGAATACATGTGTAATGCCATACTGTGCAACATTCCAGGCAAATGAATACCATTTTCAAGGAGAAAAGTGGGCGGTGGATCCTCCAGCAAAAAAGTTATGTAGTCTACCTTTATCTACAAAATGAAATCACATTTACAGGCTGTTCTCTTGAGTTGACTACCTCTCTTTGTCTCTTTGATAAAGTCTTCTGGGACTCCACAGTCGGCGAAGAAGTTGAGCACAGAATAAGACAACCTCATAGTGACCCCAATCAGGCAGAGACACTTCCAGCTGTGCTCCAGATGCCCCGCCATAGACACAAGAACGCATGGGGTTGAACAGCCACTCATCACTGCATCATCACCTGTTTTATTCATGTTACACGCTTGTTGAGTCAGAAATAGGCAAAGGAAAATCTGCAAATATTCCATTGATGAGATGCCAATATATTTTATAATGGGTAAAACATGATAAAAACTGAACATTACACTCCTGTTCCTCTGTTTACACGTGCTCCAAAAATCTGATTATTATTTTATTCCTGGAGTTATCAGATTATGGATTATGTCTAGCTGCATTTGGTGATGTTTTTCTGATTGTTCACACCTGTCCCGGCTTTGGCAAAGAACATCCTGCAAACTAATGTGGAAAATGAGAGAAAATATTAATGAATCAATGAGTTAGATTTGCTGTACTTTGTTTTCCAAATGCAACAGCAGCTTTAAAAATCCATTGATTAACTCGCACATGCAGGTGTTTTTGATTATGATTCATTTTTGATTCAGATCTAATTATTGAGTTATTTGATTATTCTAGTTATAACATGGATAATCAAATAACATGTCTGAGCAGACTGACATGTCACACAAATATAAAGCATAGCCTATTTATCTTGGAAACTTGAGGAAATTAAAAAAAAAAACCCCTTTTAGTAGGCCCAAAAATATTGAACATATTGATTCATGACTCTCATATAAGGCTACAGTACAGTTTGTTCGCTTTCCAGTGTGATGAAATAATATAATCGAACCTGTCGATCATAAATGCCATGCTCCAGTTCACTCAGAGGTTAAGACGTACACACAGACACCAGGCTATCTGACTTCCAGCTACGGTTCAGGCAAATAAAAACACTGGTGTGGTAGTTACATCCTGGCACGGCTCACTCAGGCCCTCTCAAGTTCACTCATATTATCATCACAACTGTTATTCAATGCTTCCTTGGTGTTTATTTTGGACATTATTTGGGCTTTGATCAGACCTGGTGATAATTACTTGCTGCCTTGCCCTTCTCTGTGGAAATCATGCGTGTAACAAGAGACATCCATGCACTTTAATAGTCAAAGAGGATTTTTTAACTGCGTTGTATGTTTTTGATCCACAGGACAGCTACCAGTGTGCACCCACTTGACAGAGGATCACAGGAGTCTGTGTGTGGGGAGGAGTTACTGCACCTCTGTCTTTCTACTTCAATTTCTGAAGAGTTAAAGCATGAAAACAGGTGCAGAGGTGGGGCCTACGTCTAGTTTTTAATAAAATTGTACTTTTGGGTATTTTTTTTATGGAAGTAACAACATTATGGCTTGAGGAAAAGTTAAGTCTTTCCACTGCAGTAAAAAAAAAAGCTTGATCCTGACAGTCTGAAGTGATGTGAAGGTTTGTGTTTCTTGCACCGCTCCTTCTGGTGATTGAGTAACAAGTTGCTCTTTTATTGTATTACCTGTTTACTTTGTAGCACACCTCTGAAGTCAGCTCCTTGAAAGCAGAGCCAAGTATCCTGCTCACAGCGCCTGGAGCGCATCAGGCTGCAGAGGGAACGACTTCTACTAATTAAAAGTATTAAACATGTGAATAATGAAGGCCAAGTGAATCTGTTATCAAGTTATTTCGGCTGATCGTTAAGTAAAAAGATGCACAACCACAAGTGCAACAACTTCGGATGCAACAACTTGAACATGAAAGTTGCAGTGCATTACGGGCCATTTCAAGCACTCCGAGGTGGTCAATGTGCATCCTTGGTAAACAAAGGAGCTCTCCACTTGGCGGAGCTCTGATGCCTCCGAAGTGATTCAGACTCTGAGGATCCTGGCAAGACAGAAACACCCACTGTCATAGGACTCTGAAAACTTCTGTGGCAAACCCAAAACTTCACTGTTATTTTTATCTACCCCTCCGTACGCACAAAACACTTATTTCCATTGGGCCAGAAGCACACAGCAGAGTGTTAGTTTAAGTTTGTTCCAAGAATAAAGACTAAACTCATTAAGATTCCTGTCATATTGCAGCTTCTTGGAATATTCCAAACTGTGGTCTTTGGAAAGGACGCTCACGCCACATACTGCAGGAGTCCCAATCTTAAATTTCATAACCATAAATATTTGAATGCCATGAGTGAAAAGCCCAAAGCAGAGTGTGAGAATCAGAAGTCAATTATGGTGAGCAGTTAGATCTCACAAGTGCACTGAAGCCTGAAACGCTTTAATCACCGAGAGTTTCACGACAGACGCTAACCAGCGGATTATATTCAGTCACCACTGAATAGCTTCAGTTTATAAACCTCCAGAAATACATGGTAAAAAAATAAATAAAATAAAGGTGCACTATGTAAGTTTCCTGGATGAGGGTTGAGGACAATATGTAAATGTAATTATGCTCACTTTCTTATAATGGTGTAAAACATTCTGTTTTCATGCAGCAGTGGCCATATATCACCCCACTCTGGGTATCGGAGACACTGATGTGATCACATTGTTCAATTGTGCTTCAAATTTCTTATCTATAGAATGTTAACTCCCACTGCTCGAGTCATATAAAACACTGGTGTAAGCTCACCTTCTTCAGACTCTATGAGACTGTGAGACTCTGTGAGACTGACTTTGTTAGACCCTGGTACAATCTCACCGTGTTCTGCCTTTAACCCGGCTGTTTTGCTGTAACCGATAATAAAGATCTACAGACGGCCCCTGAGCCTCTGCTGCTGTTCTTCAGGCAACAGAATAGAAATGGACACACCACCCACTTGCATGAAGATGTTATTGCCCTGCCTAGAATGTTTCACAATATGGCAGCATGGCACGGAGTGAAAACACCTTTTATTTATTTGATCTTTTACCCCTGAGCACCTGTATTGTAAGACAGAAACATCCACTGTGAAGATGTTTCACTCATACTACATTTTGTCCAGTCTTTTCTTATAGATCATACCTGGACTGAGGGATCACACAAACGAAGCACAGTAATCACATCTCTATGGACAGATTAGGTGACGGACCTTACACCAGAAAAGTTACACAGTGCATCTTTAAATGATCTGTGTTATGCTCATTAACACACAAAATACAAGATGCAATTAACCTCTACTGAGCATTTTCAACAGTTTTTTTCCCTGAAGAGTTTTCCCTCTGGGACCTGAGATGAGGACAGTTGTACTTTTGTCCCTGTCGTGTTCCAGCGCCTTCAGCCCCATTGGCCAGTCCATTTACAATAATATGACCATAAGATATATGCATGATAAAAGTGTCCCAAACCACTGTGTGACCTGACATAAAGGAGCCTCTGGACTGCACTTGTTTCTGTTCTTTTAGGAGGATGGATCAGATTCTATTCTTCAAAACAAGATTCTTAGAAATGTCCGACGTTATACACAGTTGCCAAAGGAATGATCCCTGTGCTCTGGCTTTTGTTTTGTCTTGCAGATTTTGAGTTTCAGTCGTGGAGTGCACATGTTTGATAAACGTCACATTGGCAACCAACAAGGCCTTTTAGAAATAACTGAACACGGATCAACAGAAATCTTACCAGCAGTCTTGGAAAGCTTTAGTGTTTGAGAGAAAGATGCCAGACAAATTGGTTGGTAATATTCAACCAAAATGTACAGTCAGTATTGAAAGACTCAGGGAAAAAATGTGTAAGGATGACGTCATGTTATTTTGTGGCATTGACTTCCATTTATCTAAGATGGGATCACAGATACAGCCGTTTGAGCAGGGCGGCCCAGACTTCCCTCTCCACGCACACTTCCTCCAGCTGTTCGAGGGGAATCCTGAGGCATTCCCAGGCCAGCTGAGAGACATAGTCCCTCCACTGTGTCCTGGGCTTTCCCTGGCGCCTGCTCCCAATGGGACGTGCCCATATCACCTCTCCGGGGAAGCGTCCCAAACAGACGCCCCAGACTAGATCTGTTCCGGATGCCCAAGCAGACGCCAACTGGCCATTTTCCAATTTTTTAAACATTTTTATAAGCAAATATTGCCAATGTGTGTCTTCTTGATATATTTTTGTCATTTGTTCATCTGGCCTTTTCCACACTGCTTCACAGCTCATATTTGATGCTATATTATCATATTAGTCTCATTACATGTCACTGACTGTGTGCCGTACTTATCAAACCATATTTCTGCTTATGGTTTTGTAGCAGGTCTGAGCAGGAGTAGCTGAAGATCGGCGCTCTCATCTTTGGGAGACGGTTCTTCTAATTCATTTCTATAGAGCCAAATGACTCATCCGTCCATTAGGAAATACGGCAGGCTCTCGGTGAATGACTGAAACATTTTACTGACTTGACTGAAGCTTGTTTGACTGTTTGTGAGTCGGTGTAAATCATGGGGATGCGAAGTGGAAGACTTCCATAAACTCTTAACGTGTGCTGTGTGAAACCCTGTGTTCTGTTCCTGTTATAGGTGACATTTTATCAGCCTCATTACATAAGCCATTTTCATTGTTTTTGGTAAAATATGAAACTAAACTGCCAAAGTCAAGAAGATAATATCTGTGCTTTGTGTTTTGTTTTTTTGTTTTTTTTATTGACTGAGCATGGAGGAAGTAACACCTTTAGATTAGGTTTGTCAAAAGTATCAAAATTCAGGACTGACTCAGTATGAAACTCACACTCACAGGACAGAAATTTCACAAGTATAAGACACATAGACTAGTATAAGACACACCATGGACCACTATGAACCTACTGCAGACTGAGGGATTACACACATATAACGCACATGATAGTATAAAAAAAAGTAAAAAATAGCATTCTATTGTCTAAAGAAATAGATATATATTTTTTTATTATCATTGTAGTAATACTGGGGCCAAAGGGCAGTAGGGCCTGGAGAGTAGAATTTAACAGAAAACTCAATTTGGCCAAAAAGAAGTTAGGCAGTTATGCTATGAGGCCGGTGATTTCCAGCCCACTTTACCATTCAAAAGATAAAATATTTCATTGTAAATACATAATTGCAATGGTAACGGTCCTCATTTTTCAGCAGTCTGAAACCTACAGCTGTCCCAGTCTCTTCATCGTGCTCTCCGCTCTGGTCTGTGAAATCAGGGATTACACTTGCTTTGGTCTTCTCCTGGTGGGCACCTGGGAGACATTACAGTGAACATTAGTTTAACACACTTATATAGAGAAATAAACACAGAATAACACAGTGTGTAGTGAGACATGTGCAAATAAACATTCTGAAATATCAGTTTTTTGGCTTCCACACGTGAAAAACTGTGTACATGGTCCTTTTTAAATAAATATGAATGCACATTACCAATCCAAACCCCCAGACATTACAGCTCATTTCCCTCCATCTGATCTGACAAACAAGGCTCTTTATTCACGGGCTTTAGCTGCCTGTTATAGGCAATATGTTGAGGACGTTTCTATTCAAAAGATACAATATTTTGTTATATTGTTTGTTGCCATGGTAACAGTTCTGAATTTCATTTCTGAAACCCATGGATATAGTTATTGTATAGACTATATTCCATTATTTCTAGAGCATTTTAAAAACAGTAACAGGCAGCACGACAAACAGTGACAAATGGTAAAGAGTCAGTCTGAAAATAGTTTTTCTTCACAACAGTGTTTATCTGGGCCTTAAGTTTAAAGACTCAGTCCATTTTCACACATTTTCATACACATGCGTCACTGCAGGCTCAGTCTGGTTAAGGACGGGTTATTAACTGCTAACACATAACATAGACCAATATGTTACCTTTTATTGTTCTGAAAATGTTATATTTGCCGAAAACAATGTATTAACATGTTTTATAAGATTTACCGTTGTTTTTGACACTCTGAGTCCCTGTGCTCCTCTCAAATATGCATGGATGACATCTAAAAACATCAGAATAAAACAACAGCGACAACTAAAAAACATTGATTTTTGCACAATAAAACTCTAGGAACCTTAGGAGCAGCCGCAGCAGAGTCACTGGCAGAAAACAACACTTCCTCGTTGTTCTTATTGAAGTGCAAGAAGAAGCCACCCGTCCTTTGACCTCAGCCAAGCGCTCAACAAAAGATGTGGACTGGTTCAGTGGCTAGGACAAAAGGCAGTCATCTGCATAAAAATGAACTCATACCTAAAGCAAAAAGTAGAGGCCTGAGAACTGACCCTTGGGGCATTCCACACGATAGAGAGGCCAGGGAGGACACCACATCACCAACAGCAGCATCAGTATCAGGGGAAATAATGAGTAGCATCGTCTTCTAGAGTCAAAACTACATTATTAGAGATTAATAGATCAGATACTTTTGAAATCTGTCAAATTGCTGAGTGGCCCATGTGACATAAGTCGCCATAAAGTGTCTATATTGGAACTATTTCAGTTCATTTTCTGACACAAGAACCTCAAAACCAATAATAAATCATGACAAATGTATAAACTAATATGAAAAGGTTCAAAAGTTTATGTATGATGCATTGATTATTATAATATCACCTTAGTTCTGTCTGTTGCTCTGCTCTCGTGTCTGAGTCAAGTTGTGATTAAATGTGATGATGTGCGGGTGATGATGCAGTATTAGTTCTCTCAGAAATTGTTTCAAAGGTTTTATGGGTTATTGTGGGCTATTCTTCATTCCTTTCTTTTTTTTCTTAAATTTTGTATTTCAAATAGTTAAATAAAAGCAATCCAGAGAGATGACTTCACGTTTCAGAGCTGAGGAGCAGCTTATAGAATCTGATCAGTTTGAAAACTGTGAAGAGCATGACGGACATAACAGACACTACATCCCAGTATGTGAGGGCCTCAGCAGACGTACACATGCAGCCGTTTGATGGAGAGGGTGATGACTTTTATATGGACTTCATAAATATGCTGTCTTCATCACACTTTTCACTAGACCACAAACAACTGGTCTTTGTTAGTCCACTTAAAGGCTGCGAGATGGAAAGAGAAGCAGATGAAGAAGAGAATGACTTACAAAACAATGGAACTCAATTGGTGTGTTGCCACGTTGTGCCTTCAACCAAAGCCAAGGAAGATAAAACATGTACCCAATCGTGCCTCACTTGCTGTGAAACTGTGGCAGCTGCAGCTGTTTATTGTGTCAGCTGGTGTTGTAGTGTCACTTCTCATGCTACCTAAAAACAGTAGGAATCATGCTTGTTTGCATTTGATTTATTGTATGTAAATGTGGCCATGTCGCTCTCGTCTCTGATGGTCAGTACTTGGAGGGAGGCCTCTCTGAACACCAGGTGCCACGCTGATGGCAGTGGCTCTGATGCAAACTGTTGTTGTGTCTTTAGGCAAGAACTTAACCCGCACTTCAGTCAACTGTGCAGATGCATGAAGACTTTTAAAAACAGCCTTTCTCCTGCAGTGCAACAGAAAACAAAGTCCTGGAGTATTTTATAGACACATACAGAGTTACACTACAGAAAAAAGTAATACAAGACTAAGATTTCAAATGTTCTAAGAACATTCACAATCCTAAATGTACTTTTGCTTAAATGTACTCTGCACACAGTTACACCAAATGAACTTATGACGCACAAAAGTAGACAAGAACATCTTGTACACAAAGTGAAAGAAAAGACTGGTAGTTGATCTGAGCACAAAGCGGTCTGTGATTACACACCTTATAAAGCCTCATTACAGTGAGCTGAGGTCATGCTGCAGAGATAAGCCTGTGCTAATTGTGAGGCTGCTTTATGTACAATGCCCCCGGTCCAGAAAAAAATACTTTTTCTTTTTACATTCTGTTGGTAGATTTGTTTATTTTTCTCTATAATCATGTTTATCTACTTTTTCTTTTACTATGTTCTTTCATGCATTTACATGTCTGTATTTTTACTGAAGAATTAATTTTTTTCCAATGACCATTTTGTTGTAACCTGAAATAATAATAAAATCATGATCACAAAAAACCTAAACACAGCTCAATTTTGTATTTCCCAGCAAGGTTGTGTTATTTTTAGAGAGAAGGAAACTGAGCAGGGTTTGTTACTGGTTCACAGTTTTATACAAGTCCTCACTATTATTGTTTTGGGTTGTCATTGGGTTTACTCCATTTCTTAAGATATTTGGGGTCACTACTACAGCGTGGCCCAAAAATCATAACTTTTTAAATTCTAAATATTTTTATTTTATTTTTTCAGAACATGTAGAACTACCCTTCTGGCATTAATCTGAGCAAATATAGCACCGAGGAATGGAAATGCTTTCAAATGTTATGCAAAGCGTGTTGGATCGGGCTATTCAGCTATTCAGTTTAAGTACTGCTAAAATTTGGTGAGTATAACTTAAGAATTACAGGAGCTATTGAAGATTTAAAAGTGTCAGTGACTTTTGGTACTTCTAACTATTACTAACTTTTTCTGCTACTACTACTCCAGTACTACAGTAGTCTTCCATCTCTACTTATCTGAATGGACACCCGACACTTAGAGGCATCTGGAGCTCTGACATCAACCCAGTAAAGGCAGCATGACCAGGACAGTAATAAAAGTGCTCCTATAACTCACTCTAATGTATAGTTCTGGGACTCTTCCCTGTCAGGCGTCTGAGGGGCGACCTGGCTTTGAGTGTAGACTCCAGGATATTGCCCATGCCATAAAGAGGTGAAAGGTTGTGACAATGGAAGAGGCCCATGGCTGGAGACAAATTCCACTTGGATTATTGAATAAATACAAGTGGGTGTTCGCAGAAATGGTATAGTCCATCAAAGGGGTCTGCCATGTTCCTCTGCACACTCAGGCACATGCACTTTCACCTCTGCTGCTTCAGACGCTCAGTGGGCTTGTCTAAATATCTGCTTTCAATAAAATGTTATTTCAAAAAAGATTCACGACTTCAATCAAAAGTATCTCCTGGTGCTATTAAACTTAGCTGTAAGAATTTTACGCCAAATACAATGACAATTTGGTATTTCACAATCACAGTTTTTTCATTGTGGCCTACCTGACTTAAAAACTTCATTATGAGTCAAAAAGGTCCCTGCTGGTGCTTGGTTTGAATGACTTTGAACACTCTCACCTCACAGCAAGCGCATCCCAACTTTGAGTCCCAGACCTTGAGGATATGATCTGGATCGTTATTAAAGCCAAGAAAATCACTGTCATTTAAAATCATTACAGCATTTTTTCCCCACACAAACAGAAGTGCATTTTTGTTCTCTATTAAAGCAACATAGTCTTGTTGACAGCCCCTAAGATGTTCAATGCCTTCTCTTTATCTGTTTCCACTTTCTGAAGCTATCTGTGCCAAGTACAATGGTATTCTGCAGGAGACAAGTGAATGACATAAAAACAAAGACTTCTCCTTAAAGCGTACTGTCAAACATGTGTCTCTGAGGCCTCTAGTGGAGAGAATGCAGCATATCTGGACTACATACGTTACTAAGTTAAATGCAGAAGCAGCAAACTGAACCTTAAGTCACTATAATTATGACAGGAGCGTTTCCTTCACATATACAGGTAAATCTGCATTGTACTTTTGGAGGCTTTTGCCATCATTTTATTCTTCAAACTTGTCTAGAGTTGTGTTTTTATGTTTTATTTTTGCTCCTTGACAGCACAGTTGTGTGAAATAACTGCATGCACAAATAATTTCGGGGAGAATGACTAAACACCATATTCACCCTTGTCCTAATCAGAAGCATTCCAGCTCTGAGGACACTGGAGTGGTCCATGAGTGAACCACAAAGAATCTTGGAGGAGAGGGAGGGGTGGCAGATGGTTGTGATGCTGTGGTCGATCAGCAGGAGAGGGGAGAGATGTTCAAATAAGTGTGTTGTTTACTGAAAGCCTCAAACTGAATCAGTGTTATGTCAGTGGTGTCGCTGTAGTGTAACTCTCAGAAGTGATTGCTTACACTGGGAACAAGCCGTCGGGGTGTTAGTGTGTTACAGCGTTTGCCCATCAGCCCTCAGCCCACCTTGCCTGGTGTGAAAGTGGCGTGTAGTTGCTGGTGGTCGTCTGCGGAGGGTTGCACATTGGCATCTCGCTTCTGTCAGTCTGTCCCATGGAAGCTGTGGCCACAATAGCAGCACAATAGCTTACCACCGCAGAGTCTGGAGTGAATGAGTAATGCTCTGGAAAGCACTTTGGATGTCTTGAAAGGCGCTATATAAAGTCAGTGCATTATAATATTATCGTGACTTACAGAGGTAAATGTGGGTTAATTATTACATTTAATACTTTTAAAGCAGTAATCGTTGGTGTATGCATTGGTGATTTCTTACAGCACTAATTCCCAGTCACTAACTAGGTAATTATTGCTGGCTGTTATGTTTACAGTACAGTGGCAATTCCTGATTATTCCAAGGTACTTACTGCATTAATAATAAGTACTTAAACCAGTAATTCCTTCATGCATAAATGTTCATTTGTAAGTATCTAGTTACAGCAGTTTAGCGAGAATAGTCATGTAATCCCTTGTTCATCTGGGAGTGGTCCATGGTAGACAGTTTTCTGAGAATAGTTTTTGACCTGGACCCATCCTTAATACATGGATCCTTTTCAAAGCAATACTTGTCATAATAAAATAATAATAATATTTTTGTGTTGCACATATGTCATTTATTCAAACTTAAAGGGCCCATGTTACGCCATTTTATGATCTATGTTATAATGTTGTTTCCTCATCACAAACAGACCTGGAGTTGTGTTTTGTTCATTTGGATCATTTGTTTCATTTCAGCCCTGGAATGTCCAATCTGTACTGAACAAAAAACTACAGCTTCATGACATCACAAGGTGGAACAGAGCATTTTGAGCTTTGGAGATGTAGACAGACGTAATAAAGAGTCACTCAAACTCAGACCTTTAAATATAATACCCAAAGAGACAGATTTATCTGAGAGGGAATCCTGTTTGAAATGCACAAAGCCTTCACCTCCGCGTTTCCTGTGCAGCGACATCACAGGTTGGGGCACAAAGAGGCATTGTGTTTGTGTCATTCTATCCAGCCTGCTCAGTAACAGTGATAGGACGGAGCTGGAGGATGATGTCACTACAGCTGCTTATAGTGACTACAAAGAGCACCTCAGGACGGACACATCTACATCAGATTAGAGCCAGAGGGGAAGTGCAGGTCTGAATAACACGAGCACTGATTACACAGCATTATGGGCTCAATGTCTCCGAGCATGTACTGTACACAAGGCCAGGAACGCTCAGACGTGATTCCAACGGCTTCTGGGTCTTGCATTAAAAATAATTGTAGAATTTCTTGGTTATTCTAATAATTTGTTATGATTGACCTTCACTAATGGTACCCCTGATAAAAATATATCTACATTTATGGACTGTCTGACAGACCCAAAGGCCAAACCAGCTTTTACAGTTCTACAAGACTGACTCTGGGAAATTGACAATAATTTTGACTGATTTTGTTCATCCTAAAATTGAAATTTCCTTGTTCAGAGGTTTGGAACAACACATTAAAGTGATTTAACTCAATTCAGTTGTGACTGAAGGGAAATGAAAATGTAAAGAGACACTGTTGAGACAGTGTTGCTCTGAAATGACCCCATGCAAACATCTACTGTGGATTTCAACTGCACATATTCCGGTGGTTTGTGGTGAGAATCCATAATGTAGTATTATATCACATAAGGAGTACAATAACAAAAATATAAATTACTTTGAACTTTTCCGTCTGTACTGCACTTTAGAGTGTACTCACATGACTGAGAGCTGCTGGCTTCAGGCTCTGCACAAACTGACAACAGTGAAGTGGAGCACACAGACAGGGCTAAAAGGGGACTGCATCGTAATTACTGGGGACATTTTAAAGCTGCACTTTAGGCTAAACTGCTGAGTGCATGCGTGAGCCAGACACACTATGTATACCAGCAGACTCACATGAGTGTGGCCAGGCCTGGCTTCAATTAAAACACTATTACTGTCAAAACTAATCAACACTCCTGCAGGGGACCTCTGCAGCAGTAATTAAGCTTACATTTATCTGTGCTATCCATGCACGGCCCTGCTCTAAGTATGCTATTAAAGTCCCACACAGGGTATTATCTCATTTTCTGGTTGACCATTTTGATTCAATGGAATATTTTGAAAATCACAGTATATCATGAGAGCAGGGTATTTATAGGCTGTATTGGTCAAGCACATCATAAATCTCATTTGAGTTAGCCACAAGCTGCCCCGACCTGCTGCTCTGCAGGATACCTGCTTCAGTTCAGTCCCAACCACAGAATACAAAGTTTTTCACTACATGTGATGTCCTGCCTGAACTTGGCTTCTCTCAGTCAGGGTAGAAACGTAACCTCCTCACTCCATCCAGAGACACACAGTACGCAGTCTGTCTACAGAAAAAGATCACTCACTTAAAGTGTCTGTACGTGTGCTTCTGTAAATGTACAAATGTCTTCTACACGGTCTGACCCTGCTCTTTATGAAGATGTTATTGCTCTACGTGGAATGTTCCACAGTATGGCAGCATCTATCCCCATGGAGACAAGCAGGAGACGCCACCAGGCCAAGTTAAAGGTCAGATCTGTGGAGATGTTAGTTTAGTTTATGGATCATGTACACATGCATTAATGTTACAAAAGAAAAGAAGATCCGCAGTGTCTGTACAAGTGCAAACACACTAAAGCAACACATTACATCTCAATGTGAACTTAGCTCATCAACATTAGTAAAATACAATAAAATGCCACAGTTGCAAATACATAATGGTTTCCAAAAAATATTAAAACACACTTTCATAAAATGTGGATTTAAATCTTTGAGCAAAAAAAAAAAAAAACCCCATAATTAAATAACTGCAAAATAGATGGGTTCAATGCAGTACAGTGGAACATTCCACACAGAGCAATAACGTCTCCACAGAGAGAAGCAGGTGGTGAACCTTTCACTAAAACATTTCATGGTGCACCTTTAACTTCAGCACAGCCAGTGTTATCAGACCCTTCACACTGAGTCCCAGCTCCAGACTGTGAGCCACAAACCACTCCTCCGTGAGACATAATGCTGGAATGCCTTGTTTTCAAAGCAGTGGTCTCTGTAGTGAAACCTCAGTACTAACTGACAAACAGCCACATCCATAACCCCGAATACCAGAAGCAGCAGTGACAGTGCGCCTCTGTACATCCCATTCCCCTCAGCCCCAAAGGCAGAGAGGCCATCTTTGATTTCCAGGACGCAGGACTGGCCTTGTGAGCTGTTGATTACCAGAACCATGTCTGCTTTGATGTGGTCGGAGGGTCACTGCTATCGATTAAATAATCTGAGTCAGTTAAGGGCAGAGAGAGGGAGCATTCATGTCTTTGGAAATGGCCTAATCCATCTTCTGGGCAAATGAGAGGATAGGAACAATTATCAGGCCAGCAACTTTTAAAGAGGTCCGTCCCTCCTCCTGCTCTCCTCGTTGGAATGTGCCATGGTTGGGATCCAAGGAAAGCAGAGATGGACTTGTTGATTAAAGTAGCTTTCCTAATGAGGCACATCAGAGCAGTAAGAAGAGTGGAAGAACACAGTTATTCAAAGACTCAAGTGCCACTGTAAAACACAAGAGAGGGTCAGGGGGAGGAAGTATTCAATTACAATTACAAATGAACTATACAGTACTTCTTGCCAACTTTTGAGAAGCATTGCAAAAAGTGCGACCGTATTTATAACTGTGTGGCCACAGTGGCACAGTGGTATAAGCATTTTCCCTCTAATGGAAAGATAGTTTGCTGAGAGCGTTTTACAATACAGCGTCAAACTTGTCCATCTCCACTGAGACAAGTGAATTTGTGGTAAGATCTGTGGAGAGGTGACCCTGCTCACAGTACTAGCAAGAAGAATTCTGTAACTGAATAAATGCTAGGTTAACCTTCCAGGCAAAGAAATAAAATCTCTATGAAGGAAAAGCAGGTGAAAAGCACTATAACCAGAGAGGTTGTAGTGAATCTTTAAGTAGTACAAGTAAAACTCAAATTTGTAGTACAGACACCCAGACTCTGAAGTATTGTAACTGTTGTGCTGTTTGTTGTTGCAGCTGGTCTTCCTGGAGTCATCTTTAAATAAATGAAATTATATAATAAACAACGTAATCATAAAATAAAAACACAGCAGTGTGCCTTGTGCTAGACTGTTTTAAACAGTGTGTGTGTTTTGTGGGTCAGAAAAGCCCATCTTGTCCATATGCTCCGTCCAAGTCGTCATAGTTTTAGCTTCATGTGGTTCAAATGTGATATAAAATCTGATATTCACTGGCTTCACTTTATAGCAGAGATAAAAGGATTTATCTCTGCCCTGCTCATATAAATTCACATTGACCCACTGAAGGCCCAGGTAAAACCATGGGTGAACACAAAGTAACACGGTGAGACCATATAAACTCAAATGTTGCCCGTTATGCCCCCACCGCACTCCCTCGATCATAACATCTCAATTTGAGCTTCTATTCCAAACACATGTGATGAAGTTTTGATTTATTAATGTCTTTGGACAGGGTTGAAAGGCCAGAGCAGGTGCTGAAAGACAAACTGTGGACAGTGTCCAGACATCATAATAATTAGGTTAGACTTTATGAGGAGTTAGCCAATATAACGAGCAAAAACTAATCCTGTTGTTTAGGGACTTTTAATAAGCCCCGATTTCCACATAATCCATCATCAATGTCATCTGCAAATCTCTACTCATAAAAAATAAGGACACTAATCTGCTTGTTCAGTCCAAACTACTTCCTGCCAAAGTGTAATGACAAGTTCTTCTTTAGAAATCGTACATTTGGCTCATAGTTCTTGGGGTTAACCAAGAACGTAAGCAAAAAGTACAGACAAGATATATGTGTTTATCATGGAGTGTGGGTGTTTCCTGTAGAGATGTTCTCCATGAGTCACATCAAAGGCTGGAGTTTGATCATTTCATCCTTTTACATCATTCTAATGACTCACATAATCCAATATAGTCTGATTTTCCCCATGTATTCGATCAAAATATGTCTTGTCCCAGTGCAGATGTGTCAACAGCTCTGAGTGCTCTGTGTGCTGTCTGCATTTGATTGTCCAATGAATAAGAAGTGTGTGTTAGCGTGCTAGTTGTTGTTATCTTCCCCATGATGGCAAAACTCCATTCTTGTTATGAAAAGTGCTTGTAAACTCATTGTGGTGCATAATGAGGATGCTTGGAATGCATAAGGTAAGTGAGAACTTTGGACCTCTGCAAACTGTTTAAAATGAGCTAGTTCTGTTTTTCCACATTTTTAAGAGAGTAAAAATCACATACAGCTCCTTTAACCACCTTTCAGTCCCTATGTCCACCTCCTGTTGCTATTTTAGATCACTTAAAGACCATTTCCCCCCGTTTTTTTCCTCTTTCATGTAATAATAGCAGCTTAAATATATATACCTCTCATCAGCTCAATATGACCAAGTTTGTACAGAGTTTTGGCAAAGTTTTTTCAAGGTATTTTTGAGTAATAAAAACATGTGGTTGAATAAATGCAAGATAGAAATCATTTGAGGCAGAGCAAAAACATCTCTATGGAGAAAAGGAGGATAGAAATGTTACATAGTGTACCTTTAAATGTCCCATGAATATGTGGAAATTGAATTCTACTTTGTCATGCAGGCTTTTATTAAAATAAGAGTTTTAAGCATGAAATGAAGGTGAAGAGCGGGACAGAGTCAGTGGTATCCAGCTCATGACACAGAGCCTGGCACGTGCGCCGCAGCCTATAGCTCATGTCTATCGTGCAACATGGATCTCATTCTAACCCTTGTTAAATTCAAATCAGAACAAGACAAAAGCCTTATTTCTTCTTTAACGACATTGCAAAAGTCACAGAAGTCGCTTGAAAACAATGAAACGCATGTGACAAAACTTGCAAATGAACTTCCATACATGTTGTTTCACTGATGAAGCTGTAAATTCTGCACCAGTGAATTCCACACGTTAAACAGTCCATGAATCGCAGGGACAGAAAGACACAGCACAACCTCCCTGTCGCGTGAGCTGTCTAAAAGGCCGAGACTGAAAATATTTTGCCTCAGTGAGAATGAAACGTGGTCAGACTGTTTCTCCAGCCAACCACACAGAGCCACCCGAGCAGGAGGACATGTTGCGAGCTCTCCATGTTGACCACCCGCAGCAATAGCATCAGAGCATCTCGCCAAGCAGCCAAGCCCGAGCCCACACCGAGCCCACCGCGAGCCCACACCGAGCCCACCCCGAGCCCACACCGAGCCCACCCCCACCCGAGCCCACCCCCACCCGAGCCACACAGAGCACCCCGAGCCCACCCGAGCCCACACCGAGCCACCCGAGCCCACCCCGAGCCCACACAGAGCCACCCGAGCCCACACTGAGACCCCACCCCGAGCCCACACCTGAGCCACCCGAGCCAACACCGAGCCACCCGAGCCCACACCGAGCCCACACCGAGCCACACGAGCCCACACCGAGCCCACACAGAGCCACCCAAGCCCACACAGAGCCACACCGAGCCCACCACCCGAGCACACCACCGAGCCCACACCGAGCTCACACACCGAGACCACACTGAGCCACCCCTCGAGACCACACTGAGCCCACACCAAGCACACACCGAGCACACCAAGCCCACCCGGAGCCACCCGAGCCCACACTGAGAACACACCCCGAGCCCACCCTGAGTTCCCACCACCCACCACCCGAGCCCACCCCCGGAGCCCACACCGAGAACACCCCGAGCCCACCCCAAGCCCACCACCACACCGAGCCCACACCGAGCTCACCCTGAGCTCACCCCGAGCCCACCCCGAACACTGAGCCCACGCCGAGCCCACACCCGAACCCACACCGAGCCCACACCGAGCCCACACCGAGCCCACACACCCCGAGCCCACTGAGCCCACACCGAGCCACACCGAGCCCACCCCAGCCACCCAAGCCCACACCGAGCCCACACAGAGCCACCTGAGCCCACACGAGCCAGCCCCCGAGCCCACATGAGAGCCCACACCCGAGCCACCCAAGCCCACACCGAGCCCACACAGAGCCCACACAGAGCCCACACACGAGCCCACCCCGAGCCCACACACAGAGCCCACCCCACCCGAGCCCACACCCCCGAGCCCACACCGAGCCCACCCCGAGCCCACACTGAGCCACCCGAGCCCACACCAAGCCACCCGAGCCCACACCGAGCCACCCGAGCCCACACCGAGCCCACACACAGAGCCCACCCCGAGCCCACACAGAGCCACCCCGAGCCACACCGAGAGCCCACACGACACACTGAGCCCACACCGAGCCCACCCCGAGACCACACTGAGCCCACCCCGAGACCACACTGAGCCCACCCCGAGACCACACCGAGCCCACACCGAGCCCACACCGAGCCCACACCGAGCCCACCCCGAGCCCACACCGAGCCCACCCCGAGCCCCCCGAGCCCACCCCGAGCCCACCCCGAGCCCACACCGAGCCCACCCCGAGACCACACTGAGCACACACCGAGCTCACACCAAGACCACCCGGAGCCACCCGAGCCCACACCGAGAACACCCCGAGCCCACCGAGAACACCCCGCCCTCACCGAGCCCACCCCGAGCCCACCCTGAGCTCACACCAAACCCACCCCGAGCCCACACACCCACCCCAGCCCACCCCCCAAGCCCACCCGAGCCCACACCGAGCCCACACCGAGAGCCCACTCCGAGCTCACCCACCGAGCCCACACAGCCCGAGCCCACACCGAGCCCACCCCGAGCCCACACCGAGCCCACACCGAGCCCACAGAGCCCACACCGAGCCCACCCAAGCCACCCCGAGCCCACACCGAGCCCACACCGAGCCCACACCGAGCCCACACCGAGCCCACCCACACCGAGCCCCCAGCCCACACTGAGCCACCCCGAGCCCACACCAAGAACACCCCCCGAGCCCACACCGAGCCCACACCTGAGCCACCCGAGCCCACCCCGAGCCCACACCGAGCCCACCCTGAACGCACCTTTGATCCGGGGGGCTGTTTATGTTGTGTGCACCGAGGCTCCACGCCGTGAAGACCCGTCTGTAAATCAGACTGTTGTGGAAGGCCTGTCCCTGCCACTTTGATGTGACTCCAGAACATGCATATGGACAACACCCACAGCAGGCATAAACACACCGCCACAGACCCGTCCTGCACGGGGCACATGTCCAACTTTCAGCCCCCCTACCCCTACCACTTTTTTCAGTAATAAAGTAAAAGAGTTTTACCCTTGTACAAAATGTTGTACAATCAACTTTCAACTAGCGGATGAAGTACCCAATTTTGTTACTTGAGTTACTTAAATACAGACACAGAGGTACAACGTTACTCAAGTAAAAGTAAATGTATGTATGTATGTATGTATGTATGTATGTATGTGTGTATGTATGTATGTATGTATGTGTGTATGTATGTATGTATGTATGTGTGTATGTGTGTATGTAGCAAAAAAAATCTAAAAGTAAAAGTAAAAAAAGTAAAAAATATTTAAAAGCATTTCAATTGTTTTTAATTTGTTGTTATTAATTTCAATTGTGTTAAATGTAGTGATTTGATTTGAAAATATTTGGTCAACAGTTGAAATACAAATCAGTTTCTTAATTTCTCTTATGAATTTTGTGTATTTATTTTTGTTTTGCTCAAAGCTGAAGCTTGAACTCCCAAACGTAAGTCAGGATGTTTCCACAAACATGGTAAAAGTAATCCAGAAAATCATATGAAAAGTATTTTTTTTATTGAAATCCAGTTCAAAAGTGTAGTGGAGTAGAAAGTAGAAAAATCTGCTACTCTCAGATGTACTGAAGAAAAAGTAAAACGTATCCACTGTAAAATGTACTTAAGTAAAGTACAAATACCTAAAAATTCAATTCATTCAAGTACAGTACTTTAGTACTTGTACTTTTTACCTTCCAACACTGATTGTTTGCATCTAATTACAAAGTATTTTTAGAGTCTGTGAACCAGGACATAAAGCATGTGCACTGTAAGCATGCTAGTTGTTTTAGCTCTACGAAAGTTGTGAAAAGTGCTTATAAACTTAACACGCTGAATAACTGGAATGCATTAACAAAGTGAGGAATAAGTTTGGGCTACTACAAACTGTTAAAATGAAATAGTTCTGTTTTTAAAACAGTTCAAATAAAGGTAAATCCTATAATGGAGCTCCATAAGCGAATTCCTCCTGTTTCAGCCCTTGACAGAGGAAGCTGAGTTGATTAAATGTTGGCATAATCCCAAAGTCTAAAGCTCTCAGGAAACACTGCGCACATCTCCATTCTTCACAAACATACATTTATTTGTATATTTCAAATACACACACAACTCTTTCACAACTGTACATCTTCTGTGAGTTTCTTTCTTCTGGGTCTTGATCCATTGAAAATGCCTGATCTTGTCTGATCCAGAATCTAAGCACTGTAGGGCCTAGTTTGGTACTGGGAGGCCACAAACAAACACAAAACAGTCATCTGTTTTATATTAAGGTAAAAAGAACTTTAATTGACAACAAGATTGTGTCTGTTCACCGTTGGGCAGAACTCAGGACCATTCATCTTATGCTAAGTTAAGTCAGTAGTACCTAGCCGGAGGATTTGCTTAAAAGGCATGTTATTTGAAAGGCTGGTGCAGAAAATTGGACCCACACGGTCCAGGAATCAAAGTCAGCTTTGAATGATCTCACAGATTATTACATGGTTAAAGATGCTTTGTTGCGATAGCTCACCTTCATGCTCTTAGCTTATGTTTAGCTGCTCCTCCATGTGTTACCATGACTGCAGCTGTACTTTATTTACTATTTGGAGCTGCTTCAGTGTCCTTGAACCTATGATTGGAGACAAATTTGTGACAAGCTGGAAATCTCTGGTTCACTTCTCATGTTGGGAGCAGTTGTTTCATCTCCCAACCCCCTGTCCGGCACAACAAAAAACTCTTAAGTGAACTGAAAACTATTATAGTGTTGACTGCTGGGTAGGAATGCACATGGACCACTGCAATGCCCCCAGCCGTTTCAGCGTTCCTGTTTGTGTGGACATGTATTATGTATGTAGCTGCACTGTAAAGAAGCTACACTTTGTATGTTAAGTAAAAACTGCTGCTACACAATTGTGTGTGATCTTCGTCATAGGTCACTGTGAGTTCAGCTAACATCTGTCACACTGCTGTCAGAGGGCAAGCAGAGGCCATCTTTGTCCAAGTGGAGACCTTCACTGCTCGCAGGAGGTCAGCTGAAGCTGTGTGGGTGGATGTTCTGAAGTATACGTTACAGATTTATGTGCCATAGACCAGGAAGTACAATATGTGAATGAAATCTGAAATATTTATTCCAAATTACATTGTGGAATTTAGGTGTGTTGACACATCTGACCAATCAGGTCATACTACTGTCCTTGAGCAATGCACTTCACCCACTGTGCCTTTGAGAACTCACTTATAACCTTTTCTGTCAGCTGAACCAAACCCTCAGCAATAATACATCTGACACATTCTGTGCTGATTAACAAATACCAAGACACACAAACACACATGAACACAGCTAAAAAAAAAAGGTCATAAGACATGTGACAGCCTGGAGTGTGATCTCCAGTCCAGGAAAGTGAGCCGTGCTCTTGGCACAGACATTCTTTTGTGTTGTATCTGTTGTTTCTGTGACACATTCAAATGGGCAAATGAACAAAGTATTATATTTTAGCTTCAGTTATTTTACAACAGGCAAAGTGATGGACGTAATAAAGTACATTTACTATTATTACGTACAATCCTACTTGTGTTCTTCTAGTTCAGTAATTCCAGCTGCATGTGATCACATGACAATGCAGTGATTGTGTTGATGCCAACCCTGGAGATTTGGGAAAAGGTTAAAACAGAGAGAGCATCAGGCACAAATGATGCCAAATCAATGTCAGTCAATGCACCAACTAAACAAGCTCAGATGTGAAGCGGAGATGACAGTCTTCTTCCCTGTTACTGTGATGACAGACTGCTTCAGTCCGCTTCACTGTTACTGTGATGATAGTCTGCTTCAGTCCGCTTCACTGTTACTGTGATGATAGTCTGCTTCAGTCTGCTTCACTGTTACTGTGATGACAGTCTGCTTCACTGTTACTGTGATGACAGTCTGCTTCACTGTTACTGTGATGACAGTCTGCTTCACTGTTACTGTGATGACAGTCTGCTTCAGTCCTCTTCACTGTTACTGTGATGACAGTCTGCTTCAGTCCGCTTCACTGTTACTGTGATGATAGTCTGCTTCAGTCCGCTTCACTGTTACTGTGATGACAGACTGCTTCAGTCCTCTTCACTGTTACTGTGATGACAGACTGCTTCAGTCCTCTTCACTGTTACTGTGATGACAGACTGCTTCAGTCCTCTTCACTGTTACTGTGATGACAGACTGCTTCAGTCCTCTTCACTGTTACTGTGATGACAGTCTGCTTCAGTTACTGTGATGACAGTCTGCTTCACTGTTACTGTGATGACAGTCTGCTTCAGTCTCTTCACTGTTACTGTGATGACAGTCTGCTTCAGTCCGCTTCACTGTTACTGTGATGACAGACTGCTTCAGTCTGCTTTCACTGTTACTGTGATGACAGACTGCTTCAGTCCTCTTCACTGTTACTGTGATGACAGACTGCTTCACTCTTACTGTGATGACAGTGTGCTTGAGTCTGCTTCACAGTGAGTTGTTTAGCGCGCTGAGTGAGTTCTTTTAAATGTGGCTCCAGCAGCAGTCCTGTCGTCACTGTCTCTGCTGGAGGTACTACATCTCGTGTTATTCAGACCTGTCACATCTGTCACATCTGTCACATTTCTTATCAGCAGCAGTTTATCCACATGCTGCGTCCTCTCCTCTGTGTGCACGCCTCACACTGATAAATGTCACCAGTCTGAGGACATCCACATGCTGCGTCCTCTCCTCTGTGTGCACGCCTCACACTGATAAATGTGCTGGAAAGAGCAGGCTCCACAGTTCACTTTCACCCACTCCTCAGGGACTGTTTAATCAGCAGCTCTGCCACAAAGACAGAACACAGCTGGGCATCATCCGGACTTTGGCAAGAATAAATCATCTTCATGTCCCTCTTTGCTTTGTTTTTGTGCAGTCATTTCTACACAAACTTTCATGTCCATTATTATGAGTGACAACATTTCATTTGAATGTGTTATCTGCTGCTCATTTCCTGTTATCTTACTCAACCTGTACTTTTTAAAATTAAAATATTTGCGCCCCAGGAAAGGGAAAAAGCCTAGGGCTTAATGCTTCAAAAGCTGGGAAAGGGAAAAAAAAAAACAATCTTGATCTTAAATCAATTAAGACACTGTTTGAATAACTCAGCCAATAGGAATTACATCATCATCTTACATTTCACCGCCTCAACTTTCTAAGTCATGTTTTGGTCAAAAAGAGTTTTGTCTCCTTCTCCACAGACACTGCTGCTCTGTAGGCGTCATTGTTATAGGAGGCTTATGATTTGTACCTTAATAAAACCTGATAAAACTTGGTCTTTAAATCACACACACAAAAAAATGTTGATATTGTTCATAATTTTTGATGGACACTAAGTATAATTGGTCTTTAGTTTAACCAATTCAGTTAAAACTACAACATAAGAACCTATTGAAGTGAACGCACCATTGTGAATCACAATCCTCGTGTCAGGATCACTTGTGAAGAGGAAACACATTGAAAGAAACTACTGTCTGATTGCAGACTTTCAAAGTAAATGACTATAGCCTGGAGCGACAAAGGCTAAAATAGTATCACCTCGAAGCATCTACAGTTACATCAAACAAGTCCAATACTTCCTCCCACTCCCCAGTTCAGTTGGTTGCCTATTGTTTGAGACAAAAGAACTTGACACGCTGAATTGGAGGCAGTGATGGATCGCTTTGAGGTCAGAAGCCTTTGCCGGTGTTCTGGTTTCATCCCAGCCCAGTCAGTCCCTCTATGTGAAAACTGTGGAGGTGTGTAGAGCCATAGAGGCATTGTGGGAAATGCTGAGTGACTGACCGCTAGACTGATAACACACCTTTTGTTGCATTATATATGATCTACATTAATCTGGGAGAAAAAAAAAAAACTTTAACCACAACTTGACTGCAGAGAGAAGTAACAATGCAGTTTGAGACATACTCTGATAACAGCCAAGAATAATTGGCTAAATACATTGTCAAATGAGAGGCTTCACCTGAGTGAAAGACTCTTTGTATCACTGCATGTATTATCTAACCAACATGAATATAACTTATCTAGATACTGTATATGTGCCATGGAGACACAAAGAAGCCTCTATAATACTCGTATCACTAACTTTATCGCCTGTGGCATTCCTTGCATCATGAGGGATGCCATTCCCACAGAGAGGAAACAATGCTTATCAGACAGTTTATAACTTATTCAGGAATGCTGCATGGATGACTAACCCTGCTTATTTAAATTACACATGGCAACATGTGAATATATCACAATCATTGATTTCAAAGGACATATGAATCATTACCATATACATAAGCCACTATATACTTTTGGTAACAGTCTATATTATTTTCCATAAACAAATAAGCAAAGACATTTGCTGGTTTTAATTCTGGGACCAAAATCAGTGCGTAACTGGCCACATTCTACCCTTGGACCCACCATTCGACACACAGATATACAAGAAGAGATCTATGAATCAAAATTAAAAGAATAGACTAAACTAAACTAAATAAACTGTCAGCGGGATGAGATTAGATTCAAACCATGAAGTCATGTGCAAATGTTTAGCAGGTAGAGAATGATATAAATGGCCTTGAAGAATGGTGCGTAAGTTTTACGCAGTCCCAGACCTTTTCCACACGCATCCAAGCGGCTGCCAGTAAAAGATTCAAGCGCCCAGTTAAAACACACAGTGTATAATTTTATAAGCTTTTCCCAATGGAGCTGCTGGAGCCGGGCTGGAGACAACAGCAGGACTGCGCACGGATCAGTTTCAGTCTTTGTCAGCTGTGAGTAGGGGCGGAGGAAGCGCACTCATTATGATCTTGCAAAGAAAAAAAACTCAATCCGAGATAATAAAACCGCGGGCTTCGGAGCTGAGCGTTCACTCACAGCTCGACACACACACACGGGGAGAGCTCTAAGTCCCATCCTCAGTCACTCTATGCGCTGTAGAGCCTGCGTGCGCCCCATCACCACACTCTGACCCACCAGCGCGCACCACATGGACACTGTGAGCGCGCTCTGACCAACCACACCTGTGCAGGATATTTCCAAAGAGACTTCACAAACTCAGGTGATTATTTCCGCTCTCGCCCCTCCAGGATGCTCGCCTTACAGTGGAATAGTTGCTGTGTGCTGTTTTTTCTCGTCGCTTCGCTGAGGACGCACCAGGTGTCAGCGGCGCGACCCAAGGCAAACTCCATCAAACCGGGACAGCTCGGAGAGACGGCCGCTCCTGCCACCAACCACTCCGCCTCTGCGCACGGGACCATTCCCAAGAAACACAACATCCTGGCACAGGTCACTTTACAGCAGTTGTTTGGTCATTTTTGGGGAGGTCACAGATTTTATCTTAATACTTTATTAGCCCACTGACTCCAACCAGGACAAAAGGCTGTATCTGACACATTTGAGTAGATGCGTAATAGCTCCTTAATCACATTAATGCTCGCTCTGTTTAGCCAGACAACAAACAAACAATCAGTCTAAATTAAAGTCATATTATAATCCTATAACACAAAATGGCTCAGATTATTATATCAAAAATACACCTTTTATGTTGATTATAATTACACATTTTGCTCTCCAGCCTACGAATTAGATGAAATTACTCCCAACTATGTAAAGTGCCTTCATTTATTTGGAGTGCTAATTGTGTTTTAACGACTCAAAATAGCACGAGCTTGATTTGAGACATTATAATTATACACAGGCCTCGCAGCCAGTCAGACTCAAGTGTGCGTAACGACTCAGCTGTTAATAACTGCGGAGCGCGCCTAACCCCAAATTTGTACTTTGTAGGAGTGTCTTGAGGTGAACAAGTAGCACCATTTTGCCATTTAAAGACCCTCATTTCACATGCGTAAGGTTATTGGAAAGTGCAGGGATTGGTGCCCCCTCATAAAGCCCTAATTGCCTCTGAGAGCTGACGCCACACCGGGGCGCAGCGCGCTTCCACCGCACTAAATCATTAATACCAGGCAGCAATGTGAGAGAAAGTTAACACTAGTCTGGGTAATTTTCTGTCTGGTTCTTAGTGTCATTAAAGAGGACCAGACGTTAGCTGGGATTACGAGAGGCTTTCAGTAGAGGGATACTTTTACCAACCACTTAATACTACTCAGGCGCTTATGAATCCCTGCTGTTCCAACACTTGTACCACGGCCTGGTTTTGACATCAAACATGGGCTTTGACAGTTGTGATTATTTAGAGGGAGTTAGGTGTGTAAAATATAGCTTTGACTCTATTCCCCACTTAACGTTACCCATGCAATAGTGTTTTCTTAACATAGGTGCATTGAATATTAATGTGCACTAACTTTCCTCCAGCTTGTCCCATAGAGACATTACTCAAAAGTGACTCTTGTGAGCTTTAAACCACGTTATAATGTTGTTGCCTTCTCAAAAACAGACCTGGAGTTGTGTTTTGTTTCATTCACATGTTGGAGTAAGCCTGCATTATTAGTCTGCAACATCTCCAAAGCTCAAAATGCTCCGTTCCACCTTGTGATGTCATGAAGTGGTAGTTTTCAAGTTAACAGCTCCTTTTACTTTTTTTCAGTATAACATGACATCACAAGGTTCGACAGTGTGTTTTCAGTTCAAGAACAGTGTAAATTTGCAGAGTTTGTGTGTTAAACATGTGTGAATGAAACAAAACACAACTCCAGGTCTGTTTGAGACGAGGAAACAACATTAGAACCATATGAGCTCTTTAAGTGGTCCAGTATGGCATTACATTTATTTAGCATCGATCTGAGATGTCACTTTACTTGGTGGTGCCACTGCCACCTGCTTATCTCCATGGAAATATATGTTTAATGTCATATATGGTGGGACATGCAGGGTGAACAAGTGCACCTTTAGATCCAGTGGAGCAACAGTGAACAATTATCCACAGGCTAACCAGTTTAAACCCCGTCTTAGTGGATGCTGTTGCATTCAGGGCGACACACTTCACTTACTGTCCATATTTTAGTAGCTATTTGCAGGTAGGTAGTAACAGGAAGGGCATCCAGCGTGAAAATGTAAGTTATATGGATAAGTCAGTCACGACAGTATCCAGGTGTTTCAGAGGGATGAAACAGCGGGCTGTTGCCAGAGTAATGTACAATTAAAAAATACTATATATATATATATACACACACCAAAGTCCTCAAAATGGTGGCTATAACAAGAACAGGGAATCAGACTTTTGGACAACCGGTGTATATACTTTGCACTATGCATTTTTAGTATTTTTTATTTCACTCCATCATTTTCTTCTTGCCCAAAAGTTGTCCCAGCATTGTCTTCTCCCTATAATAAAGTATATATCTCGTGTCAACCGCATGTTTCCTCTGTATGTGGTCACGACGGTGTCAGATGGCTGTGAGAAGTGTGAATTGCGTTCTCACATGCAGCTGAAACGTCAATAATGATGGAGAGCCTCTTCCTCTCCTCCGCCAGCCCAACCTCAGACACACTGCCAGACCCCAGCACAGCTACACATAACTCCAATTATAATCTACAGCGGTTTTGGGCTGAGGGAAACATAATGCACATAGACCACGCACTGTTATAATGTGAGAAGCCACTGTGTATGCTGGCGGTGGCCAGCTGAAGATGGCTAATTTCACTTATTGTGTGTGAATGTGTCATGTTCTGGCTGCCAGATTTTCTCGAGTTGTGAAATAGCAGCCACAGCCTGGCCTTGGCACATGAGACGTGGAGAGGGGCACATGCTTCCCTCTGTAGTTTATCATATAGTGAACATTTAGAAACAAAATATAAAACCAAAGAAGAGTTTTATGCCTCAGGTTTGGAATAGGGCGTTCATTTGTTATGAGTTATGAGAATTTAAAAAGAGCTTTTAGGACTTAAGTTATCTCTTCATCAGCGTTCACTTCATACAGAGAGTTTTGTCTGTGTGAAATTATACTTAGGTCCTTATTGTTCCCTACAGAGACACTGGTTCACTGCCTTTGACACATCCTTAAACCACTGACTGCTGTTGAGACAACTTTGAACAATGGATGACCACAATGAATCATCCAAGTACCATTAAAGGCACTAAAACCACATTTTACTGTATTAAAACAATGAAAAACAAAAACTTTACATTTTAAATGGTTTGCAGAAGTCCAAAATTTCAGTTTTCAGGCAGTGTGTAGTTTTCTTGTCATGTTAATGCTAACAATGCAAAAACAGCGTGCTTCCTGGTTCTCGGAGGATAAAACACTTTATAATTAGATGCAGACAGCACACAGTGTTCTCATTTCTACTCTAAGAGCAGCTTTTACAAATAATATGACAAATTTAGCTCAACCACAGGGACAAAAATCGGGTAAAGCTACATTAAAACAGATCAAAAATAAATTGCTGGAGCTGGAAACTGGCACACCTGAAATCATTTGGCCATTTATGGGATTTGCATGTAATTATAGACTGAATTTGTTAAATACAACAATTTAAAAAGTTAGACAATGCACAATTGCAACTTGTCTCTGCACCAGTGTACAGTCTCTCAGTAATGTTTGCTATAAAAACAGGCTGTAGCTTTAGCATTATGCATATATATATATATATATATATATATATATATATATATATATATATATATATATATATATATATATATATATATATATATATATATATATATATATATATACAGCAGCATTTGATTTTTCTCACATCTTTATTAATCAGTCACAAATCATATAACATTTCTTCTACTTTGTGTCATGTTTATGTTTCCCACAAAACGTCTACATCTTGAGGCCCAGCAGCGTTCGTAGGTGGCACTGTTACTGGATACCGCAGCCAACCCAGGTCCCACCACTTTAACTATAGTTTTGTTTTATTTCAGATGACTTTTACAAGCGATCTCAGAGACACTGTGTCCTGTTGGTGCCCCCGAAATGACTGTTTACTGACCCTAATGAGCTGAGAAAGAGGGAGAAAAGGCAGTCTGAGGTGTGAAAGCTTGTTAGCTTGTCAGCCCGGCCACGTTGAGTCTCCAGCTCTCCTTGTCCTTGGGTTTTTAGTTGGCAGTCGGTCCCCTGGGTGCTATACAAGGGCCCGGTGCTGGAGCCATGAGGGGCGCACCGGAGACCTCTTTACTGTAATTGGAGCTGTTAATGAGAGAGCAGAAGTAGAGCAGGATTAGACCTTTTTGGGGGGCTTCATAGAATAAAATGTTCCAAACTTTCAATGCCTTTGAAGTAGTGTAAAGTTGATTTTGATATTTTGGCTCTCACAACCTCGATACTCAATACTGACTTTGATACAATGATAATAAAAAAAATAAAATAAAATCGACACATTTATAACAAAAATAATAGTGTTTAATTTATGTCACTGGCTCGAGATACTAAAACTGCTGAATAAAGGTCAGATTTTGTCCTGTTAATAAGATTTCTTTCAGGATTGATACTTGATCAAATTAGTGTTTTGATGCAAGTTTTTTCAGTTCTTGACTTTTGACATCTCTACTTTGAAGAGAACAGTCTTAGTCTCTCTAATAGTTTCCTTTTCTTTCAGTTGGACGAATGAGATCAAGAATGTGTACTTAACTTAAGGGAAGGCGGCCCAGCTTGAGACAAGAGTCTAGGGGGTTTTGAACGTAGCTCTAAACACATATGTTTTGAGTGATGAAAGAGTTGAAGGAACAGGCTTTGGGCTATGGATAGTTCAACCCTTGGACCTGGCTATGGCCCATGTCATTCAATATGGCTTTTAGGCCAATGGGACATTTGTTTGTTCAGTGACATAGTTTATTTGACTTAGTAGGGCCCCTGCCACTCATTTACACCATTCACGGTTTTGGGTTGCATAGTTAATCTCTGAAGGCCAAGTTCAATCTAGATGGATAATAAGTGTGAAAGTGGAGTCTTTGTGCTTTAAAAGAGACATATTAACCCATTATGACATTACTTCATCATAACATAGCAGGAGCTGTGTTTTATAACATTTATTTTTTGAGTAATACTGTTCTATAGCACTGTCTTTCTGCTGTCCCTACAAGAGAGAAAAAGAACCACTGAAAAATCAACAGCCTCTGCTATAATTATTTTTAAAAATTGCATATTTTCCATGTTGTGATAGAATTACTTTCCGTTTAAAGATGACCATAATACAGTCTATGCATTATTGGGACACCTTACACCCCTGTCTGTTGAATAATTAGGTGTCTTGGAAATACCTCAAACCTCGTTGGCACAATATTACATAAAAAGGGCACCAGGACTTCATCTGGGGGTTTACTGGAAAGTTAAACTCTGACTATCGAGATAAAACAATGGCAGGTATTGCAATCGAAATTTAATTAACCAGTGGAGGTTAAGCACTGAAATGAACAGGGCAGTGAGACGGGATTATACGTTTTTTAGGCCAGTGAGATGCAGATACAGACACAGACAGTTTTGAGTTTGGGAACGAGAGACAGACTGAATATCCAGCATTACAGAAACAGCAGGATATATTACAAATATTTAAAAAAGGCTTTTTCTGGAGGTGGGGTGTCACCTGCCTGATTCAATGAAAATATAAAGTTAAAACCATAAATGAGAATGTATCATTCTCCATGGAAATAGATATATTTTGTGCTATAATGTGGAATATAACGAAAGGAACAACATCGTCATGGAAACAAGCAGCCAGACTGAGTAAGAGTCAGGTTTGTGGATTTGCAAATCCACTGACTAATGCAAAGAACAGCTGAAACAAAAAAAAACTTTAGACTATTTTCTGGCGTACATATTGTGGTGAGGCTTTAATTTAAACAAACATGATGAACCCAAACTACACAGAGAAATATTTATAATTCACAATGAAATCACCCCTTCAGAATCAGAAGGGATATATAGAGGGATAAACAGGGACCCGGGCAGACTGGAGGAAGAATGTAAAGCCTCTATATCCTGTAGTAAATCCCTTGTAGATTGTCTAGTGCCCATCTACGCTTCATCTTCAAAGAAAAGCAGGCTTACCAGCACGAGAGCAGCACGAGGCAGCTCCTCATGCCCCTCTTATGTGACTGTCTCTGCCTGTATCATCTCACCAGCATGCACTAAAGTACACTGTCTCCATCCCACTTCCTGCACACCAAGCACAGACATGGCTTTAATGTTCCCGAAGCCTGTCAAGAGCAAAAATAAGGGAGCAACATGAGATGAATCAGAGACTTCCAAAAACGATGCCCCATCCTTCAGAATTTGCCAATGAGGCATTCAAAAACATGACAAGTTAAGACAAGATTATCAGAGGAGATTGGCAGGAACTGGGTTTTGTAAAGTATTATAGCCGTCTTGTGGTACAGGGCTTTTGATGGAAGAGGAGAGACCCATCGCTTTTTCTCCATATGGGCAACTTCTGTCATCAGTCCAGGCCAGTTTGGACACGGGTGGGTTTCAGGGCAGGTAGTGTGAGGCCACATCTATTAGTCTTCATTCTGGGGTAACAGCTCAGGTTTCTAGTCTATAAAACAGCCCCTTTAGCACAGGCAAGTGTTCTTCTATTTCACATGAGCACATGTTTAACAACTTTAAACAGTTCTAAGAATTAGTCCCACCGTGTTTTGGCTGTAACTGCTCGTACACAAGTGGTGTTACATTAGAGCTTTACTAACTTTTAATTAGTAGTTAGTTAGTAGTTGAGTGTTTATAGTAGGGTTGTGCCAAAAATCTATATATCATGATATTTCATTTGATGATATTATACCGAAACGAGATGCAGTGTCATATGCGGTGACATATTACCATGAACATTTTTAGGTTCATTTCACAAAATGAAGTTGCAGCAGCTCTACAGTTGTGCTCCTTATTTCAATAAACCAAACACATTTCTGGACAGCAGTTGGCATATTCACTTAATTAGTTATCCATCCATCCACCCATTTTCTTCCGCTTATCCGGGGCCGGGTCGTGGGGGCAACAGTCTAAGCAGGGACTCCCAGACTTCCCTCACCCCAGACACGTCCTCCAGCTCCTCCAGTGGGACCCCAAAGCGTTCCCAGGCCAGAGAGACATAGTCCCTCCAGCGTGTCCTGGGTCTTTCCCGGGGTGGAATATGCCCAGAACACCTCCCCAGAGAGGTGTCCAGGAGGCTCCTCAGCAGGAGCAGCGACTCTACTCTGAGCTCTTCCTATGTGACTGAGCTCCTCAGCCTACCGCTAAGGGAGCGCCCAGAGGAAGATCTTGTCCTTTTGGTCATTACCCAGAGCTCGTGACCATAGGTGAGGGTAGAAACATAGACAGAAATGTGTTCCTTTTAAAAGACTCATATATGATAGAATATATAATGGAGTATATGGATTATTGTGTGTATCACCATAATGAGATATTACCATATCGAGTACTGTATCGAATTGTGAGGGATACTGTGATTCCTGGCTCTAGGGAGACACCAGTCTTACACAGAGTCCGCAGGTAATGCATTTAGACCAGTTCTGGCTGAATTCATTTTATTCACTCATGGTTAGTGTGATCAGACGTCCCTATTTTCCTGAGACAGTTCCGGTTTTGAGCCCTGTGTCTCCTGTCCCAGTAAATTTATCCAAAACCATTGATTTGTCCCAGTTTTATACGAGAAATATCCCAGGTGTCTCTATTTTTGACCGATCTGATACCTGTCAAGAAAAAAGGAGGGAAATATATTACATTTGTTTAGCTAAATTTTATTTTTACCAACCATCCCAACCCGAGTATGTCCCAGTTTTAAATTTAGAAAATGTGTTCACCTATTCATGGTGCATTATATTATGTACAGTATGTTGTAACCCAACCCTAGACAATCTGCAGTGCACACTTTGTACTTTTTGATACATTTGTCTACAGTTTATGCCCATTTGAAAATAATTTACAAACCCTTACATATACCAGTCTTGGTTATGATACATTTTTCAGATCATGGCCGTTTTCATCATCACATATCACACATAAACTGTCACAGTGATAGATGCAGGCAGGCTAATCCTTCACTACGGCTGTATCATTGTATCCATGTGTTCCCCGCCTGAGAAAGTATAAGCGTGGCATTGGTCCAAGCTCTGTAATCTTGTTCACTTTCATGGCACAGGCCCATCCAACAACAACGTGTAATGTGCTGAAATATTGATATTCTCTAGGTTTGATTTAACATGTGGCGTGCACCCGTGGTTGGAATGTTGCCGTTCTCCCAGATGCCTCCTCCGCGCGTCCGACCCTGTCCCCCACTGGAGTTTTGTTGTTTATTGTGGCCGTAATGATTTTGCCCTCTTTCATGTAGGCCCTCATGTTAATTGTTAAGTGTTTGTCAGCGGTACACCACACTAAAACTGATCTGTCAGTGCAGTGCCGGCCCAGTGTGCTTGTGGTGCCGTGGTTCGCCAGCTAAACATGTTGTTCCAATGTCATTCTGCAACGGGCATTGTGTAGCCAGCCGCTTTCAATATCATGCTCCTTTGTCCATTATTATTTATATTAAGGACTTCCTGTTGCCATCTGTTGTGAGGAAGATGGGGTCTACTTACACAGGATCCTCTTGAAAGTTTCGATAAAGGTCTGAGGATTGATTGGTTGATTTTTTTCAGACAATAAATAACTTAAAGCTTACTTTTTTGTAAATGTTGTATAATGTATTTTGAGTATACTGTAAAAGCAGCACTTCGTGACAAAATGAGCCCACTGTGCGCTGTCTGTATCTAATAATCGAGTATTTTTGTTTCTTGTCAACCCAGAAGTAAGTGCTGAATGTAGCACTCTGATTTGCTTTGTTGGTCCATCCAGTTGCACTTTGCTGTCTGAAAGCTCTCTGTTCTAAAGCACCAGAATATTAAAGCATGTGGATAGTAACACTGTGCCGAAGGGTTTGTGAGAGCTGTAACTTGTGAATTAGATTTAAAATGTACCTCCTCCTTCCACGGTGTGAAAATCAAATACCTCAACTTTATTTTATGTAAAATTCCAAATAAACTTAGTGAGTTGACACTATATACACTAGGAAATGGTGAGATACAGATGCTTTCTTTTGTGGGCCGTATTAGAGCTCGGGTTTATGTCGTCACACCTCATACGCTGGGTTCAGACTGCGGCATCAGAACTGTGCCAAATGTCTCTCGTTGGATGTCTTTGTGTTTGAGGACAGAGACTTGAAACGTGCTGATATGTGGCCAATTCTGCTGAAAAAACAGTGCTTAAAATGCGCCGTGGAAACTTTGGACTCAGTGTCCTCATAGACCTGTTTCCCCCATAGACTGTGTCCCCCACAGACCCGTATCAGCCACAGACCTGTCTCCCCCACAGACCCGTGTCCCCCACAGACCTGTCCCCCCCACAGACCCGTGTCCTCCACAGACCCGTGTCCCCCATAGACCTGTCCCCCCCACAGACCCGTGTCCTCCACAGACCCGTGTCCCCCATAGACCTGTCCCCCCACACAGACCCGTGTCCTCCACAGACCCGTGTCCCCCATAGACCTGTCCCCCCCACAGACCCGTCTCCCCCACAGACCTGTCCCCCCCACAGACCCGTGTCCTCCACAGACCCGTGTCCCCCATAGACCTGTCCCCCCCACAGACCCGTGTCCTCCACAGACCTGTGTCCCCCACAGACCCGTATCAGCCACAGACCTGTCTCCCCCACAGACCCGTGTCCCCCATAGACCTGTTTCCCCCATAGACCCGTGTCCCCCATAGACCCGTGTCCCCCACAGACCCGTGTCCCCATAGACCTGTTTCCCCCATAGATCTGTGTCCCCCACAGACCCGTGTCCCCATAGACCTGTTTCCCCCATAGACTGTGTCCCCCACAGACCTGTGTCCCCCACAGACAGTGTCCCCCCACAGACCCCTGTCCTCCATAGACTGTGTCCCCCACAGACCTGTGTCCCCCACAGACCAGTGTCCCCCACAGATCCCTGTCCTCCATAGACACGCGTCCCCATAGACCTGTTTCCCCCAGAGACTGTGTCCCCCACAGACCTGGGTCCTCCACAGACCCGTGTCCCCCCACAGACCCGTGTCCGACACAGACCTGCCCCCCCCACAGACATGTCCCCCACACAGACCCGTGTACCCACAGACCTGTCCCCCCCCACAGACCCGTGTCCCCCACAGACCTGTCCCCCCCACAGACCCGTGTCCTCTCCACAGACCCGTGTCCCCCATAGACCTGTTTCCCCCATAGACCTGTGTCCCCCACAGACCCGTGTCCCCCACAGACCCGTGTCCCCCACAGACCCGTGTCCTCCATAGACATCACATATAAACCTCGTGTCCCTGATGCTGTGTTCTCAGTGCAGTTATAGAGTTTCCATTTAGCCTAATGTTAAACCAGTGGAGATTTAAAAACGCTAAATACTAAACTCAGTGTTCATGCAAAAGTATCTTGACATTATAGAATGATGAATACTAGACTTGGGACTTTCGGCTCTTTTATGAGATCCGAACCTGGATCTGTTCATGAGCTGTTCAGAAGACTGGCTCTTTTTATTTATATGACAGAAGTCAATGTGAGAACTAATTTTAACAACAAACTAATCACAGAGGGAAACGACCAAGGCTCAGATGTGTTTAAAATAGTTCAAAGTGACATTGGGAGTGTGTTTAGCCACTGAAATGTAAAGTAAAACGTTGCACTATAATAATAACCGTTGAAAGCTCTGACTCGTGTTGCCTGCTCTGCGTCTGAGCTGATCCTTGTGTTCAGTAGTATCAGAGCAAAAATGCACACAAATTAGAAAGAAAAAGATTTAATTCTTTTTTAAAATGAGATCCGGTTCTACGTTAAGGAAACTTTCAAAAGAGCCGACTCGTTCATGAACATCACATCATTAATAAATACTTCATCCAGTAGTGACCCAGCAGCTTATTGTGACGTTCCATGGCTCTTTTTTTTTTTTTTTACTTTGTATAGTGTGTGTGTTAATGCATGACTGTGTGTGTCTGGCAAATCTGTCCAGTTGACATTTGATCCTAAGCTCTATAAGAACTGCCATAAAGAAGTTTCCTTGTTCCTTTTGTTTATTTTTCTGTAATAAGACTTCATGTCCTCTCTGTGAAATCTCTTTAGATACATTGCTTCCTCCCTCAAATCAGAGACATAAGTTAGTGAATAGCTGTCTGCAGGGTGCACAACATCTCTAAAATTCTTTCACAGAGGTTTTCTTGCTTAGGGTGACCAGACGTCCCCATTTACCCGGGAAAGTCCCAGGTTTGAGTCCAGTGTCCCCTGTCCCAGCAGATTAATCCAAAACAATTGATTTGTCCCAGTTTTATACAAGAAATGCTCCAGGTATCCCTATTTTGATCATTTTGATACCTGCCAACAGTATAGAGAGGAATATATAGTCATTTGTTTGGCTAAAATACAGAAAGTCATGCTTAAAAATGAGCATAAGGCAAAAAAAAAAATGCTTAGACAGAAGTCCCTCAGATGACTCACAAGTGTAGACTGTATAAAGAAGTGGACAAAGGGAGTGTGACGCCACCCATAGCGTTCAGCTCCAGCCAAATAAAGCTCATCAAAGCTCATTGAGGTTTAGCTCGGAGCGGGCACTTAGCAACGCTGTGAATCAAACCTGTTGCTAACGCTAGCGGGAGTGATCTCGGGGGAAGAAGGCGTCTGATTCGTTATGAAGGTTCATATCTTCATTTATGGACACAATAGCAGGATCATGTAGAGCAGTTAATACAAACATTTTAAAACTAAAAGGCTCAAGGCTTATGATTAATTCCTACTTGGAACACGGCGACTAGCAGGCTAACTACGTCCATTTCTATATATGGTCTATGCTCGCAAGTGAGTCGAGAATAGACAGTGAGGTTCATGGCTCAGATTTACAAACATATAAACCAGGTGTCAGGACATTTGGCCCCAGGTCAGTTTCTCTCCCAATAAGTGACTTGGGGCCAGAATAGAAAAGAATTTCAAAATAAAAGTTCCAAAGTCCGTATGAAATAGCTCCAATAGTATGAAATAAAAAGCTGCTTTTGTATTGTTTTTTATCCTTATTCTGGTTCCCCAATTTTCAGTGGATTGAAGTAATTAAATTTCTCACCATTTTGTACGTCTTTGTTTGAAAAGAGCGAGTCTTTTGTTCTGTCGTCTGGAGCAAACCATTTAGCTCCTTTAGCGTTGGTCTCGGTCCTTTAATTATAACCTCCTGCTTCGACCCAAAAGTCCCAGTTTAGAAAACTGCTCGAGCTTTAATATGTATCTTCCTCCATTTAAAAAGTAGGGCCAGACATGAAGAAAAAAGTGAATTGCTAAAGTCGACTTGCTAACTCTAAATTCTAGTTTGAGGCTCCTATTCTGCAGGAGTTACAAGAATCCCTGGGCTCACGAGCGCCCCCTAACATGAGGCAGGGTAACTGCGTGCCTCACCCGGCGCCTTTTCACAGCCGCTTAAAGCAGCAGCGTAGCACACAGCACAGTCAGTCTGAAGGTAAGGCCTGTGCCTCACGTCTCTTCTCAGGTTTTCAACAGTAAATGTAAAAATTCAGAGATTTTGAGTAAAAAAAAGAATAAAATTGCAAAGTTAAATAGAAAATAACTTTATAGTAGAAATTATTGGATAAATATAACTATTTCATTTATTTTTCCCTGTGATGACAGGCCTCACCTGACAGCACGTCACTGCTACGCACTCATTTCACAGTTTTATTTATACCAACCATCGCAACCCGGGTGTGTCCCACCTTTGAATTTTGAAAATCTGGTCACCCTAATATTTTATAAGTAGATTTATGTTGCTCACATAATTGCAGTGAAACTAAACACATTTTATACTATAGTGGGTATGGTAGTAGTGGTAGTAGTGGTAGTAGTATACTACCCATGATCCTGAAGAAAGAAGTGAATCTCTTTTACTCCTATGTGAGAAAGTGGTTGTTTGACTAGCAGTCCACTTTATTGCTTGGGACACATTTACAACACTTAAGCATCCAAACAGTTTGACCAACCATTACATTCGTTATGCGAGGAATGTGTAATTGGAATGGATTTGAGATGAAGCTTCCAGTAAAGATCCACACCCGTGCTTGTTTACGCGGTTTTATTTCTTTGAGTGGACAGGACCATTTGCTTACTGTAAGGACATTCTCAGACATTGAGTGCTAGGCCACGCAGCAGCGACATGTCTGGACCACTCATTGTAAACCATAGACATAATAAAGCAGGCTCCAGAGCTGTATGATTAGCAGCAGTAATTGCCCTCTCATTATGCCTGTAGACTCATTAAGCCCTTGAATGCAACTGAAACTCAAACGCACTGTTTTCCTTGGTAAGAATCATTTGAAATTCCCACTATGTAGAAGCCTGAAAACATGAAAAAAAAATTAGACTTGAACTCCTGGCTGCAACACTGGGCCCACTTCTAACCGGCCGCATTGGGACCACGTCTTAAAGTCCTCCAAGACAAACATCGCACTCATTTTCCTACTTAGAGATATTTAGTTGTGCACTTTAGGGTCATTCTTGGTTTGAGGGCTACCTACCGCAGTGACTTAGTGCCTGGAAACTCTACAGCAGTATTTTTCAAATCAAGATAAAAAATATATTCATTTAAGTAGCTCGATTCTTGAATATGGTTATTTCTGTCATATACACAATATATGATTAGGCTTATGTTTAAGGCAGCTTCTCTTCTTAATGACTACTTGTTTGGCTGTCCAATGTTTTAGAACAATTATAGGCCATGTGGTTACTGCATTACAGTATGTGTAGGATTCTTTGTTTCTATTTCACCATTATCCAATTTAACCATGATGAGGTTGCTTAAATTGACATGTTCATTCATATTTCTTACTCAGTAAAGTGCTGTCTTGTTCCAACAGGTGTATCCATGCAGCAATGACAAGGAGTGCACCATGGGCAGCTACTGCCACAGCCCTCAGCATTCGCCCTCTCGCTGCCTCACCTGCCGCAGGAGGAAGAAGCGTTGCCATAGAGACGCCATGTGCTGCCCCGGCAACCGCTGCAGTAACTGTATGTGGCACACGCAACTGATGATTTAGGTTTAGTTTGTATATGTGAATAATGACAAAAACGTATCTGGTGTGTCTTAGACATCTGCGTGGCTATTTCTGAGAGTGTACTCTCACATCACATCTCACCATTCGATGAGCACAAAGTGTCCAATAAAGATCACAACTGGAGGAAGAACAGCAAATCACACAGTAAACTCAAAGGTACGTAACACCACTGACAGTATCTGTAACACCACTGACAGTGTCTATAACACCACTGACAGTGTCTATAACACCACTGACAGTATCTGTAACACCACTGACAGTGTCTATAACACCACTGACAGTGTCTATAACACCACTGACAGTATCTGTAACATCACTGACCAGGTATAAAACATTACTGACAGTATCTGTAACACCACTGACAGTGTACATAACATCACTGATGGTGTTTATGCCACTGGCATTTGTACAGCTAAAATACTGCAGCTGAGCCTAAAGCACAGCTCTGAGCATAAACCACAGGGTCCCTGCTGTTCATGAACTTGGGTTAAGCCAGACAAACACTTGGGCATTGTGTGAAACACAAGGTAAAACCACAAAATGTGGCTTTAGTGTTATTATATGGCCCATGAGCCCCCTGCTCAGTCTAATGTCACCTGAAGTTTATGGTAAGGTCTAATAGCCTACTGTGACTCCTACATGTGACTTTATAGGTCACTGTCTAAACCCTGCAGACAGTGACCTATAAAGTCAGATTCTAGCTCTAATATTACTTAGGTGTATAAAGATTCTACCACAGAAATGATTTCGTCTGCACATCTGCATAGAAGTAGCCAGTAGACAGTATGGTTTACAAATACATACCATAGACTTAGATTTTTCTATCACCAAAGTAGTAGACTACAGAATATTGTCTCAGCCTGATGTTGTAAGACATTTGTTGTATGTGACATGACCACACAGAACACCCTTTGATTTAAATGTGATGAAAGTACCGCATAAACTTGTGCATATGGAAAACATAACGGCCTAATGAGCAGTGATTATTTCCTTTGCATCGCCTGATGTAAGTTTATTTCGTGTGGCTTTTGACTCAGAGGCTCTCACTACAGTTAATGCCTTGCTTTTTTTATGACAGGTCATGAGGGTGACCCCTGCCTGCGCTCGTCTGACTGCTCAGATGGATACTGCTGTGCACGGCACTTCTGGACCAAGATCTGCAAACCGGTGCTGCGGCTGGGAGAGGTGTGCACCAAGCAGAGGAAGAAAGGCTCTCATGGTCTGGAGATCTTCCAGCGCTGCGACTGTGCCAAAGGCCTCTCCTGTAAGGTGTGGAAAGATGCCACCTCCTCGTCCAAGTCCCGCCTCCACATGTGCCAGAAGATCTGAGGCACAGGCTCTGCTCTGGTGCCAGAGAACTCTTTACAAAAGGACGAATCGTGGCTGCAAAAGACAAACTGACTAACAGAGACAGCTCACACGTGTGGGTCAAAGAGTTGAGAAAGAGGGAGATGTTGAACTGTGTTGGCAGCGAGGGTGCAGCCTGCTCCTGTACACCCCAGGACACTTCTCACTGCTGGGCTACGTCACTCACAAATATGCCTTCAAATATGTTCTATACACTCTAGGACTTTCAGGGAATCATAACTTTAGGAAGTAGAAGCTGGGAACTGTATAGGGCTTTCCTTTAGATGGGGAAACTTGCAGCATGCCAAACATGTAAATAATAATTATGAGATGATCCTGTGAACAAAAAGCCATGTTATTTATGTATGTTTGTGTAAAGGATCCGACAGAATCTCTCTTTCATCAAGTGCATTCGGACAGCCACCATGAGCCACCATGTGTCCATGAGACATCAGCCAGGACACATCATCAGGGTGCCATTTATACATTTACTCATTATTCATTATTCAGCGGCTAGACAATATTATTACAGAATACTTTGAAACCAAAGAAAAAAGAACATTTTTTGTGATTTAGTGCACTGGCTGTATTTAGCCACAAAAGTGTGAATATGGTACAGTGTGAAAGTCTTGTTTGATCTGTGAGATGGATTGTGTTGAGGAAAGGTGTTGCTCTGCTGCATACTCCATCAGCAGACTGAAAACTGTTTTCCAAATCACAGAAACAGGATTCAAGGTTGCAGTGGAAATGCCAATGCAGGCTTTTCCATTTCTGCAGCCAGTTTGAGATGTGAGACGAAAGAATATTTATTTTAATGACAAAGAGTTTTCAAAGATGTTAGTTTCATTCAGCGTTTCAAGCATGTGCCTGTTTACTCTAAAAGCCCCCTCTGAAATGATATTACTGTTACTTATGTTTTCAATTCTACAAACAAATGACAAACATCAGCACAATATCACATCTGCATCACATTGTGTGTTTTAGACAATATATATTTTGTAACCAATAAAATACCAATAAGCTTTTCTATTGTAAATAGATGGAACAGTGTATTTAAAGTCTTTGTATATCATGTAAATATGATAAAGTATAAATCCTACATACTGAAGATATAGAGTTTTAATGAGGGCCGGCGTGGGACAGTGGTGTAGTTGACATGACAGTGGACCACAGATGTATGTCCAGTGCCATGTCATAAAGGAGTGAAGATTTATAGCACTATTCAATATTGTGTGAATAATATGATTTTGTGTATTTACAGTGATGGACAAATAAAAGAATGTATTTTGTATCATTTCTTTTTTGTTTGTATGTTTATGTGTGCAAACGTGTCTATATCTTAACACTCAATCAAAAACTTCTTGGCACTGAGTACAAGTTTGAATTCTTTCTAAACTTTGTATTTTATAATTCCAGTGCAAAACGTAAATGTGCAGCTTTATGCTCTGAAACAGTCTAAAACTGAGCCAATAACGCTGAAAAAAGTGAGTCTCGGCTCTGATTGGAGACCATTAGAGACACCTGGCTGTGGGGCGGAGCTTGGACTGTGTATGTCAGACCAGTCGCACTAAAGGACTGTACTTCATCTTCATTATTCTTCCCATAATAAACCACCATACCATACTACTATGTTTTTATTATCTATAAAGCTCATATGGCTCGGCGCCATGATATCAGGAGAAGCAGTTATCACAGTCTGTTTCCCTTTATGAAATGACCAGCACAGATAAGACATTCTCCACTTTAATACACCTTCAGAAGTTTGAATGTCTAGTCATCCAACATCTGTTCATCATAACCTTTTATAACGTTTTAATATTAAAGTACAACATTTTCTCCAATTAGAACTTTACAGTGGATCTCTTCCTATGTAAATGTGTTCCCCAGACGTTAAAAGTCATTATTTTTAAAGAAATATCTTCTCGCTCCCTACAGTAACTGTTCATCAACTCATGCCATGTTTTCAGTCCACATCACAGGAAGGAACTGTTTTTACAGGAGCCATGAGGGGCTCAGAATCTCTCATTATTTTACAGTGAAAACCAGAAGTCACCAGGTCTACAAAAGCACACTGCTTTATAAGGTACTGTTCTCAGTCAAGCAGGAAGAATGTAACTTTTACTTGACTCTAAGTAGAGCTCTGTGTATGAGGGACTGCTCTTGTTATAAGTGAAGAGGATGAGGTAGAACATTCAGTGAAATATTGAAGCTGATCAAGTAAAGAATCACAACATGCGACTGGGTGATTTGCACGTGGCCCCTCCAGGGACCAGGGCAGCACTGTGGTTTGGGCTGAAGCTAAAGATGAAGTGCCCAAACAAACAGTCCAAATGGATGCACATAGACACTCTATTTTAGCAGAACCCACATTTTGTTATTTACTGTGTTTCCTTGTACCCTTCATTAAAAGCTATTGGCATCACATTCTTTATTTGGGTTAATTTTCTATTTGTTGAAGCAGTTGATGTCATTTTAATCGGTGTGAAGAGAAAAGCTGCATAGAGCATCTCTATGGCGACGGGCCACACACAGTCTCTTCCTTAATGAGAGAGTGTTATTGGCGTGGCACTTTCCAGCCCTAGTGAGACAGCCCTGACAGCCTGTTACTCTGCCAGCTAAATAAATACGCAAATGTATTCCGTAAAACACTTTGATTTGGTGCCTGTGTTGGCACCGTGTAAATCATAAACGTAATTCGGGTTTGCATGGCTCATATCATTCACAGTTGAAGAGTTGGAAAATCTGGTGGAGAATGAAGCCGTAGACTCTAATGTGTGACGTGAAGGATAGAGCACTGCAAATAACCTCTGCGCTGAGATCTAAGGAGCGGGGCACTTTATTAGAGTTGGACTAGTGTTTAACTGCTGATTTAAATATTTAAATTCTTAACATGTGATTATACTTATTATGCTGTTCATGACTTTAAAACGAAATGTATCAGCTCTTCTTAAAACATAACACACCTCCCAGAGTTTATGAAGTGTATGAAATCTGACCTTCAAAATATGGGTTTTATTCCAGCCTATAACATGCAATATTTGCCTGACTGTTGTGTCAGATATTTGCAGATGTTGATCTCTATAAGATCAAGGACCACTCAATTGTAGTAAAATAAAGCGTTTTTGTTTATTTTGATGTATTTTTTCTGATGCTTGTGTTGACATACAGACACTTTATGTTATGTGTTATATTAGAGTCTATTTTTAGTTTATTTTTAAGTCTATTTTTTAAATTATTTCAAGGTATTTATCTATTATTCTTGTTTTATTGCATGTACCATTTTCCTTCTGTTCTTTAACTGTCCGGTGCAATACTGGAATTTCCCCACTGTGGGACTAATAAAGGCATATCTTATCTTATCTTACTTAATAGCTTCAATCTTGTATTTCATTTCAACTGTCTAGTCTGATTAAAAGCTTAGCACATGTCAAGGGATTTTCTATATTAGACTATTAGATATCAGCATCATTATATTGTCTTTCATTATATCAAGAATTAAAAAACGAACTATTATTACTAATATTATTATTATTTGTGTCAAGTTAACATTTGATGCCAGCATTATAAAAATAGTGTCATTGGTTGGACAGTGTGTTATCTGAGTGTCTCATTATGAACAATGAACTGAACTGTGAACTGTCAAAAGTGCAGATCTTCTCTTACCATCTCATTAATTCTCTATGGGGAATTAACTAAGGCATGCTTAAAAAAAACATGATCAAAGTAAAAAAAAGACAAGTTGAGTTCAGACTGTGGTGCTATTTTCACATTCATAATTCAGTTTAATGTAGTTAGCATTAGCTTCGACACAAAAACACCTTCTGTCATAAAGTTTCCTCCAGTGAAGCAGGTTCATAGTAAAGGTCATAATATACGGCCTGTGATTATGGTGAAAGGTCACATTTTTATACAGCACTTTTCATCAAGGAAACACTCGCCCATTCATGCACACATTCATACACCAGTGTACACAGACACTGGGGACGAAGGGGGGTTAAGTGTCTTTCCAAAGGACATAACAACAGTATTCATCTGTAGGAGCTGAATCGCACCGCCAACCTGTGGGTCAGTGGCTCTTACTGTTCAACGAAGTGGGATTTGAACCGCAAACTTTTGGATCAGTAGTCGAACACTCCAACACTCCATACCACGTGAGCTACTGTCATCCTGTTATCTGTAACTTGCTTTTCACTGCATGATTTTTACTCATTACAAACCAGTTTCCTTACAAAGACAGTCAATTATCTACCTATTTATTTATATTATCGGACCTGCACGTTTGAAGCAACTGGAAGTAGCTGTGGTATGGTGAAAATGTCGTCTACAGTCTGTGAGGCTGGTGGAGCGTCTGAGGCTGAGCACAATGCTGTTGTGACAGTTTTTAAGGCAGAGTGTTCAAAATAGCATGCGACGAAAGACACATCAAAGCGCTTCCACAGAGCAATGACCATAAAATTACAAAGGATATGCTATGACATTTATGAGAACATGAGTTTGCATGAGTTTGCATGATAGGACACCAAAATATGTTTACAACCGCTATGCTAGCATGCCAACCAGGAGCTGGACACACCCGTAACGTCTGCAATTGTTTTATTTTGCATTTGAAGTCAGGAATAAGCAAAAACTATACAGGGACACTACTACTCCAAAACAAGCTATCCAGGACAGGTGGTTTTGTCTGTACACTTGAGGAGAGCTCTCAGACAGATGGCACATCATGTGGACATTATGCAGGACATCCAAATAATAGCTCCAATTACTTCATGCACAAGTTATGAATCAGAACAACATATGTTTAAATGATTTGTGCTTCCCGAGGCCTCACATCTGCACGGCAGCTTCTATACGTGACCTGTACTTATACAGGCACCACTGTTTAAATGCCCCACTTTGGTTATTGTCATGTATCTAACTGTGCCACTTTGGTCATATTGTACTGTCAGGCCTGGTTTACTCACCGGGGAATGACCACACACATATGTATTTATTTTATTAGCCCAACGACATGCCCAAGATGATTATAATAGCATGTTTATACCCGTTAAATTTAGATTTTCAACACGCTTATTTGGTCTGTAGTGCAGTCTCACTAGGTACAATTTTGAACATGTGTTTGGCTTCCTATAGAGTGAAGTGTGCCAAGCTACGGAGTGTTACAAGTTATGTGATCCCCAATGGACAGCAGTTGCTTGCAGCTTTACTTTAATATTATTTGATGATAGGGCGTAAGGATTAAATGTTAATAATGTGGAGAGGATGTTTTGGTTGTTAAGTTTACTCTTGCATTCAACATGGACTGAAAAGGCAACAGTGTCGGTACTTTTGATTTAATAACAACATAATGAGGATTCTTCCACGAGCCCACGCCTGTTGTTAGTTAGTAATCATGGCTAATTTCCTTGCCAAACAGATGTTTATGTGTGACCAATTGGGTTCCTGTTACATTTCGCAATAAAGCACAGCAGACTTTATGAGCAAACTGCGAAAGAGATGCAATTATTAAGAGTCAGACAGGGGTCAAGTAAACTTTTGAGAGTCTACAGCATGTGTGAGGAAGCTCACGCTCTGCCTGCACTTTACTATGCACAATACCATTTTCAACTGTCAATGAACATAGACTGAATGTGCAGCCATAAAAAACTATCCAGACCAAACTGGCGAGCTAACATCCATCATAGATTGACCACCCAGAGAAGACCTACCAAGACATGGGAATTGAACCCCAGAATGTAAGCAAGAGTGTAAATTAGCATTTTGCTTCCATGCCACCAAACGTCTCCCTGCTTATTGTGAGCCTTCATTGCGAGCATTGAAATGACATTGCTTTACTGAGTAGTATAATTGTCAGACATTTGTGAATGCACAGTAACTATCACTGTCTGGTGCTTCATGGAGAAAGTCAGTCTGTGAAGAGATGAATGTGTCTTCTGACACACTAATCGCTCTAATATGTGCAAAGACTTTATATAAACTCAGATTTTTTTTATTTTTATTTTTTTTATTTTTATGGATGTGCAATGCATTTCAGGTTAATTCATATTTACAAAACTTCAAAAATACTGCGCACATGTGCAGGTATCATTGTACTGGTATACTTGTAATGGTATCGTTGTACTGGTATACTTGTACTGGTATACTTGTACTGGTATCATTGTACTGGTATATTTGTACTGGTATACTTGTGCTGATATACATGTACTGGTATACTTGTACTGGTATCATTGTACTGGTATACTTGTACTGGTATCATTGTACTGGTATACTTGTACGGGTATCATTGTACTGGTATATTTGTACTGGTATACCTGTGCTGATATACATGTACTGGTATACTTGTACTGATATATTTGTACTGGTATACTTGTACTGGTATATTTGTTCTGGTATACTTGTACTGATATATTTGTACTGGTATACTTGTACTGGTATATTTGTTCTGCTATACTTGTGCTGATATACATGTATTGATACATTTGTACTGATATACTTTTACTGGTATACTTGTGCTGATATACATGTACTGGTATACTTGTACTGATATATTTGTACTGGTATATTTGTTCTGGTATACTTGTACTGATATATTTGTACTGGTATACTTGTACTGATATATTTGTACTGGTATATATTTGTTCTGGTATACTTGTACTGGTATACTTGTACTGATATATTTGTTCTGGTATACTTGTACTGGTATACTTGTACTGGTATATTTGTTCTGGTATACTTGTACTGGTATATTTGTTCTGGTATACTTGTGCTGATATACATGTATTGATACATTTGCACTGATATACTTTTACTGGTATACTTGTACTGGGATCCAGAACACACACACGTCAGTATGGACATGATTGACAGGTGGATTAGCCAATCGGGGACACACATGGTCTGTTGTATTGGAAAAAATAAAGGGAAAAAAAATGACAGGAGAAAAATATTGCGGATTTCTGCAGAACCAATGAGCCAAGCACTAAATTCTGTTAATCTGAGGTGAGATACGATTTTCAGTTCACTTTCATTTATAGAGCACATTTAAAAACAACTTCAGCTGCTCAAACTGCTTCACATAAAAAGTCAATAAAAACAAATAAACAAATAATGCAAAACATAGGGAAAGAATAAAAAACACTAAGAGATCATGTCTAACTCATGTTAAATGCCAGTTAGAAGAGGTGGGTTTTCAGTTTAGTCTTAAACTGTGCTACAGACTGAGAGGATCAGGCAGACGGAGGCTGATCCATAGTCTCTGCCACAGAAAAGACTCTGTCACCTCTGGTCCTGACTTTGGGCACAACCAGCAGCCTGTTCGGCTGACTTCAGGGCTCTCTACGGGTCTACGTTATTTGAGTAGACACAAAATTGATTTTATTTGTAAATCATAGGTGACCTATGAGCTCCTTCATTTCACATGCGTCATTGAAAAAACAAATCTGATTTCACGATCACATTTGGCCGGCTTGAGACTCAATGAAGGGCGTGTAGACCAGACTGATCCATCTGGTACACTGGTATGACTTAAGAATGTAGAGGAAGTGATTTCTGCACATCCCAGTTAACGCCACTGTGATGAACAATGCACCAGGGTCAAATCCATCTTCAAATCAAATCAAAGACGAGCGCACAAATAGATCAGAGGTCAGCGAGCTCTCTGGAGACTGCTCCATGTGATTGCGTTTAGCTGGGAATGCAGGATGTGCCATGTAAGATTCACAGCACCGCTTTGATCAGCGCTCACACTGATTTACAAGGCCTGGATCGAAGATATATGTGCTCTTTTATTAGAGAGAGTACGTCGCAGAGAGCATACTCTTAGTTCAAAGGCCTTTTCTGTGCATAGGTGAAGGCTGTGCCGGCTTCATGGCTGATATGTCAGAAAGGCTCAGGCAGAGGAGAGGGAGACGTGTGTGGGGCAGGCCTGCTTAAATCACAGTGTCTTGTGTGTGTGGTTCCTGTCACTTGGGTAAAATACCATGACGCAAACACGCTGGGAGGTCCACATCACAAGTCTATTCCCAGACTGCCTTTGGCATTGTGGGTTAAAGACATTTATATGTGCATGTACAGTGTAAATCAGGAGACAGCTATGGCTTTAAACCTGTTTCTAGAGACTGGTGAAAGTTATTTATAGAAGTACAACATAAGAGTGAAAATAAAACACAGAGTTGAATACTTTTTTGTGCCCTCCCTGTTTTCTTGGCTCTTCACATTGACCAGATTCTCATTGTGCTGTTGAGCGTTCAGTTGACCCTGTTTTATTTTGGGGGTGACCAAAGTGAAATAGTCCCATACATTTGGCAGGTTTATGCTGTATTGGTGCCCTTCCCACAGGTACATTAGGATACCATTGCGATGGCAATGAGTGTGAAATGTCGTGCTCCAAGCTCCTTTTGTTTGTGGGAGTTTTAAACTGACACAACAGTTGGTGGGTAAACAGTCAGGATTAGTGTGAGATTTTTCTTGAGATTAGCAGTGGAAGTTGAATTTAAGACCCTTTTAAAAGTAACAAATACATGTTTGTAGTGAATACATCTAGCGTATTTATCTCCATCGTGTGGTATTGGTGCAGATAAGCGCTCCTGCACTCGCCACAATCACAGCAGGAGATCCATTTGTCAAACAGGTACACCTGATATCTGCTGTCTTTGTGCTCTTTTCAACAGGCCCAAACGGTGACACTGCCCCTCCTACTCCCACGGGACGCACCTCAGCCCCCACCCCATCCCCAGCTCACTGTCATCCCTCATCTCTAAAAGGAGGCTTTGTCACAATGTCTCACTTTGGCAGTTTAACTTGATAGTTACTATTGAGTGCTTGTGGGTGGCAAAGGGTACAATTTCCTCTGGCTAGATAATAAACTTCAACAATTACTGAAAGCTTCCCATGGAGTGTCCTAGGATCTGTCCGACTGCCTTCCTGCCTTCCTCTCTAGATGCCCTATCCATCTATCTTTCTATTATTCAAAGCACAACCAATCAGTCTTTAGTTCCATCCCTCTGGTCTTTCACAGAATATCTCCATGTTACCTCCTGATGGTGGACCAGCCCTTACATACTTTTACCTCTGCACCTGAGATGTTCTGGCAGAAAGATCCTGCCTCACTCTTAAAGAGTTACTTTGCAAAATTGACTTTTTGGAGCTTTCTGCCATGTGTTTAATATGTCATCCATGCATGTTTGAGTACCCTCCTCACGGTTAGCAGTACGATTCTGTCCGATGCTCAGCCCACAAGCCTACGTCACCCATGCTCCCACACGACAGATTTTCTATAAATATAGAAAGGTATGATACAAAAGAATACACTACAACTTCACAAACCTGATGCGATGTGCAGTGGTTTCATTAGCAAAATGCATGCTGATTGTATTGTGATAGTGCTCTGATGGAGGAGGAGGGACTATATAGCATTTTCAAAACAATAAAAGGTAACATGCTGATCTAAATATGTAATGTGTTAACATTTAGTACTGCATAGAAGTGCAATACCCTCCTTTAGTTAAGTGTTGACGTAACATGTTCAGACTGCACTATGAAGCTTCCCTTAGCTCATCTCTGTTTAATGATGGTACAAGGGGCAGATGTGTTTGTTTATTTGTGGAGCTCATTTATCTTAGAAGATGGATTTACTACACTAATTTGTTATTCAAGCCTTGATAATAATTACAAAAAAGACATGCGATATGTACTCCCCATTAACAATAAGCAGATGACAGCTCAAGGGGGTTTGATTGCAGGACTCACACATTGTCTTCCTCAGTATTCTGACAGCAGGACACAGGGTGAGGACTGGGCAACCGGGAGCTGACTGGCGGCCGCTGCTCGTGGCGAGACATGCGGCGTAAGACATAATGCTCATGTTGAAGGAGCCTATGGCTCCACGGCCATATGTGGGATGCATTTGCTGCCCTGGGTGTTGAGCAGCATAGGATCTGGTGGTGGCAGCAGTAGGTCTGCGGCACAGACTGAGCCTGGGGAAATGTGACAGGGACGATGAGTGGCCTCCTCTGGGACCAAGATGGAGGAGAGAGAGGGCACCACGGAGCCAACCACATGCAGTGGGTTGTCAACTTGACCATACAAGAAAAATTAAAGCCTGTGACATACTCAAATCCCTGATACATGTGAAAGTGCAGTCCAATCACTCTAGGTGCAGACTAGGAGAGGCATTCAACTGCATGGGGTAAGACTCTTCCTCTCTTCCACTGCACACTAACTTGTGCTGGTCCGCTACAATAAAGTGTAAAATTTAAAGCATTAAAGCATTGTGAATGTGAATCTGAAATCAAATGCCTAACTTAAATGAATTGTCACTTATCTATGTCTGTGGTGATATGTATGATAGTTTGTATTTTGGCTACAAAGCTACAAGGTTTCCGTGTTAATGCTAAATGGCCCCTGAACATCTCTTAGTATTTTTGCACCTATTAACCTGCATTTAGAGGGAGAATAGTGGTCTGACAAGTTTTGGGGCAAAGACAAATTGAATTCAGAGTTCTTTGTGCATATTAGCACAGTGACTGCGACCAACCTGAAATGCCCTTGCTTTCTCCACTGGCACAGAATTACGTTTTTAGACAAAGATCATACATACATTTATTGAGTTTGACTTACTGTAAATTAACTTTTCCTTGGGCTTTGATAGCTTTGATAGGGGCCCCAAGCCCCACTCCCATGGGGTTTTGCATGTTTTCCAGTACTGTAAGCACAAGACTCTGGACAATCATTAACTTCACACGTACCTCTAAATAAAGAGATTGAGATTCCACAGAAACCCTCACACCTGCAGCTGATCATGAGGCTCAGGAAGTGATCTATGTTAATGGTCGAAGGAAATGCTGCCAAGACCATTCCTACTTTACTTGAATGGCCACCCAGATGTTCATACAAGGTGTGGGCTTATTTTGAATAGTACAACTATAATCATCTGCATCTTGTGTAGTACTTGACTGTGTTTGTGAGAGGAAATGAACAACCTCAGTCTGACTGCCAAAAAAAAAAACTGTAAGAAAAAAACGTTTCGTTGTACTCACCAGTGGCAAATGTGAAAGAAAAATTGACTGTGGATCATTCCTGGACGACTGAGGGATTACACAGACAAGAACAAGTGCCATTTTGGTCAGACATTTACCTCGTAAGATACAATGTAGTTGGGACATCAATATAATATCTTGGATCTTTATCAAAATCTTTGGCTCTTGTGAGAAAAAGGCAAAAGGAATTCTTCCGTAAGAGAAAGTGCCAAGTTCCCAGCAGTATCTAGATGAGAACAAGTTTAAAGAAGAGTGATGGACGACTGTACCAAGGACACCTCCTTATTTGGGGATAGCTCTACTGGACCAAGTCATCAGAGGTAACAATGCACCTATGGACGTATGGGCAAAGGTTTGGCAGGAAAAGTTTCAGAGGTAGGCATCTGGACTTGTTTTTTGTAATAAAGATATTTGAACTGACAATAGAAACTAATTTTCTTGGCTTGTGAATCAATGTTGACTGTTCCATGTCTCCAGGTCTTGTACTGATGGTAAATAAACTTTCATTAGACAACCCGAGTCTCTTAAGTCTCTTTACAGCTCTCGGGCTACTTGAATTATTTCTACAAGAAGGGATACAAAGGTCAAGATATCCATACTGTGACACACATTACCAGAATATCTGTGTAAACCCTCAGTTGCCCAGGTCTGATCCATAGCAAAAGACGAAGTTCAAATCTGTCAACTGGACAAATCGTTGTAGGGGTGAAGACATTTCGAGTCTTCACTCTGATTTGTCCAGTTGACAGATTTGGACTTCGTCTTTTGCTACACATTACCAGAAGTTGTGAGACCAGTGCGCCAACAAGTCTTTGATGGAGGTCTTTGCTCTCAAGGTTCTTCTAGTTGTTTCATGCTTACATGCGCAAAAAGAGTCTTCTTCTGAGCAGATAATAGTGTAACGATATATGTGTTAAGTGCAGAGTTGACACCTTTTGTATGTGACACTTAGAAATTGATGTAAAGGTTCTATTCCTCAGTTACTGGTCTGTTTTGGAGACTGCTGTTGTTTTGCGTGGCTTACAGTCTACAGTAGTCCTTGTGTTCAGAGAATAAACAACCAGATGAAATTTGGCGTGTTTCCTTACACCAGAATGTTACAATATCTGTGCATCCTTGGTTATATTTAGAAGAGACAACACAGACGCTAAATGGCTTGTGGCCTAAGTGAAGAAGTATGCCCTTTATGTGGTTATTGTGGTATTCAGTCACATGTTTATACTCCAGCTCAGTCATCAAAGTGTGGCTATATCTTGTATGTTATGGAAAACTCCGATTCGAGTCTGCTTCTGCCCCGCTGTTGTTGAAGTTGGTCTTGAAATTGATCGCATAGATAAGCCTGTGTTTGTTCCCTTGTTTTCTGTGTCTACCTGCCTCCATAGTCCGCACACACTCACACACTCGCACACACTGAGGGATCCCGCGGGGCCGATCCCTTTCCAGTGGCCCTCACTCTCTCTGAACGTCGGGGCCACTGGGACTGCAGCCCTGAATGAACGACCTGGAAATCTCACTGTTTCACATGGCAGCTGTTCGGAAGTGGAGTTGCCAGCCCGCCTCTTTATGCTTCCCAAGCTTCATTCACTAAAAAAAGGCACACACACAGAGGTAAGGTAGAGGTATGGCCCCACCCAACCCCCATCCCCCCACACACCAGGGACTCCTCTGACATCATGTCTCTGTCACCCAGCAGACGCCATTGTTGTCCGTGACTGGCTGCAGCTTGTCCCGCCCTCCACTCTTCCGCTCCCTCATAGTGGCTCTCTTCTTTTTGTTTTGTTTTCAGCAACAACAAAGGGACGCCACAGTCAAGACTGGAGACATCCTCCCTCTCCCTGGTCATTTATAAAGACAGCTCCCCCTCCCAGCCCCACTGTTCTTGAATAGACACAGAGACCTGGCTGTGCCCACAACTTTAGTCTGGCCTTTAATTTTCTGTTAGGGCCGAGCTGCTGTGTACACTCGAGAGAGACACACATCTTTCTCAATCACACAGCAGCTCACTTTTCACTAAAGATGTTTGGGGAAGTTCAGAGCGGCTGCCTCAGTTTTGGGCTCAGTTTACATCAAGGGATCTAACTTATAACCTTTAGTCGAGTATGTAAATCTTTGTGTGGGAAGGTGGCCCATTTATTTAATTTGTGCATGTGTTTTGTGTTATTTGCATGTTTTGAGTTATTGTGATTTTTCTTTACCTGTTTTGGGCGTGGCCCCACCCTATGTATAGTGCAAATGTCCTGCCCTCCTGCAATTGTCTCGATTGACTGCAGGTGTGAATCTTAAGAGCAGGCCTGATAAAGATCGACTGAGACTGACAGGGCAGAGAGAAGTGGAAAAAAGGAACAAGAGACAGAGGACGGGAGAGGGGCACGGGCAGGAGAGGCCCGGGGGCACGGGCAGGAGGAGCCCCAGGAAAGGACACGGGGAGAGTCACACGGGGTCGCGCACGGGACAGTGAACCGAGAAACAGACGGGGACAGTAGCCGGAGAAGGGGACGGAAGGACGCCGGTAGATATAGGTTGGAGCCAGGGCTTTTCGGAGCGGCGTGGGTTGGTGAGGAACTCGGAGCAGCGCAGACTCAGAGCGAGGCAGTGCGGCGGCTGGAGCGGTGGAGGACCGGAGGACGGCGGGTCCTATTACGGGGCGCATAACCACTACTGGACGGCTTGATCGCCGTCCAGCGCGGTGAGTCGGCCACACTTGGGGTGGGCTGTGAGAGGACTAACGTACCCTCCCCACTGGCAGTTTGTCCTGTCCCCCTCACAGGAAAAGGCGGCAGCTCACTTGGAGGAGCCAGGGACGCACCCGGAGCGACGCGGAGCGACGCGGCGCGGCGCGGCGGCCGGAGGAGGGTCTTCACTGCGCTGTGGTCGGGAGGAGCCGGAGCAAGACTGGGAAACCCCCGCAACCTGCAGCCCTCCTGCCCAAGCCGTTTTGGTTAACGTGTTTTACTGTGCTTTTAATTTTTGTAATAAATGTTTTAAATTGCACTCTGGCAGGTCACTGCTCACCCCCCGTGGTCTACCTGGAGCCCTAGTCTCCTCAAACCTAGGTGGCGTTGCTGAGATAAGAGTGGGTAGCATTGTGGGAGGTCCTTAGGAGAAAGGGGGGTCCCCTCTCGAGAGTGTGCCACATCTTTCTGGCGTTGCTGACAGGATCACGGGATTGTGAGCAGTGTCTTAGCCAGAGATTATTTTATTTTTTTGTAAATTGGTTTTTAAAATTTAAAGTCAAAATAATGCCTGTTTACCCGGGGCCCCTTGGCTGCCTAAATTTAGGGCCATGATGGTAATTTGAGATATTTGGAATGGAAAGTGCAAATGCAAAGTTTTTTTTGAATGTGAATAACCACTTGTGGAAACAGGACCTAAAGGACTGGACGAAGGACATTGCCTGGGAGCTCGTGAAGGAAGGCTCCGATTGGACAGCTCTGCACACATGTCTGTGCGCCACAATAACGACCCACCTGGCCTTGGTCTGAGTGAAGGTACCAGCAGCCTTACTCCAGTAACTGTCGGAATGGAGGAGGTAGGCAGATTTGCAGAAGTTACGATCAGTCAAGTCATACTGCCAGAGATGTAAGCAGCCAGTTTTGAAGTAAGGTGTCTTACTGTTGAGGTCCATGCAATGGGGTCTGGTCTGGGAGGGGACCAAAGGGCCATTATAGCTTTGCCCCTACGTGGATGTGTCAGTAGGAAGGTGCCAACATGGAGGGATTCCTGGACCTTGGGTCATAAGTTGCGCTAATGTAATAGGGATTGTTTTAAAAACATTTCTCAGAGTATAGTGTAAACAATGGAGCCTCCTATGTTAAGCTGAAGGCAGCGATGTGGTCTTAAATCCCCTGCACAGGACACACAGTAATGGACTTTAAAATTGAGGGCAGTGAAATGATCCAAGAGGTGCTCCTGTCGTGACTGAATGTAATTGGAACTTGTTAGAATGCTGTGTTCCTTAACCCATGAAAGGCCTGTCTTTTCCTGGTGGAAGCCCAAGGTCTCAGCAGGTATGGAGAACGAAGTCTACCCTATGCTGGAGAATGGCTGTTGGCACCGAGAGGATGGGTCCGGGGATGTGTGTGTGTGTGTGGCCAGCTCAGTGACGAGGCAGGAGCCTGCTCGAAGGAGGTGATGGTTTGGGGGACGAGCTCATGCTGGACCAGCTGGGGGACTACCGTGGCCTGATTGAGGTCTGACGAGCCGAACAGTCTGGCCTGGACGTTCGTGGTTGCTAAGCGGTAGGGATCCCTGTCTAATTGAGAAGTTGAATAATTATCCCATGACTCTAGGTTGCTACCCAAGATTGGCCGTCTATAGTAAGTGAAAGATGTAGTGGCTGTAATGTTGACCTGACCCCCAATGAAGAGTTTGGGCTGGTATAGGCAGCAGAAGGATCGGAGGTGAGTGAACTTTGACGTGAGAAGTGTGGGTGACCGAATAGACAAGACCAGGGCAAACTGCAGCTGGAGCCCCATGTAATTGCGATGTAGTAGGCGACCTAGTAAAACATGTCCGACTGGAAGTGGGTGTGGTAAAGAGGACCTTGCATTGCTCCTACCAATAATCAGACTGAAATTCAAGAACTGCCCTTGATGTTTTATTACCCTGTAGTAGATGTACCTGAACAAATTCCTTGTTGATCTATTTTGTCCCATTGGAGGATAGTGCCCTGCTTGTTGGAGACTGAACTGTTGGTCCAGGGACTGGCACCCATTTGGCGTGGGGGGATGTGGGAAGGTGGCCCATTTATTTAATTTGTGCATGTGTTTTGTGTTATTTGCATGTTTTGAGTTATTGTGATTTTTCTTTACCTGTTTTTGGGCGTGGCCCCACCCTATGTATAGTGCAAATGTCCTGCCCTCCTGCAATTGTCTCGATTGACTGCAGGTGTGAATCTTAAGAGCAGGCCTGATAAAGATAAAGATCGACTGAGACTGACAGGGCAGAGAGAAGTGGAAAAAAGGAACAAGAGACAGAGGACGGGAGAGGGGCACGGGCAGGAGAGGCCCGGGGGCACGGGCAGGAGGAGCCCCAGGAAAGGACACGGGGAGAGTCACACGGGGTCGCGCACGGGACAGTGAACCGAGAAACAGACGGGGACAGTAGCCGGAGAAGGGGACGGAAGGACGCCGGTAGATATAGGTTGGAGCCAGGGCTTTTCGGAGCGGCGTGGGTTGGTGAGGAACTCGGAGCAGCGCAGACTCAGAGCGAGGCAGTGCGGCGGCTGGAGCGGTGGAGGACCGGAGGACGGCGGGTCCTATTACGGGGCGCATAACCACTACTGGACGGCTTGATCGCCGTCCAGCGCGGTGAGTCGGCCACACTTGGGGTGGGCTGTGAGAGGACTAACGTACCCTCCCCACTGGCAGTTTGTCCTGTCCCCCACACAGGAAAAGGCGGCAGCTCACTTGGAGGAGCCAGGGACGCGCCAGGGACGCACCCGGAGCGACGCGGAGCGACGCGGCGCGACGCGGCGCGGCGCGGCGCGGCGGCCGGAGGAGGGTCTTCACTGCGCTGTGGTCGGGAGGAGCCGGAGCAAGACTGGGAAACCCCCCGCAACCTGCAGCCCTCCTGCCCAAGCCGTTTTGGTTAACGTGTTTTACTGTGCTTTTAATTTTTGTAATAAATGTTTTAAATTGCACTCTGGCAGGTCACTGCTCACCCCCGTGGTCTACCTGGAGCCCTAGTCTCCTCAAACCTAGGTGGCGTTGCTGAGATAAGAGTGGGTAGCATTGTGGGAGGTCCTTAGGAGAAAGGGGGGGTCCCCTCTCGAGAGTGTGCCACATTTGTGTTACCAATATTGTAAGAAGAGACATTGCAATTTTACGATTATTCACCATGGCTGAAAACAAACTCACTTCACGCTGTCTAAGATCGACACTCACACAGTATGTGGCCAGCTTTATGAAATCAACTTTTCTGAATTAAAAAGTACAGCTAATTTGACATAAACAGGCTCATAGCAGTTTACATTTAGGATTATTTTTGGAGTATGAGTGAATTGAAATGGCAGATCTATGTTGCTATATAATCATGACTATCGATTAAGTCACTAAACTTGGCATCCCTATGAGAACTCTCTACCAGCTGGACAATTTGGGACTGGAACATTTTCCTTTTGATTGAGAAATTGCTGTGCTAAGCCAAAGACACTGCTCAGTTGTCCTCGTCATCAGAGGTATAATACTCCCTACGCATAGCTAGCACACACAGCTAGCACATTTTTCTATAGCGGTTTTCCACCTTCAAGGCACTCGAAGAGCTTTACATTAAGGAACCACTCACCCATTCAAACACATTCACACACCAACCTTCAGAACAGTGGACAAACATTCTACCAGCTGAGCTACTGTCTCCAGCCTCATGTCTCTTCTTAACAACTCTTGGGGTACTTTTATTCTGCAACATTCGTACCATCATTTTTCACCAGCAGAATGCAGTCTGGACCACAGCAATATATGATCGGCACCACCTGACACTTTTATTAGTCTTCCTGGTCCATTCTATACATTATACCTTTCTTCTTTTGTTCTATATCTGTCTGGAGAATCTATATGTATCATCCGGGGTCACGGCTCTTGTCTAAAGCCGTGAGTTATATCTGCTTGAGATGCTCCGCTCTGTAGGGGTCCAGCTCTGTTTGAACTGGGACAATAAACCCACGGTTGCTTGACAGATAGACAGCAAAAAAGTAAGAAGTGGATGGTAATGCTGTCACATACTGTTTGAATCATCCTCGCTGTGGGATTGCTAGAGTGGTCTCAGTTTGGCCGTCTATCTCATGATTCGCCTGTCCATTCAAACATACTGTGCTGTATTGGAGCCAAGAGTCTATTAAACCCATGAAAGGAAACTGAAGATTGTTTAAAAATCCGAGTTCAGGTTCAATGACCCTTTATCTTCTTGTGAAATATTTCTGTGCTGATCTGATATTTTGTGTTCACTTCAGAGTTGAATCCTTTTATTGTTCTTTTAACTGTAAATGTGTAATTCATAAAAACAGAGGTGAGCTATGTAACTTTTCTGGATGACGGGTCCGCAACCTGCGTGTCTCCATGGAAATGTGATTGTTTTGGCTAGAATGTTTCACAGTGTTTGATAAAATGTTTTTATCTCCATGGAGACAAGCAGGTAGTGGCACCAGGCCAAGTTACAGGTCAGATCTGTGAGAAATTGAGTCCGCTCACAGTAACAACAGACATTCCTCTGTGTATTTCATCAATAAAACATCTGTTTGTTTGTTGTTTGTTTGTTTGTTTGTTTATTTAATGAAGGGACAGTGCATATTAAGAACAGAGGCCTGAGGAACAAACCCCACACCTGTAAATATGCAGGATTATAGCCAGTGCTAATTTTCATCCTTAGTCATATCTGTCATACGTTTAATGTCATACTACGGAACCTTAGCACATGAGGCAATAACATACTCTGGAAAGAAGCAGGTAGAGGACCCCTCACCAGAAAAGTTACATAGTGTACCTTTAACTAATGCACAGTGTTCTCTGTCCTGCTATAAACACCATCAGGCAAACACATGCCCTACACTAAGAGTCCTTACTGTCTGGAGACTGGGTTTGGACAGAACTCAGATCAGCACAGTATTTTGTTGAATCCCAAACAACTCCCAGTGTGGCCTCCTCAGATGTTTCACAGTATGTGCCAGGATCTCAGGTCAACAGCTTTGACCTCAGATATTAGTTTCACAAATGTAACACTTGTGAAACTATGTTGTTCCTGGCAAACCTTCACATCTACAAACTCATTTTAAGAGTGTTATGTTCATTTATAAAGGGTTATTGGAGGCGCTCTTGGGCTGGAATAACAGCAGGTGTATGCAGCTCAGCCAAGCATGAGGTGTGTGTCTGATGATGTTTTATGACTCAGCTTGTCCTTTATTAACAACTGTATCCTCATTGTTGTAACAAATTCACAGCCCTGTTTCTCCACTTTATGGATTCATGCTGCGTTCCATTTATACTCAGAGGTGGGACTTTGGAGTTATGTTTTCTCTGAGTTTCTGTGTTCCAGCGCTCAAGCCGGACAATGCACTGACCAGTACACTACAGTTTATGAACTGTAACAATTTAAAAGTGGCAATAAAAAACAGGAAAATGCTCAAATCTGTCAGTACATTGTTATTGCATATTTTACTTTGAAATCAAAGTTTGAGAGTTTTTGCTACTAAATCCAAACCAACACAAGTATCATCAATATTTGAAGTGTCAGATATCAAACTTTATCAGTACACGGGGTGCAGCCCTGTTGGATGTTACCCGAGTTTCCAAATAGGAATTCTGAGACCGTGGGGTGTTCCAGAGTAAATTTACAAGTTGGAACTTGGAAAATCTGACCTGTGAGGACATCTCTTCTTGTTATTGATAATTGGCGGTGGTTTCCTGAAGTAACAAATTCACAGCTCTGTTTCCCCGTTTTACTTTATAGGTTAAGGTTGGACCCAACCACAAGGGGTATCCATGACAACAGAGACCTTAATAAACAATCTATCCTAAAAGATGACCTGGCTTCACACTTTTGAGTCATTTATGTTGTGTTTGGAGGAAGTTACAAGGTACTGTGAGTGCGTGGGCTGCTTTATGTCAGTAATGATCGGCGGTGGTCTCCTGGAGTAACTCTAGCTCACACAGGGACTCTTCACTAGAGCTGGCGCTGTGCGTCTCTGCCAAGTCTGTCATTGCAGTGCTCCTCCACTGTGTGTCTCAATGAGACAGAGGCACAAAATGTAGATAAAACACAGCACGTTCTTGTGCAAAATTCACTTCATCTCATGATAAAAATAATATCGCCTTGGAGTTACACTGCACTCTGAATACTTCCACTCACACAGCAAAGTGTCTTGCCTGAGGACACAACAACATTATGTACTGGTCCATCCTGGTGTGTCTGTATGTATGTATTTAGTAATGTATTTATTATTATTTTTTTTCCAAGGGTTTTATATGTGTATTTCTTTACAAAACACCTCAATAGAAAATGCTTTCTTATGGTCTATCATCATATGCAGTGCTTAAATGATTTATTGTCTCAGTAATGTTAATGTCTTGGTTCATCACCAGATGTGTGTAACCATAGCCTTTGTGTGTTTGCTTTAACAGTTGGAGATTTGAATAAATGTCAGACTTTATTATTGTTTTCCAAATGAATCACCCATTTTCCAAATAATTCCAATGGGAACATGGAAATAAAAGAAATCATGAGTGTAAACGTTTGTACACCGCACCAAAGTCGTTGGAGTGAAGTTATTTTTGTAATTGGGCCAGTGGTAAAGGGGAATTTCACTTTGGTCAATGGAGCGTCCAGAGAACATTATAAAAATATAATGTGAGATAATGCCATAATCAAAGGCATTATTTGAATTTGATTAAACTACAGAGAGGAAGCTTTGATAAATGAAACTAAAGCTGGCAGTGAGTTGTCAGAAGAAGCCAGGCCAGATGTCAAAGTCTCCATGATTCAGCTGGTGAGTCAGGCTGCACTCAGGAGGGCCACGTACAAGATATTAAGATGAAAGGGACTAAGGCAGAGTCTTATTACTTTAACTAGATTACGGCTCGTCTTTGCTTCTGCTGTCCTGAGCGTTCCTATAAAAGTGAAATGAGAAGAAATAACGACTACACTGTTTGAATGACCTGGCACACTGGCTTTTGTCGATGAAAATGGTGAATTGGTATCTTTTTAGAGTTACAGAAGATCAGAGTGTGCCTGTGAAACTTGTGGGGTTTGTTTCTGGCTTGTTCGATTGGAAGACAGACCTTTTGACCACCGCTGCTTAGGCCCCTGCCCAGCACAGGACAGGATGCAGGAAAAAATGAATGAATGAAAAAGGAATGATTTATGACATGTTTTCAACCTAGAATAGACAAATATTTAGATTCATCTTGGGTTTGACTTGGGAAACAAGTTGCGTGTCTTTGCTTTTTAGGAAGGCTACCTCAGTGCTGACGGACATTTAGTGACCCCAAACACCAAACTGGAGTCCAGCCTCGAGCCACCCCTGACTCACAACCCCAATTATTAGATCAGGTCTCCTCCCCATTGTCTCCCGCCTTTGAATGATGTTGTTTTGTGTTGAGAAATTATGGGTGTCCGGTCCACACAAGGGAGAAAAGAAATTACTTGGGGTAGAAAATAGAGCGACCACAATGAGCTCACAATACCTTCTGCGTCCCCTTTCTCTTAGGCATACCTGCCGGTCCTGCTGGTGCAACCCGAGCTGTTGGCTCTTTTAGCCTTGTGTTTATAAGCGTCTCCCTGGGACAGCCCGATGTGAGGCTTCAGTGGACATCCTTTCAATGTTCCACTATGAGAAAAATACAGGATTCCCATGCAAGCTATTCTTCTCACACACTATAGCAGTAAGTGGCCTGTACAGTACACTGCGGCGTAACAAACACATGTGGGACACAGCGACAGTCTTTATCTATGAAGGATATCTGTGGAACAACATATGTATGTCAACCTGTCCAATTCAAATCTGTGCGTATCGAAGCGGAAGCGTTATATTATTTTTTGTAAACAAGTCCTGATTGTTTATATAATCATGATTATTGATATGTTTTCCATGAATACACCAACAGTAGTAACACCAAGAACCAGTTTTAGGATGTGAATACATGCATTTGGCCTGATCAGTGGCGTCACATAGGATGGGCATGTGGATGAGCTGTTTTTAATAATGAAACAAGCAGCTGTTGTGTGTCTGGACAGATGTTCATGTACATTTTTCCACTGGAACACCATAGGGTAGAACATGAGGCTGTGTTCCTGTTCAGCACATTGGACAGCTCAGCCCCTAACCATGCCTCAGTCATGATCCTCACGTTTGTTCACACATGCAGGGCCTTGCAGCACATTATTTCCCTCTGAAGCACATTTCCTTCCTTTAAAAGCCCTCTTAAATACTCTGAATCAACAGTGAGTGATTTCAGGGCAACAGGACATAAATGTGTAGTACAGTGAATCCATCAGGGGAAATGAGCGGTCCTAACGCAGGCGGGAACGTCCCATTCATCGCTGTGACTTTGTTTATTCTGTAACATGAGCAGACTCAGGCAGGTAGCATTACAGAGCGGATGGATCTATTCTCTGACTCTGGTCCATCTCTCCATCTCTGCTGTTCACTGTTCTGCCTGGTTTACACTCAGGGCTCTAAGCCGACTGTGGTCACTGCACATTGTGGTCAACCGCAAATTATACAGTTGCACGCCACTTGTGGGTGCATTGTGAAAAGAAAAGCAGATTCAGGACACGTGACTACAATCTTACTATGAAACAGACGAGGAGGATTTTCTGTTATGGGCGCTCAGAGTTGTTTATGGTGTGTTGTATCTCAAACTGAAGTGACAACACAAATTACAGACACAGCTCCTCTCCAGCCTGGATCTGGAGAAGTGGTTCAATCGTGTGCCCCTTGTGGCTCCTTTGGGAGTAGCTTGGCCTCTCCAGGCCAGTGAAGAGACAGTGTCTTACAGCTGGAGTGCCCTTATTCTTATAAATGAGTGAATTTTGCATAGATTGATGATATTGTAAAGGTAGGACATGTGACAAAATCAGACGGCTCTGCACTGTCTGCATCAAGTAAAACTTTTATCAGTCACAAAACAACTGGGTGGGTCATCTGGGAGAAGCTTGGAGAAGAGCTGCTGCTCCTTGACATGGAGAGAAGTCAGATGAGGTGGCTCGGCATCAGATGTACAGACAGAGTGGAGTTGTTCAGTCACATATTTTGTCTGTGTTCAGCACATAGATTCATGTGAAGTGAGTTAGTGTGTGTTCAGCTGTTTACGGGGCCCCATCACTCTAGTGTGTAGAGATTAAATGTTTCTAGTGTCTCGTCCTCTTCAAGTTTAGTACCCATGAAAGAAAATAGATCAACTTGACTCACAATCTGCTTCATAGTCAGATCTCTACTGTGCCCTGTAGTTGACCTGCTGATTTATGCTGGAGTTGCAAACACGATCAGCCTGTATCAGTGATCAGTTTTACACCTCTTAAGGTTTGTGGGATTATTTTGTGATGGGATGTGAGTCATTAGACAAATCCTGCCACAGCGTTTTCTCAGCTCACGAGGGGGATTGCCCAACACTTTATGGCCAAATGAACCACACTGAAGTAAACATGCTGTTTAGAACCTATGTGTTGATCAGAGGCTGTGGGCACCAATAAGCACATGTTGTATAAGCCTAAAACCACACCACACACTAAAGAAAACAAGGCTGGACTTTTTCATCTGCTTTCTACCACTTTTGCTCTGAGTACAGCTACGTTTAAAGTCTATATGACAGGTTAAATTACACATTTCACCAAAAACACAATTATATTTAAGATTTTACGAGCAAAATGTTACCTGGTGTTTTCTGGTTGTTTTGATTTTGGTGAAAGTTTATCATTTTACTTCCTGGTTGAACATGGGCAGCAGATATGAGGCCTATGTAGAGTTAATTCCACGACATCAGCGACCATAATGTTAATGATTATAATATTAATAAATTACAAAACCATTTATTTTGTTTATTGAAAAACGCCCTTTGTGCATAAATAGAGCATTTTTGGTGTAGATGACATTGATAGATCTGTTGTAGAACTTTTGTTTCTGTTCTTTTTCACTGCACTGATGTAAAACTATGATGGATGACAGCAACTCAGTTGGTAGAGTTCATCTTCTGACCTGGAGGTTGGTGGTTCAAATCCTGCTCTTGACCAGTGTTGGGAAACGGCGGCGTTAACATATAACGGCGTTAGTAACGTTTTGTTTTTTCACTAACGGAGTAATTTAACTAATTACTTTTCCCAGCGTCCCAACGCCGTTACCGTTACTGACAGTAAAATGTGGCGCGTTACTATTACTTCAGTTCACTCTGCTCTTCATCAGAGTCTCTCAGACGAGGAGCTGCAGCTGTTGTGTTTCTTTGGTGAAAGAGGCTCGGGGTGAGATCAGAGGCTTGTTTGAGATGAGCGAGGCGGGCGCAGAAAATCTCGTGAGAGCGAGTCCGACGCAGGCCGTGTCTCAATTAACCAAAGTGCCTTAAATCCGCCGCTCGAACGGGGCATTTAAGACGAGCGGTGCTTCGACCCGCACTTCGAAAAGTTCATGGTGCATTTGGCGAATTGGGACACGGCCGCAATTTTTGAGCGAGGAGAGCGCAGCAGCTCCACCAACTGCGGCCGCCTGCATGGACTACAAACGCTCAATGCATGATGGGAAATGGTGTCCTGTCACACGTGCATTGACAGCTGATTGGGTCCGAGTTGAGTTTTGATCAGAAACGTGACGCCCTGACGCACAGCTGCCTCCTCCTCCAACTTTACACAAACTACTGCCACATATTTGACATGGACATATGTTTTAAATGTGACTGAAAGTGTCCAGGCTGGTGTCAGATATGGATCACTTTTAAACAAATGCAATATAATTGCAATCTGTTAGTGAAATAAATGTTAAAGGTTCACATCTGTTTTTTTTTTTTGTTTTTTTTACATAGTAACGGCATAGTTACTTTGCCTAGTAACGAGTTACTTCTCCCAAAAAGTAACTGAGATGCTAACTCAGTTACTTTTTGGGAGAAGTAACTTGTAACTATAACTAATTACATTTTTGAAGTAAGATTCCCAACACTGCTCTTGACATACAAAAAAAAACAAAAAACAGATCAACTGACCCACAGGTTGGTGGTGTGATTTCAGCTCCCACAGATCAATGCTTTTGTTGTGTTCTTGGGCAAGATGCTCAACCCCATCGTGCCCCCTGTGTGTGTGAATGTGTGAGCGGTTCCTTGGTGTAAAGCGCTATGAGAGCCTTGAAGATGGAAAAGCGTTTTGTACAAAAATATGTGACCATTTACCACAGCTACATGTTCTGTATCTATACTAGAAATATGTGAAAACCTGTCACATGCACTTTAACTTTGTGCTCTAATTTTCTCAGTAACAACTGTTGGATTACCCACTATTACTTCTGCAATAACAATGCCACTATGTACTAACTGTGCCAGCTGTGGGAGCCAACACCCGCAGCCCCGATGATGGTTGATTACACTAAAACCCGCTGCTGTGCTTGGTGCACCACACAATATTCAAAACAAAGCTACATTACATGGAGCCTTCCTCTATTATTTGTCTATCACTTGGCCACATATGGTAATAAACTGCAGGCACGCTCGCTTTCATCCAGGTTGGACCTTGGCCTGATTTCGTTCTGTGAATAAAAATGTAACCACACAAAAACAAGCCCCCATCGCCCATCCCTCCATTTGTAAATCAAATAAGCATGTTCTCCAAGTCCTGAAGATTGAAATTACCCATGCGCCACACTTCTGTCTGTCATGTGCCATAACTGTTATGACAGGTGGAGCACAAATTAGCCATAATGCTAAGCTAACGGTTCGCTGCTGCCTCCATTGCTGTGTTGGGTTTCAGGGGCGGATGTGCGGACAGTGAAATCCTTGTTTGCTTCCAATTACCGTCCTCACCTCAAAATTTCCCTTGGGGGATTTTCCTTGTCTGTTTGAAGGGCATTAAGGCTCACTCATCCTGACTCACGGATCATTATGAAGAGCCAGTCTGTCCTCTGTCTCCTGGAGCCGAGAGGAGACAGGTCAGCAAAGAGAGTACCCAGCCAGCAGCTTCAGTCACAGCTTCAGTCACAGCTTCAGTCACAGCTTCAGGAGGCAGCTGTGGAGGATGTGACAGTGCGGTAGTCACTCCACATGTTCCCGTCAAAGCTGAGGAGTAATGTCATAGGGGTTTGTGATTGTGTTTATACAGATGCTGCCAAGTCAGGTTAATATGACCAGAGCTGGTAGTACCTGAGCAACCTTTTAAAGAAACTGTACTTTTCAGAGTACTTTCTCTAGCAGCATACTTTTACTCCTAATTTAGTCATATTTTCATTGAAGTAACAGTACTCTTACTGGAGTAACTGGAGTTTTGGTTACTCTTCCCACAAGGGATAAAAACAATAATCTTGTTGATAATAATAAAATATTTGAACATTTGTGTTTCTTGCATGGCTCCAGTTTTTCTCATTTTTATTTAAAAATTGTGCGTTATTTAATGTTTTACTCCTTCAAATTACATTAACCTCAAATGATAAATCAGACATCCTGACAGTTAGGCCTACTCTTTACTCTTACTTTGTACTCCACTACTTTGTACTTCTACTTGAGTAAAACTTCTTACTTGAGTACGATTTTTGACTACTCTACCACCTCTGGATAGTACACGGACGATTACAAATATCATTACGATGAGGTGCTCTAAGCTGCACACATGTCTTTGTTAGGTTCATGTGGCAGCCTCAGAGTCGTGAGTTTCCTCCCTACTCTTCCTCCACATTTCACGGTATAATGGCTGCAGTTACATGCACAACAAAATCTGATTAATCCCTGATTTCTAGAGCTTTAAAAGGACTTAAAGAGCATGCAAACTGCACAATTTAATATGAGTAATGAGGCCTCATGATCAGAAAGACATCAGATGATTTTGCAGGTTACATCTCATTTTAATAGTCTTTCAGCTCCAGAATTGGACAATTATACATTTTTGAGTGTGCATGTAACTGCAGCCACTGTCCAATCCAATAAGAAAAAAAAAACGACAACAACAAAACATTACAATAGGATAATACAGCAGTGAGAGTTGAAGCTGTTTTTCATTTATTACACGGCACGAAGCTCATTCCTCGCTAACACATAATCCCTATTGTTAGTTCCTCTCTGATTAATGACATTTACTGGCTTTGATAGTCTTTTTTCAATCTTCATATCTATCTATCCCTTCAAAAAAGCCAATAGTCTAAGTTTTCATCGCACTGATAGAAAACGGATGTGTGGATTTTGTGGTGGGTGTATTGTGGGATCAGTATCACAAGTGAATCAGATAAGGTCCAAGTCTGGTAACTATACAAGCATTTAATAGGCCTACTTCCACTATATATACACACCGACAGAGCTTTCTCAACAGGACCACTTTCATGACGCCATCTTAGACTCAAATGTCAACAAAGACAAAAGGATATTTAGCATTGCAATTATGGAGGTTTACTCTCACGATGAAAGACACATTGAGGATGGGAGAGTTTTTGTGCCCCCCTGTGGCCTGTACCGTAACTATCCAGGTGCCGGGGCTCCTGCTCATTAACTCAGACCAGATTCTGTGCCTTTATATGATGAACTCTTTGTAGAAAGAACCTGAAGTTGATCAGATTCATAAATTCACAAGGAGAATTTGTTCTGGTTTGAAAGCTTTATGTGACAGTTTTATAATGAAGAGTTGGGTTTGGTGCAAGGTCCTTATAAAGCGAGGGTTCATATAAAAGTGAAAGGGAGATATCCATATTACCACGAGCTGCCTTAGGCTTTATTTGATCCCTCATTTTAATGTATATTATCATTTATTACCATTTTCTTGTTTTAAATGTGTCTAAAATCCTCCCAACCATTAAACCTTTAAGGAATAGAATCTACTACAAATGGCATAATATGTTCAAATATTATTCAATGCCACCTTCATTTGAAACCTGCTCGGGCACCTCTGGGGTCGCTGTACCTCTAGGGGTCCCCGTACCACTAGGGGTCCCTGTAACTCTAGGGGTCCCCGTGCCTCTAGGGGTCCCCGTACCTCTAGGGGTCCCCGTAACTCTAGGGATCCCCATGCCTCTAGGGGTCCCCGTACCTCTAGGGGTCCCCGTGCCTCTGGTTGGGAAACACTGGACCAGGCAGCGTGGTGGGACATAATTAAGTGTGAAATGGGGGTGAAGAGTGGGTAGAGACATTAAACTGCCTCAGTGGATCTCGGGGGGTGGTTGATAATACGTAGCCCACTTGTAAACATTAATTTTCCACATTCACATCTAAATATTTTGCTGCAACAGGATGAAACAATCAGCAGCTAATGCATCCATCACTAACCATTGTATTATGGAAAATTCAGAAAGGGAAAAATAACACATTTATCACTGTGGCAGAGGAAGAGAGATCTTGAAATAATCAACACTATGATTGAGTTGAGTCACCTATTTTTACATGCTAAAATTACACTTCCAAATGTCAGTTTACATTGTCGACTAAAGACGAGACCTGGCTTCACAACAAAGAACCGACAGGGACTCGTGCTGTTTACATTATTCTGGCTGTAAGTCACAGTTTGACTCAACCACATCCTTCGATAACCATTTTTCATATTTTAAATTGTATGTGCAGCTTTGCAATTTCTTCTAGCAGAACTGCATAGAAACCACTTCTGTGCAGAGAAAGAAGTACAGATACCAGGACAAAAAAATACTCTAGTAAAAGTAAAACATCACATGAAAAAATCTACCTAAGTAAAAGTATTAAAGTACCTGTTTAATGTAAATGTGCTTAAAGAGTAAAAAGTTAAAGTTTTTCACAGATTTATTATTATTTGTTCATTAGTTATATTTTGTTTTGCTCAAATTATGAAAATGAAAATAAACCCTCAGATTTTTCAGGTCTCAAACAATCAATAAATACAATAAAAAATACTTTTACTTTTCAGTCCTGTTAAAAAAAAATGTAGCGGCGTAAAAAGTACAGATACTGCTCTCAAATGTAGTGAAGTAAAAGTAAAAGGCATCCACACCTAAGTACAGTACTTTAGTACATTTACTTTTTTAGGTTCCACCACTGCTGCATTGCATACCTACTGTACCCTGCAGATTGTTATTGCAAGGTAACCCCAAAAGTAAGAAAGGTAGACCATACTGGCAGGACTGAGTATTTTTTTATTTTTTGTGTGCCCACAACTGACCCCCCTCATTTTGGTGCTTAACTTATGTGGAGTTTTTTGGGACTCTTGAATGTGAAACGAAATGTCTAGACTAGTACTTAAAGCTTTGGTTGGCTCTGACCTGATCTTCACAGATGTTTTGAAGTGGATGGTCTCAATTAGTTCTTTTTTAGGGCCAAAACTTACGGTGGTGGGGACGGAAGACAACAAAGCCCCGGCCCAGACCAGATAATGGCTGTGGGCGCAGTATCAGGACTTGTGGGTCTCTCCATCACTAGAACAATTGATTTGGATTAGCAGAGATTTGTCGTAAAAACCTTTGTTTCATCTTAGGCTCATTAAAATGTTCATAAGCAGACCAAGTGAACAAAGACTTCTTGCTCTTGTCCTCTAAAAGAAACTGAATCAAAGGCTATTTAACGTAATGAGACACATGAGAGGAACTCGGACAGGGATGAAAGCTACAGAACAACACACCATTGACTAAGTTATAATTAAATCTGTTCACATTTCCAACTTCCGCACCCAACCCCAAATGTATAGATTTCTGACTTTGTATGAACAATACAAGTAATCTTAATATGCACGCAACTTTTCCCTGCAGGATGCGTTTCCTCTCGTTTCCTCTGGCAATACTGTGGAAATGTCTCTAAATCAGGAGAAAGGTCCGTCAGCCAAATCTGCATTTGGTTCTTAATCATGTTTTAAATGACGTCTTCCCTTTTGCAGCGTTACCTTTCAGAAAAGAGCACTTTTCCATGATATTGAACCTGTTCCATTACACTGCACATTTCTGACAGAAATGTCTGATTATCATTATCTGCATGACAAAAAATATATATATTTAACAATATAATTTTGACCAGCTACTGACCAAATGGAGAGTGTCGCCTCACTGTGACTTTCAGTATTATATCTGAAATTGTGTGACTGTGTGGTTGTGTGTGTGTGATTGTGTGTCTGTGTGTTATTGTGCGTGTGATTGTGTGGATGTGTATGTGTGTGTGTGTGGTTGTGTGTGGTTGTGTGTGTGATTGTGTGTGTGTGTGTGTGGTTGTGTGTCTGTGTTATTGTGTGTGTGATTGTGTGTATGTGTGTGTGGTGTGTGTGTATTTGTGTGGTGTGTGTGTCTAAACTGAATGTTTTTAGACATGTTGTATTTGAGGGTGAGTTGTGTTGTATTTGATGTATGTACCACATGTTCACAGGTCTTTCATCCACCGACACCAGACTGTTCTTCTGATTTAACATGAGCCTGTCCAGGGATGACAGGTGGAAATTAGTGTTTTTGCTATAACCTGGCACCAAACATCTTTCCTGTTTCTTTAAGGTCAGTGTGTTGTTGTGCACTGTCCCCGTCCAAAAAAAAGCAGACCATACCATAGGGCAGTACGGTAGAATCTGCTTTTTTACTGTACTATGAGTGATCTGTCTACTTTACTTGGATAATAGTTTTAATGTATGATTTGATCATGATTAAAACTTGACTTCTTTGCCCTGACTCATAAGGCTTTAGTGGAACCTAAAAAAAAAAATAAAAAAATAAAAAAATACCGGTATATATATTTTTTTTACAACTTTATTGATGTTCAAAACATTGCAGCTCAACCTCACCAACACTATCCTAAGTTGCAGGGTTAGAAAGCCCAGTAAACGGAGAGCTATTCCAGACAGCCGTGGCATTTCATTTGATCCCACTGTTGCTCATGGTCTGGGCCTTGCACACTCCTTTACCGGCCACTTCAAAGGCCGCTCCTTTGTAGGTTGCGACACACTGTGCGTCTGTGAGCAAGTCGGGCTGGACCTGCTCCCAAACCTTCTTCTTGGGGTTCAGCTCTTTGTCGGGCTCACCTGAAATCACACAGACCAGTTTAGAGCCACAAATCTCATCTTTTCAAAGCTCATTTATCACAGAAGAAACTTCAGTACTGATACAGAATGTGCTTTGTCCCATCTCAGAATGTGCATGGTCTGTGTAATCCTAGGTCGTCAAATTGAGTTTTTCTTTTACTCTTAATTAACATTACTTGAATTAATATGTAACTTTTCTAGTTGGGAGTCTACCACACGTGTGTCTCCATGGGGAAGTCATTGATTTGCCTGGAATGTTTCACATCTTCACAGAATGGCAGTTCACTTTTTATATTTATCCATTTTGCATTTATTCAATCACAGGTATTTCAAAATACTGCTCCAAAATACCATAAAACATACATTCTAACTGTGAGCGGGGTTGCCTCTCCACAGATCTGACCTGTGGTGGTTTGGGCTGGTGGGTTACAGGCTCATCTCCAAAGGAATAGATAAGTTGCTAAACTGTAGAACATCTTGGCAAATGAATAAATGCACAGGGTGGTCCCTCCACAGAAAAGTTACATTGTGCATTTTAAAGAAATTCAGTTTTGGTGATGAATGACCTCCATTTACAAAAAAAATATATATATATATCGCCAATACAAATGATGTGGCAATAAATATAACACAATGATTCTGAGTGTTATTCATATATACAAGCCAAATATAATGTTGTTTCTCCCGTGTGAACCTGCCGCGATCAGACTCTATGAATGCATTGGGTGTTGTAAGTCCGTACTTTCTTTTCCAGTCACTTTTATTACACGTTTAATGATTGAGTTGGCTGTAGTGCTGATACTGGCTTGCATCTCTTTGGTGTCAAACTTCACAACTGTCCTGAGGTGTGAGGCTTCAAATGTGTTTCATTTTCCAAAGTTTACAAAGATCTGAGCAGAAGGATTTGATGAGCGGCTTGTGTGCTTTCTCCAGTTCATGCACGACTTCTGGGCCCTATTAGAAAGAGGAGTCACGGGCAATTACAGCTCACACCAACAGTGAATTGGCCGTAATTTAATCTACATTTGAGACAAGACAAAAGTGGCTTTAACCTCTGATTTCAAGGAGGTGTTCACAGAGGTACTACGCAGGTTACAGATATTGACAGATTTTTTGTTATTGTGATTTTGTCCATGTCCATGTACATTTCTAGAACATATTTTAGTTTAGGAGGTGCTTTTTTTAATTTGGTAAGTTTTGTTAAGGTCTGTAGCAAATTTGAGATAAACCAAAATTTTACCGAAACAGCATAGAGAAACATTAAAGCAACAAAAAGTCTTCTTAAAGGAACAGTATGTAACCTGTGCTTTCAAAGTTTTAACAAAGGTACAATCACAACTGAAGCTGGAGTGCCAGAGTCTTAACCTGTAGTTTTTTCCTCATTCTCAGTTTGTGGACAGGCCTTAGGTGAAAGAACCTTCAGATTTCACTCACTGAGCCGCAGAGGCTGCACTAGCACTGATTAATTCCTGGCTGCAGGCGCTGGGCTTTAGGTAGTGACCAATCAGATCAGAGAGAGGCATTTTAAGTTTAAACAACTCAAGTGAGAGACTCATGTGAGGCTCATTCTGCTTTCTGATCGGACAAGCATCTTGAGAACCAAAACACAAAATTACAACATAAAGAACACGGACATCGATGTTTCTGTAAGAATCTGAACGTGTTTACCTCAGACGTTTATGTAATTTAACATCTATATCTGACATACAGTTCTCGTATGGGTTACAGCATTGCCCTACAATATTCCAAAGAAATACCTTGAAAAACAAGTACTCTTCCATTAAGCAAGATACTCTCTCCGCAGATCTGACCTGTAACTTTGCCTGGCAGCATCACGTGCTTGTCTCCATGGAGATCCACCAGAAAAGTTACATAGCATCCCTTTATGTATCATTGGATCAAGTAAATCTAAAATAATCCTTCCTACATTTTTGCCTATAATACAACTTTCAAAATTTATAAAAAAAAAAAAAAAAAAAATCATAATGTTTAGAATTCATAAAAGACTTACTGCAGTGTCCAATAACTACAACAAATACAGCTGAGATAAAAGATTTGGCTCTGAATAAAAATGCTTTCATCACATTTACTGGAATTCTTCACTTAGCTTCTTAGTAGAACATGCAAATTATAAACAACCATAACTCTCTCAAACTAGAACGTAACCGCTGATTGTAACCACTAGAGACAGCTCGTGATTGCTCTTGGAAGTAAGTGAGTCACTCTAATACAACAAAATCAAGACTAACTATAGCTTATATTCTTTTGTTTTGGTCAAAATCTGCAGTCGCATACCGTTTATCAGCTAGCGATTGACTATGAGGGCTTGCATATAATAATATCTTCAATGGAAAAGAATAAATGTCTTTACTGATAACAGAGAATAATATTAATAGCATTTATAAATCATTTGTATTGTGGATTTGGACAACTTTCCTACCAGAAAGTGAATTAATGTCCTCAGTTTAGTCCCAAGGGCAGCAGCTTGTCTGTTGGACTCTGGAGGAAGATCTTTGAAATTGCCTTAAAAACTTGCAGAGTTCATGATGATATATTATGGGGATATTTCAGAACAGTTTGAACACTTAACTATGCACAAATCTGACTGGAGAGTAGTATCTTGAGACAAACCAAGTGCTGTGGTGTTTCTGGCATAGACCTGTAGTGACACCCTTCATTTGCTAAAAACAGGGACATTCTATGGAAAGCTGGCTTGAAATAACACACAAAGCAGGAATAATTGGGTTGGTCTCCAGTGTCTTGTTTCATATACCTGGGAAGCCCTGGAAAGTCACTCTGTCTCCGGGTACGGCTCCACTCGGAGGGTCCAGGATTTCCACTTTGTCTGGGGAGCTGGCACACATCACCATGGCCTGTGACACCACTCCTCTCATCTTGGCCGGCTTCAGGTTACACAGGAGCACGGCCATGCGGTTCTGCATCTGTAGGGGACAAATAATAGTGATTTCATAGAGTTTCAAGTTTTAAAACCAGGTAGATTATTTGGCCGTACATAACTCACACGATGTATGTAAAAAAAAACAAACTACAAAACACCCTGCTTACACAGCTATTTAAATATGTGTAATCATTTGTTATGGAAAAGTGAAATATTCCAGTGACTACTGGAAATAAAGTGTTTTCCCAGTGATAATGTTTTTCTTTTTGCTACCAGCCATGAATGTCTGAAACTCTGACACTGACATAAGGATCTTTATGGATTTGTGTCACATTGTCTCATGCAGTTAACGGGACTGGAGAGAGCAGTGGCACCTTCTCGAGGGGTATGTGCTTGACCAGGCCGCTGACCACAGTCCTTGGGCAGGCCTCGCCCACGTCCACCTGCTCAACATACAGACTGTCTGCGTCGGGGTGCTTCTCTGCGGAGATGATAAGTCCAATACGAAGGTCTAGACGGGAGACGTCCACTTTGGCCTCGTCTTGGCTGGGGGCAGGCTGCTTCTTCTCAGCCTTTTCTGTGACAGCAAAGTCAGGAAATACGGTTACGCAACATGCCGGTTCAAATAGAGCCCGTCTCAGATTTCATACAACTGAATATACTCAGAGAGAACCTGATATGAGAGTAAAGGAGCCGTGTTTCTGAAAAGTCATAAGAAACTCAGATTTGAGTCATTTGTGAAAGCTTTTAAGTCTGTAAATGTGCACATTATTACAGGAAATGTTTTTTTTTTTTAAACACTTCTCAAGTGGTACGTTTCCAAGTAAAATTATGAACAATAAGTCTCAGATCAAACAACACTTGGCATCCATGTGGAATTCAGTTTAATTTCCTGCCATAAAAGAAAACAAAAGCCACCAATAGAATGCCTTGGGCAAGCATGTGTTTCATCTCATCAATAAATATTCAGCAAAAGAAAAAGACGAAGTGCATACCAGAGGTTAATGACAAAACCAGTAGAAGCGTTGGCCAAGCGTTCCATGCTCCAGTGACATAACAGAATAGCAGGCGATTCGTCTCCACAAAAGTACCTTCATTTGGACTCGGTGGCTGCAGTGGACAGAACTGATCAAGTGATCAGCCAGGCTTTAATCAGCCTCTGCACTAAATCCATTCCAACTGCGCCCTTTGATTGTTGCTGTGCTGTGATGACAGCACAACAAAATCACATTTGCACATCTCCATTGAGAGTACGATGGCTTTGTAGCTAATAAGAAATGACGAGAAGGAAATCGAACTATATCAAATGTGGAAAAGGAATAGACCGTGACATCTGGTAACATGTGCTGAAAACACACACACGCAGACATACACACACACACATATACACACTCACACACACACACACACACATATACACACACTCACACACACACATATACACACAGGGCCTACACTCTCTTGATTATTGACTGAACTGAACACAGAGGCCTGTAGTTTCCATGTGCACTAATAGTGAAACACACGACGAGAGATTTATCACTGGAAGCGTGTCCCTGTGCAGTCCGTCTTTGATCAGTGTTTGGACAGGAGGGCCCAGACATAATACGCCTTTGTTGTGACTTTGATATTAATATCTTAAAGAACTTTGCTGAAATTAATACTCATATTTGCCTTCATTAAGAAAGAGGAATGTTGTTGTCTGCAATCTATTACCTTTTTTCTCTGGTTTCTTCTTCTTGGCCTCCTCTTTGGAAGGGGGGCTCTGGACCGGGGCAGCAGCAGCAGAGGTAGGTTGTATTTGCTCGGAGGTTGACGGGGTTATGGACTTTGGACTGCACTCTACGCCGTTTTCACCTGATGGCATTGGCACATCCAGCACTGCACAAGGAAACAGACACAACAGTCCCAAATTTAAAAAGGCACTTTGCATCACAACAAAACGAAAAATTACACAGAGAGAGAGTTATTTATACATCAGTGCTGCTGGTGCAAACAGTGCTGAAAATCACAATGTCAAAGTTGATGGAAAGCAGGAAATGGGGCCATGAAGTAAAAAATATAGTGCTACTGAAAAGACGTAACCATTCATTTGAGGCGCCTGCAGTTTTTGTGCATAGGAGCAGTTCAGTCTGACAAACACAGGTCTCCAGGCACACGCGGTCTCAGGAATGCTTTTTAATCACCTTAATTCTATGTTCAAACAAAAGAAGACGACCTTTCCGGTTTACATAGAAAATACAGGCAATGCGATTTTAACTCTTAATATAACAGATATAAGGTTTTTGACATACCATTTTCCACCTCCAATGAATCTTCGGTCAGAGCTTGACATATTTTGAAGTACACATACCTCCCCTCTTCTTCTCCTTTTCTAGCAGCTGTTTTTTGAGTTCTTCAATCTCATTCTTCAGTTTGGCGTTTTCCACCATCAGTTTCTTCTCCTCTCTGGCACTGGCCTGGACCACTGAAACGACAAATTAAAGTGTGGAATTTGTAAAAATCCAAAGTCTTCATTGGTTTCAGCTCTCTGTGTATAATGCAGATTTCATCACTCTGAAACACATGGAGAGTCAGATGCAATAGTACAGACATCCTCACACAAAGTATTACATAATCAGTACTTTTGTCAATCTTTTTGTTAATGATGTAAATATATTCACAATATTTGATACTGAAGTCTTGTAAACTTGTATAAATAATATATAATCATAGTAATCATAACTAGACTTGTCACTGTAATGGTGACAGGTGGTTTCTGGCTGCATTTAACGCACATGGACAGACCAGGAAGCACAGCTAGACCGGTCTTCGTCCTCTTCACATTATACAAAAATTACTGTAAAAGTGACAAACCAGACAAACTGTAAATCTGCGTTTCTCAAATATTGTAACTGTTGACAGAAGAAACAGTGACGGGCATCTAAAACCAGAGCTGCATCTAAAACCAAAAGATGGTCCTCCACTTGGCCGTACCCCACTGAATTAAACTTTAGCACTAGCACTAAAGGAACACATCTATGAACCTCTTTAAATTACAAACCCACTGCTGTTTTCATTTGTATTTAAATTGACTCTTTTAATGGTATTAAGGGATTGTCTGAATGTGCCAGACCACAAATGAAGTTTAGTAACAGGAAAAATTATTCTTTTAATTTAATTGAATAACGTTTTGTTTTAGTGAAAAGGTATAAATGCAGAGCATCATCTTTTGCCTAGTTTTAATGAAGCCAACACTGAGAAATTATAGACACTGGGGGGGTGAGTGTCTTTCCCAAGAACACAAGTTGCTAATGCCAGGAGCGTGATTCGAACTGCCAACCCATAGATCAGTGAACAATCACCCTAACTGAGTCACTTCTACTGCTTGCCATGGCAGTTTAAGATAAGTAGAAGTAGAAAACTCCCTTGCTGCGGCAGTAGTTAATGGATACAAATAATGAGCAATTATGTGGTTTGAATAAGTCGTATAAAATTATGTAACATAAGTGGTTTTGGATTGAAGTACTACATTGGCTTACTGGCTTTCTCCTTCAGTAGCTGGACCTGCTGTTTGAGATACTCGATGATCTGGTCCGCCTCCGCCGCCCTTTGCTCCAGCCTCAACAACGGATTGTGTCCCGACATCCTGACCAGAGAGCGAGCCAAAAACCTAACACAGAATATACAAATGTCAACAACAGATCCAGGCCATACACAAGCAAACATAAGGCCAACAACAACCCACAAAAGACCAAGGGCTCTTTTTACAGTCTCAACAAAAACTCAGCTATGCCATTTTCTTTTGACTGGTGAAATATTGGTCTAAACAAGTCTACACAATTATTTGAGAGTGATATAGTAATACTGTCAGTGTGTAGAGTAAACTTTTAAAATATATATAATGCTAAGTTCAAATAGGGTGTAAATACATTGTTTGAGCTCTACAAATTGGCACTCGAGCTGAAGATGGATTTTATAAGGCTAACAAATGGAGGATAAAAAGTATAAGACAGGCTGCAAAAAGCCACAGGAAAACACCAGCTGGCTTCAGATAAAAACGGAGCGCAGTGGGATGAGGAAATTAGAAACACAAAAGCACTGCACTTGATAAAATCAAGGATCAAAGGCTTGGTTTTCAAGAAACTCTATTCATTTCAGCAGCACCAGTGGAGGAAGATATTCTCTGGAAATGCACTGAAGCATGATTCACAAGCATTAGGATGTAAAGGATTTCAAAGCCAAATGTGATCATAAAGAGCTTTCTGTGTTATCCCTCAGTCATCCAAGCTTGATCCATAGTAAAAGAAAAATTCAATTCTGTCAACTGGACAAAAAGTTGCAGGAGTGAAGACGTTTTGCTGCTCATCTGTTGTAAGGTTTTATCACAGCAATGAATGCTATGTTTCCATTTAGGGCTGTGCAATTATTCACAAATACCGCACTTCATATCAAGATTATGTCTTGACTAATCATCAAAAATATAGTTGGATCATTTAAAATGAAATTTAAATTGTAAAAAGCAGGTGTTCTATATCTGTGTAATCCCTCATTCGTCCAGGTATCATAGGTACCATAACAAAAGAAAAATTCCATTCTGTCACCTGGACAAAAGTGAAGACTTTTCGCTGCTCATCCAAGCAGCTTCTTCAGTTCTGATCAGAGTGATAGAGACAGTCAGTATGCACACATTAAGGGCCTAAATGATTATGCAAAATATGACACAGTTCACACGTGTAGTTCAATAAACCTAACCAACAAACAGAAACTGTATATACACAGTTGTCTTAGTTTCAGTGTAGTTAGCTCCTCTCTTCAGACAGATATAAGGCAGTGTGCATCAGCGATCTGTCCAGAACTGAAGAAGCGGCTTGGAGGAGCAAAGGAGCGTCTTCACTTTAAAACCTTTGTCCAGTTGAGAGAATTTTTCTTTTCTCATGTAGTGTATAGGATGAGATCTTGCTCTTAACCTGTCAGACAACACCAGCAGCAGATCAGTGACCTGTGTCAGCACATACTTTACCCATGAAAGCATCTGATAACAGTCCAGGCCCTTACTTAAAATAGACATGAATGAATGGAGAGAACCAGGCACAAATAATGTGTCTGTCTACTGTCAATGGGGGAAATGTGAACATAATTTAGAGCAGAACAGCTACAGCTTATCAAAAATATTTAAGTAAAAAAAAGGAACCTTTCTATCAGCATTAACTAAAGCAAAACCAAAGCAAAACAAGACAAGGATTATTCTGATTATTCTGATTATGAGCAATAAATTAAAACAGTGTACCTCTGAAGAATATGTCACCACTAAAGGATACTGGTGTGCATTAGTTTACAGCCTAAATCTTGATTATTAGAATTAAATCATTAAAGCTAAATCCCATTAACATTTTATATAACATGGGAATAAAACAGTGAATAATACAGCAATAAAACCGGTTCATGCTTCGAAAAATACTTTTGAGGCTGCTAAAATGGCACAAATGGCTAAAATCGACAATGATTTAACATAAACGTTTTACAAAATCTTTAAACTTACATGGACACCAACCTCGCACGTTTTTAACTCCGCTTGAGGACTTGACAGCTGCTGGAGCCAAGAAAAACAGGCACCGAAGAGACAGCCACAAAACCGTAGAGACAGGACCCACGCTGCAGATGTGTAACTACATGGATCACGTTAAAGTTCAGTCAAACGCTCTGCTGGTAACATCCACGTCATTTGTTAGTCAGCAGGAGGACTCTGCCTTAGTACAACCTCGCAACTGCCTTTTCATAATTTTCTCTTTCGTCACAATATCAAAATAAAATGTTTACATTAAAAGTAAACAGGGAGCGGAGCTATTTAATCATCTCAAAATTGTGATATTCGTTCTATAAAGAGTATTCTTCGGATCATTTTTCTTACTTTTGTCGCACAGTTTTGACGTCATCGGTCACGTGCGCTCAGCTGTTCCTGTCGACTCTGAGGAAATTAAAAAGATGTCTCAAAAATCTTCTGTTTAAGCGTGAGTAAAATGCATATGAACATGATTCCTACACCGGTATCTTTATGGCTAATATTTTGGTTTACGTTGAGCGGTGAAAGGATGGTTATGGTGATGTGCTTTGCTATGTGTTTTAACTTCAAATTTTATGTCATTGGCTTTTCAAATGGTGCAGGGTTAAATATTTATTTATTTTTAATGCAGAAACCTTTGCGATTGTGCATTGGAATTCTACATGCACGCTCTGCCAGGCGTTTCCCCTTCATTCCAGTCTTGTCCTGTAGTCTCCACAGTGCTGAGGGCAGAATGAGGCCCCTGAAGGATGCTCAGCTGGGGGCTTTCACTTTCTTTGCCTCGGCTTTGCCCCATGATGTCTGTGGAAGCAACGGTTTGCCTCTAACTCCCAACTCCATCAAGATCCTGGGACGCTTCCAGATCCTCAAGACCATCACACACCCCAGACTCTGCCAGTATGTGGACATCTCCAGAGGAAAGCATGGTGAGCTATATTCATGATTCAGGACTTGCAGTAGATATGACTGTAGTGTAAGTTATTTTGTGCCAACTGTTCTATTAAAAAAATAAAAAATAAAAAATCTCTCTCTTTATATATATTGTGTTTTCATCTTTGTCATCAGAGCGGCTGATAGTTGTTGCTGAGCACTATGACAGCAGTTTAAGTGACTTCCAAAAGCAGGGTAAAACGGCAAGGTAATAAACTTTTTTTCTAGTAAATAAAAATCTATATAGAAATTTGATATACATGACAAAATTTTGTTGTTTGTACGGCTATTACTCTTACTAGTTACTATTATCCTGCTTTGTTTTGGTTCTGTTTTTATTAAGGTGATCAAACGTCCCTATTTACCCGGGACAGTCCCAGTTTTGAGCCGTGTGTCCCCTGTCCCAGCAGATTAATATAGAACTAGTGATTGGTCTCAGTTTTACACAAGAAATGTCCCTATTTACTCCAATTTAATACCGCCAAAAAGGGACATCAGTTGTCATTTGTTTAGCCAAATTACAGATTAACATGCGTGCAAATGACCAGAACACAAACATATGTACTCAGTTGTACTCACTGAAATCTCTCGGCTTATACTGACTCACAACAAGGGCAAGTCGTGAATGGACCTAGTGCATGCATGATAATGTTTTAATTATGCGCTATTATCACAGCTTTATTATTGCCAAACACTCAATCCCAGGAGTGTCCCAGTTTTTTATTTTGAAAATCTGGTCACCCTATGTATATAGAAGAATAAAATGCTTTCACCTCGTCTAATGATTAGCATGTGGTCTTTTCTTTAGTGCAGAGAAGGTGCTGCAGATCGCCTACGAGGTGCTTGAAGGCCTGGACTTCCTGAACAAACATGGCATGGTGCACAGAGCTCTCAGTGGACACAATGTGCTCATGGACTGCAAGGTATGTCTCCCCTCTTTAAAAACACAAAGACAGTGCCAGAATTATTACACTGTCCATTCATTTCAAACCATCAGTGATTAGTTCAGGGCTTTTAAATTGAGTAACTGGCAGCCCATTGTCTGTCAGTAAAAGCATGTGGTTTGGAGCAGAGTTCAGACAGTGGAGGAATGAATACACACACACAAATGTATTGATTTATTTAGTTCTTATTCATTCATTCATACATTTATTGAATCAAACATTGAGAATGATCAACATAAGGGGAAAAAAAATCATACATTTTCAGTCCTACTAACTTGTACATTTATGTTTTCTTTATAGGGCAATGTGAAGCTTGCAAAGTTTGGGCTCTATCACATGACAGATCACGGAGCAGATGTGGACTTCCCCATTGGGTAACTGTGTCCACACTAGTGTTAAATACATATGTTTGTTGTTACTGAAAGCATTCAATAGGCGACGTGATAGCTCAACTTAATTTATAGATATCAAGTTATAAAACATCGTCACTTTGATCTGTATCCAAAAGGCCTTTTATGTTTTTATCAAGTTAAATTGGTAATATCCTTTTGTCAATTGAGGAGTAGAACCGTGACTGCTATAAAACATCTGTCCAGTAAAAGTAACATATTATTAAATTTCATAGTTTCATTTTTTTGAACATACACTACTACTTCAATAGTTGCACATAAATGATACGCTGCTGTCAGATTATGCCCAGGAACAGTTTTAATAAATCTAGTAATTATTTTCAAATGTATGTATTCATCAGCTACCCATCATACCTTGCTCCAGAGGTGATCGCTCAGGGATCGTTTCATCCTAGTGACCGTTCCCATGACGATGCGCCTCCATCTTCTGGTCCTAAATCCGATGTGTGGTCACTTGGGATTCTGTTGTTTGAACTATGTGCTGTAAGTAAATAGCAGCAAAACAAATACCACGAGATGGACTTTTAAAGAAATATATGGTTTCTTGTGTCCGTGTAATACCACAGGGAAGGCGACTGCTGCAAAATATTGAAATAAGTGAGCGACTAAAGTTTATATTGACTCTGGGTAAGAGAAAACAGAATTACTTTAGTAAATTGTGTTTCTATGAAGTTAAACGTGACGTGCTGTTGTGCACAGGCTGCATGGATGACATTGTCACTGTCCTGGCTGAGGAGCATGGATGCCTTGATAACATTAAGGTATAACGGTGTAAATTCGATTTTTATGTTTATAAGGACTTTCATTTCAAACAATGTTACATCCACAGGGTCAGCCAGAAAATGTCCTGGAGTTATTAAGGAAATGCTTGACCTTTCTTCCATCTAAAAGGTAAAGGTTGAAAAGATTCTGCATTTTACGGCAATAAATCAAATAATAACAAAGCTACAGATATAAGAGAAAAATGCATTACCTCTCACGTCTGTTAAATAATTCAGTTTGGTTATATTTTTTTATCAATATGGAACCACCATGGAAATGCAGAAGGAGTAAAGTGCATACAGGGACAATGAGAATGAAAACTACCAAATCCAACATTTTATATCTGAAATTTAAAAGGATAGGACACGGTAGAGCTGCAAGATGAATCTACAATTTGAATGGACACAATTAGAGAATGGCAAAGGCTGCAGTTTTGAAGTACTCTCATTTCCTTCACCAACAACATTAGGTCTTATATTGCAAAAAAAAATAACCCTGTAGTTTAGATCTGTACAGACATATTGTAAAATACATGTGATTCTTGTATTAGTTCATCAGTTCAGAGTCTTTTTGTCAAATCAAATAGATGCAGTTAAAATGTGAACTTTGAACAGAATCCTATTTTTGAAACAAACTGCAAATCTAATTGTAATGCTTGTCAGAAAAATTATAATTACTTTTTTTTTTTTACAAAGCGTTCAGCTCTAGGGCACAGAGAAGATAAATGCTGCTATTTCTTTCCTCCAGGCCGACCCCTGCCAGTCTGCTGGGAGACTCCGTGTTTTCTGGGATTTCCAGCCTCTACTCTCCCTTTCAGAAGCCTGTCAGTTTGTTTTCCTCATCTCTGCGTTGCGCTCACTTAGAACTTCCAGAAGACATCAATGAACTCTGCAAAGGTCTGGCGTCTGTACCACCAACTTTACCTGTCCCTGTACCAAAACCTAAACAGATCAGTGGCTCTTCTTTTTGTGTGAACATTTTTAGATGATGATGAAGACTATCTGTCGGAACGAGCCATAGATGAAGTTTACCATCTGTGGTGTTTGGCCGGGGGAGACCTGGAGAAGGAGCTGACCAATAAGGGCATCATACAGTCCAAGCCTCCAATCTGTACACTACCTAAGTACATAACAAACTAATCAGGTTATTACTCTCAATAAAAAAGAATATGGGTCAACTAATCGCATTTTATTTTAGTTTTGTCCTGGAGGATGGTGAGACGTTCGGACAAGCGAGAGATCGGAGTTTCCTGCTAGATGACACAACAGTTACACTATCACTGTGTCAGCTGAGAAATGTAAGTAAAGTCAAAGTACTGACCCAAATAATCATAAATTAAATTATGTAATATTTTTTAACATTGTAAAACCACTTTAGTTCATTAACACCCCTCAAAATACTGAATTGTCTTGGTAACCTACTAAAAAATGTCACCACCTTTGTAAGGGAATATAGTAATGGAGTTTATATTAGCAATATTTGAGCAACTCTGTCCTCCCTTTTTACCAAACATAGTAGGAAAAAACAGAGGGATTCCAGTATAAAATATAATATTTCAAATATGTTTAGTGCCTGCTTGAAAAAGTGTTATTATTTTTAATTTAATTTAAATTTATTTTATTTTTCATTTATTTTTAATTTTTATTTTATATATATTTTTATACTTTTTTTTTTTTTTTACAGAGACTGAAAGATGTTGGTGGAGAAGCATATTATCCTCTACTTGAAGATGAGTAAGTTCAGCTACACACTTGTGTTCTTTATTTCAGCCTGCAGTCACTGTATAAACCATTGATGTTTATCGTTTTTTCCTCTTTCTTTTTCTGCTCAGACAGTCGAGCCTCCCTCAGTCCAACAGCAGCACTGAGCTCTCGTCGACTGTCACACTGCCGCTCATCATCCGGGAGAGAGACACAGAATACCAGCTCCTCCGAATCATCCTCTTCGACAGACTGCTCCAGGTCTTTTGTGAAAATCCCTCTTTTTGCATTTAAAGGTGCACTGTGTAACTTGTCCAGCGGAGGGTTCAGTATCTGCCCCACACACAGTCAGACCACGTGTTTTTGAAGCTATTTTTGAGACATTAAGACACATGCGACTGTGTAAATGTGAGATACATGTTTAATAAGTTTATTCTAATATTGCAGAACATTCCAGGTAAAGAAATAGCAGCAGGTGGTAGAAGTTACATAGATACATACATAGATACTTTTTAAAAAACTGACATTTCCATTACAATAAAATTCAAATTAGTGATTGTTATTCCAAGTTTAGGTTTTAACATATTCTGTAAACCAATGGGACACAAGTATAAAGTAAAATGGATAGACTCTGGTTATTTGTAACATACATTTCATTTTAGTGGATGGAGTCTGGGAGTCTGAGTCTATTTTGTTAAGGCTTGTGGCGCCCCCTAGAGTTCAGTGATGGATCCTACTCATTTATTCGTTCTGTACAAAATAAAACGTGAACATTTCTTCTTTTTGCAGTTGACCTTTTTTGTTTTGTTTCATCAGCAGTTACTACATATGTCTACACTTATGTAATGACTTTATGCTTTAGGCCTATCCTTACAAGAAGCACTTGGTGTGGAAAGAGGCCAGAGTGGACGTCCCACCTCTCGTCCGGGGTCTCGCGTGGGCTGCACTGCTCGGCATTGAGGTGAACAAAAAGTGAATCTCAAATGTTTGACCAAAAAATAATAATAACAATAAAGTGAATGAAGCTGCTGATTTATATTTACAGGGTGATATTCAAGCCAAATATGACAGTATAGACAAAGACACTCCCATTCCAACTGACAGACAGGTATCGCTATAAAACTAACTCACTGTATTAAAACTGTGGGATTTTAACTCACTGAAGGTTTGTTTTGTCCAGATTGAAGTTGACATTCCACGCTGTCACCAGTACGATGAGCTACTGTCCTCTCCTCAGGGCCACAGCAAGTTCAGGCGTGTGCTCAAAGCCTGGGTGGTCTCACATCCAGACCTTGTGTACTGGCAGGGTCTGTAGCCCTTTTGCTGTCTCTAGGCCTAATAGTGCACATTTACAATACTTTTATGGACATAATCCTGCTTTGTGGTTTGGTTTCAGTATTTATCATCTATATTTACTTTCACCAATATATGACACTTCAAAATGAGTTATGACAGGCCGAGCGGTCTCACCTGAAGTGTGTTACAAGTCATGACTGTCTATACTGTGGCTGTCTGCTCTAAAGTGGATTCAGACTCTGGATGGCGTCAGTGTGTTGGCGTTGGGTCGCTCCATTTTAGGATTATATTCAAGGCCGGCCCAGTCTATCAGCAGACTAAGCAGCTGCTTAGGGCCCCAAGGCCACCAGAGGGCCCCCCCCAAAACATTTATATTGAAAATATAAATATATTACATCAAGTTTTATTGTACACAGGGCTGTTGTGTTAACAGCAGCCTAATTATCCCTCTAAAACTCTATTTGGACGGCGGTGCATTTAAGGGCAGACGCCTTGCTTCGACGTCTCTCGTCCCCATTGAGTGTTTTCCCGCTCTTTTTGTGCACAATGACAGACCATGATGAGAGAATAGCTTTGGTGTATTTACTGCACAAAAGTCATCAACGGAGGCGGTCGGCTCGGCGGCGGCATGTCTGGGTTCACGACATAATTCAGAGGCGTTCCATTTTCTTCCGCTTATCCGGGGCCGGGTCGCGGGGGCAGCAGTCTAAGCGGGCATGTCCTCCAGCTCCTCCGGTGGGACCCCAAGGCGTTCCCAGGCCAGCCGAGAGACATAGTCCCTTCAGCGTGTCCTGGGTCTTCCCCGGGGCCTCCTCCTGTTGGGACATGCCCAGAACACCTCCCTAGGGAGGCGTCCATGAGGCATCCTGAGCAGATGCCCGAGCCACCTCAGCTGGTTCCTCTCGACGTGAAGGAGCAGCGGCTCTACTCCGAGCTCCTCCCGTGTGACTGAGCTCCTCACCCTGTCTCTAAGGGTGTGCCCAGCCACTCTGCAGAGGAAACTCATTTCGGCCGCTTGTATCCGCGATCTTGTCCTTTCGGTCATGACCCAGAGCTCATGACCATAAGTGAGGGTAGGAACGTAGATTGACCGGTAAATCGAGAGCTTTGCCTTTCGACTCAGCTCCTTCTTTACCACAACGGGCCGATACAGCGACCGCATCACTGCAGACGCTGCACCGATCCGCCTTGTTTGTGTCTATAGTAGTAAAATATGTGCTGCTGCTACATGTGTTTTTGAGTCGGGCAGAGGTGAGGGCAGCTCTGTGTTCACACCTGAGCAAGGACCTTTAGAATGTAAATGTAAACCCACTGTCACAACTGGAACACAGTCAAATCCACCACAAACTAAGAAAAAATGTGTAGAATTTAAAGTCTCGCCCCTTATGTTTGTGTCTGTTCTTCTGTGGTAGTTGTGACATTCTGGATGTTTTCAGTCTGATGTTGGTCAGATAAACACAAATACAACTGGTCAAAGTGATGAGAGTCAGAATGTGTCAAATGTGAATCACCAACAGCTGAGCCAGGAGGGGCCCCAGAGACTCAGCTTAGGGCCCCTGAAAGGTCCATCCGGCCCTGATTATATGACATGATGTTACAGTTGTGTGGGTCTTATCACAGTTCTCAAAGTCATTATCTATTATCATTTAGGATTAAATCTGTTAGATATAAACTCTTTACATGACTCGGATGGAAATGGAAACCCAGAGTCTGGAGAAATTCACTTAAATATTACAAAGTGATAAATTCATCTGTAATCTCTTTTTTAGGTTTGGATTCACTTTGTGCCCCTTTCCTTTACCTCAACTTTAACAATGAAGGTAAATGTTTCATTTTTCCTTTTGTTCCACATTGAATACTTATCCTTTTTTGTCTCTTTTTCTCTAGCTCTAGCATATGCCTGCATGTCTGCCTTCATTCCCAAATACCTGTATAATTTCTTCTTGAAGGACAACTCTCATGTCATTCAAGGTAATGTCGTCAAATCAGACACATTTTGAGCATTTGCACAGTATTAAAGCAGAATAAAGGGTTTATTGCATTTTAAATTCAAACTAAAATGATTATTATTCAACTAAAAGATAATCAGATCATTCAAATCTTTGGGTCAGTCTGATAGTTAATTATTAGTGAAGTGTCTTATCCAAAAAGTTACAACAATTAAAACTTTGAAGAGTCAAGATCTGTGTAGAAATATTAACAAAAAAATCATCTCATATTTCAATATTTTCCACTAATGATCAAATTAAATTCCTGCAGTTCATCAGAATTGCGCCAAAAGGTGTCTGCCAATTTAAGTGAAGTTGACGTATTGCACAAAAATGTAACATGCAGTAATACTAAAAGGATCACTGCATAAGTTTTTAGAGGCTCTGAAACCTTTTTATCTCACAAAAAGGCCTAAAACGTAGCGATATGTATAAAGACATGCAGGAGACTCACTGCCAAGTATTTTTAGCAGTAACATTTTGATGAGAGCAGCTGATGGAGCCTCTGATATTTAGAAATGTTCTGTACATTTCACAGGGTTTTGCTTGGGGCTCCTCAGTGACTTGGATTTAATGTCTAGTCTAATGTAGTGTCTGTCATTTTTATGTGACATATGTTTCATACAAACATATTTAATCTAACCTAATGGCAGAAGTGTCTGTGTGTGTCTTTATAGAGTACCTGACTGTGTTCTCTCAGATGATCGCTTTTCACGACCCTGAACTCAGCAACCATCTGAATGAGATCGGCTTCATCCCAGACGTAAGTGAACTTCTGTTGGAAAAATGGTGTTTCTCTGCTGTACATTTTTGGATTTCTCTGGACATAATAGACCTGGATCACTCTCTGTATCGTTGTCGTAATGTGGGGTGTGAGGCGGACCAAAGATGCGGGACTCGGGGCAAGTTTAAGGGTGTTTATTGACAGGACAAGACAAAAACCGGTGACGGGAGAACCTACGAGGAGCTGGGTACAGGTCAGGGTCCAGAGATGCAGGAACAAACGAGACAGGAACACAGCCGGTACCGGGAGACAGGGTCAGAGACGGGAGTCCAGAGCAGTGCAGGGAGGCAGGGTGCCAAACAGGAACGTGAACAGGAACACGAGCAGGTAGCACAGCAGAGACACGAGGACAAACAGTGAGGCGAACAGATGCAGACGACCTGGCAAAGAGCTGGGTCCGCAGGTGCGTTGATAGGCTGCAGGTGTGTGCGGGAGGAGCCAGGGCTCCGCCCAGCTCCGGAGTCAGGTAGGTGAGGGAGGGGGAGAGGAGACACAGGAGGCAAAACAGGAGCAGGGAAGCGTGGATCATGACAGTACCCCTCCCCCCAAGGGACGGCTCCCAGACGTCCCAAAGGAGCTAGACCAAGTTGGGAGGGTGGGTGGACGGGGCCTGGAGGAGGGTCAAAAAAAAAAAAAAAAGTCCAGAAACGGGGTCCGCTCACGGCGAGGTACAGGGCAAGGAGCAGGACAAGGATCAGGACGAGGATCAAGGAGGCACGACGAGGTCCCTGGGCGGAGTACAATGTCCAGCGGAGCTACATCGGCCCAGATAAAAACAAGGACATGAGGAGGTCCTGGACGGAAGACTGTCCAGCGGAGCCACAACAATCCAGACAAGGACGAGAAGGCACGATGAGGTCCCTGGCGGGATACAGTGTCCAGCGGAGCTACATCGGCCCGGATAAAAACAAAGGACATGTGGAGGTCCCTGGACGGAAGACAATGTCCAGCGGAGCTGCAACAATCCGGAGCCGGAGCGGACAGGTCGGGACGAGGCGGGGAGCGGAGAACAGGCAGGTAAACAGGGTAGGCAGGCAGGCAGGTACACAAGGCAGGCGGGAGAATGAGTGCGTGTTCTGTCGGCCCCGAGTCTGCTTGGTCCGTGGAGGGCCAGGTCGTTCTGTCGTGATGAGGGGTGTGAGGCGGACCAAGAGATGCGGGACTCGGGGCAAGTTTAAGGGTATTTATTGACAGAACAGACACAACAGGTGACGGGAGAACACACGAGGAGCTGGGTGCAGGGGTGCAGGGAACAAACATGAGACAGGAACACAGCCGGTACCGGGAGACAGGGTCAGAGACGGGGGTCCAGAGCAGTGCAGGGAGGCAGGGTGCTGAATAGGAACGTGAACAGGGACACGAGCAGGACACGAGCAGGACACGAGCAGGACACGAGCAGGACACGAGCAGGACACGAGCAGGACACGAGCAGGACACGAGCAGGACACGAGCAGGACACGAGCAGGACACCAGCAGGACACCAGCAGGACACCAGCAGGACACCAGCAGGACACCAGCAGGACACCAGGCAGGACACCAGGCAGGACACCAGGCAGGATACGGACAGGTAGCGCAGCAGAGACACGAGGACAAACACTGAGGCGAACAGACGACCTGGCAAAGAGAGCTGGGTCCTGGCTCCTTTTAACCTCCCGCAGGTGCGTTGATTGCGCTGATGGGCTGCAGGTGCGTGCGGGAGGAGCCAGGGCTCCGCCCAGCTCCAGAGTCAGGCAGGTGAGGGAGGGGCAGAGGAGACACAGGAGGCAAAACAGGAGCAGGGAAGCGTGGATCATGACATTAACAAAACGTTTATAGGGATCGATAAACACTAAACACTTGATGCGACAGACACCCCCGTTTGACCAGAACATTTACCTTTTTGCATCACACATATCGTCTTTGGTGGATAATATGTTGCTCTCCTCATTACTCTTCACAGCTTTACGCAATTCCTTGGTTTCTGACCATGTTTACACGTAAGTATCATAAACTTTTCTTTATTAAAACGGTACGCACACATCAAATACATAAATGTCAGGATTTTATACACTGAGATACTTACACTGTATATGAAAGTACACAGTGTATCAGACATATTGCTTCAAGTGGTTAAACAACTAAAAAGTCATTGATATTAAAGGTTCCATATTACACATTGACTCTTGTGACTTTGAGCCATGTTCTAACGCTGTTCCCTCATCAAAAACACACCTGGAGCTGTGTTTTGTTTCATTCACACATATTTGAGTAACTCTTTATTATTGTCTACATCCCCAAAGCTCAAAATCCTCTGTTCCACCCTGTGATGTCATCAAGTGGTAGTTTTCACGTTACCAGCTCCTTTAACCTTTTGTTCAGTGGAGATAAGTGTCGACTCCAGGGCTGAAATGATCCAGATGATTCTAGTGAAGGAGCCACGTCCTGTATTACCACATGATGACATCACAAGGTGGAACAGAGTGTTTCTGTTTGAGAAGAGTTTGTGTGTTAAACATGTGACAAAACAAACAAACAAAACGACATTGTAACAGATCAGAAAATCTGGTAATATGGGCCCTTTAAACTTCATTTCATAACAAGTGTAATTATAAAAGTATTTGAAAACACATTTACATTAAGTGCACTGCTCACAGCAGACATGCCCAAACTGTGGCCCGAGTGCCAAATGTGGCCCTCAGACCAATTTTTCTTGGCCCTCAAGCTTCCAGGTGAATTGGCCCATATTACCTTAAACAGAACTTTTTACTGTATATTTCTGAAAATCTACTTTAACGAGCCCATATCAAATATTTTGTGTGTCCCTCTGAGGATGTAAGTCTGAATAAAGGTCGAGTGGTGGAATGGCACAGATTTGAAGTATTCACTGTATTGGTGACCAGTCTATGGCCCTCAATCGGCCCTCAGCTTTGTCTGTGTTTTTATATGTGGCCCTTAATCAGAAACGTTTGGACACCCCTGGATTACACATTTATAATTAAGTCACGTGTGTCATTTGTTACTTGCATCTTTTTATATTTCTTTGAGATTGATGCCAACGTGTCTTAACATATCTCCTCTGGATCTAGACGTGTTTCCACTACACAAGATCTTTCACTTGTGGGACACTCTTCTTCTGGGAAACTCCTCATTCCCGTTCTGTATCGGTGTGGCCATCCTGCAGCAGCTCAGGGACCGCCTCCTGGCCAATGGCTTCAATGAGTGCATCCTGCTCTTCTCTGACCTCCCAGGTAATAAATAAAATAAAAATGAAAAAATCAACCTGTCTATCTGTGTTGTGACGTGATCATTTAGTGTGTTTGTGTTTTTGTGCTGCAGAAATCGACATTGAGAGATGCGTGAGAGAGTCCATCAGTCTGTTCTGCTGGACTCCTAAAAGTGCCACATACAGACAACACGCTCAGCCGCCCAAACCTGCCGGAGACAACGGCTTTGGGAAACCTGCCTCCTACTTCTCCTCCGAATACCAAGACATGACAAAGACTGAACTGGTAACAACTCCACATTTTATACCAACTGCAACAACATCTTCAAGTGAAATATACTGTGACCATCAATGTCAAATCAAACATCAACTTTTGACAAAATGTTACATCATCTAAGAATTTGACATCCATAAAAAAAGAGCAGGCTGACAGCAGCTAAAGTTCTGACACATCTTTATCATGGCACCTGCTGCTGTTTTTTCTGAACCTGATGTGGCACATGGCAAAATCTGTGACAGGTGACGTCAAAATATAGAGATATTGACAAGAAATCATATTTAATTATATTTCAACATGTTCCACTAATGATCAAATGTCATTTCTGCAGAAAGAAAGATGCCAGCCTTTCTTTCTTTTTAAAGATCAAGTATTGCACAAAAATGAAACAGACTGTAAAATTAAAGGGACGCTACATTAGTTAAAAGGCCTAAAGTTCAGCAATATCCACAAAGACAAGCAGACAAATATTTTTGGCAATAACATTTTCATGAGACGCAACTGATGGAGCCTCCACCAGAAGCTCACATAGAGCATCTTTAATCACAAAAGAGCAGAGACTGTTTTTAATATTTAACTTATTGATACATTTTGATCTATGTCCCACCTCTACGGAAACTGCCAAGGTTCAGTTCTGAGTGTTGATGGAGGAATATTTAGACATTTTCTCTACATTTCACCAGGTTTTGCTTGGGGCTCCTCAATGGACTCAGCTGGATTTAATGTGTCGTCCAGGGGCCACCAGCCTTTTTCAAACTGACACGTATTTCATGGCACTGAGTCATTCGAAGGGCGACCTGTTTGATCCGCTCTTCTGAAAGAACAAATGTGCTCAGTTTGTCTTTAGTTCTACATTATTAATAATGATTCATGATAATCATCTCTGTGAAGACACAGATCATGTTCATGATTTCTCACAATCATCAATGAAACAGGAAACGGATAAATATTCAGCACTTTCACTTTATTCATCTTAGTAATTGTTACATTTTCAGATGACACATCACTACATCTCAGGAAAATTGTCTCATTTTCACCAGCCACAGACAAACCTTTTCAACAAAACATAAACTATGTTGCACCATGTTTCAAAAAGTTATCAATGATGTAATGTTAAAGAAAAATCAACTTACATATTTTTAAATAAATCTCAGTTACTTCTTGTGACTTTGTCTTGTGAAAAAAGACAGTTTCTTCCCCAAAGCTGCCTGTAGCTCAGGGCCTTTTCTGCCCGTAGTGCGCCCCCTGGTGGTAGTGAGTGTGGAGCTGACACGTAGTGAAGTGTCTCTTCACATTGTGCCTTTGCCGTCTCCACAGTCGCCGCAGATGAGACACACGCAGGTTTATTTTAGTCTTAAATTGGTTGTGAAAGTGATAGATTTTTTTGTGCCATGTTTTTGGGGTAAACTGCTTCAGCTCATCTTCACAGAGCTGAGCTCTGGTTTTGTCACGTGCACAATACTGACCTTTGAACTGAGGAGATCAGAGTTCACCTTAACTTATCTAAACTTCACCTATAATCAACATATTTTTAAGATATTGTCATTTTTAAATCTATATAAATACAAGGGTGATTTAAAAATAGCTACAGAATAAAATGTTCAGGTTCAGCTCATTAGTGAGTTGTGTTTTTTTGTGGATGACTCATGTCGTCCCTGGGGGTGACCCGGTGCCCGACCTGGTGAGTATGGGGGGAAAAAATGTAAATGTTTTTGAAACTGAAACAAATTTATTACTGTAAGAAGCTAGAATTTATACTAAACACTATAAATTCCTCAGTGCAGCATCTTCAGACTGAAATGACTTCTGGATGGCAGTGAAAACATTGTGATTTCAGCTTTGTCCAGATGACGACCTTTCAAACCGAGACACTTCTGATTATACTTGTCGTCTCCTGTTGCATGTTCTGTAGTGTCGAGAGCCCATGTCTCTGAGTGAGCTGAAAGCAGAAGTGTCTCCCAGGATCTCTGCAGAGGACCTTATCGAACTGTGTGAGCTGTCACCTACTGCCCCCACCAAAAGAACCAAGTCAGGAAAACCCAAAATCATCTCTGTGGACGTCCGCAGTGTGGAGGAGTATCCTTCTGTAGAGAAAGATGACCTCAAATGGAACTACCGTAATTTCACGGCTAAGGCGCACCGGATTATAAGGAGCAGCTTCAGTTACAGGTGCTTTTTCGTACTTTTTCTGCATTTAACACATACAAAAGTCGCACCGTTAGCCCAAGCATCCACAATCCATTCACAAATCGTGGCATAACTTGCCCGGCGCGGCGTGTTCGCCGTCTGTCATCCATCGCTCCCACGATTTTGGCAACGTTTAACCGCGCCTTATAGCCGTGAAATTACGGTATTCTTCATCACATTTTTGATTGAGAAAGTCACACCAGCTTTTCACTTAATGGATCATAACACCCAAGACCAGTGGTGCTCAAAATTTTTACCAAATACCACCAAGGAAAGTACTTGGCCAGGTCTGAAACAAGAGCTTCTAAACCAGGGTTAGAGTTAAAACAAGAACTAACCCAGAGGTGGAGAAAAATCTGAGCACATATTAAAATGTCTGAGGAAGACGTGTGCCACCTGAAGGAGCTGACATGCCCCCAGTGAGACCACAGCTTCAGAATTACTCCCCTAGACCCCAAAACATGCACAGGCTAATCTTCCAGCTAGGTGCTCCAGACCAAGATCAGAGCTCAAAATCTGGAGATGTGTCCTCGGGCACTGCACCCACTGCTCCTGAAAGGTCCCCCAGAGCCAGTGTTTGAAGAATGGGCCAAATGCAGTGGACTCATTTTCTTACAGCGACAATATATATGTCGACTATTGAACAAAATGACAAGGCATGTACTGAATATGTGAAACCATAAACTCTTTTCACACCAGGGCTGTTCAGTTTTTGCCCATCACATTGGCTCATTTCTCAGCAGTGGTGTGATGTGCTGCTCACTGGTCACATGATGAACACAAACTGAAGGGACAAGATGTTAGAAGTCCATCCATCCATCCATCCATCCATTTTCTTCCGCTTATCCGGGGCCGGGTCGCGGGGGCAGCAGTCTAAGCAGGGACTCCCAGACTTCCCTCACCCCAGACACGTCCTCCAGCTCCTCCGGTGGGACCCCAAGGCGTTCCCAGGCCAGCCGAGAGACATAGTCCCTCCAGCGTGTCCTGGGTCTTCCCCGGGGCCTCCTCCCGGTGGGACATGCCCAGAACACCTCCCTAGGGAGACGTCCAGGAGGTATCCTGAGCAGATGCCCGAGCCACCTCAGCTGGTTCCTCTCGACGTGAAGGAGCAGCGGCTCTACTCCGAGCTCCTCCCGTGTGACTGAGCTCCTCACCCTGTCTCTAAGGGTGCGCCCAGCCACTCTGCGGAGGAAACTCATTTCGGCCGCTTGTATCCGCGATCTTGTCCTTTCGGTCATGACCCAGAGCTCATGACCATAGGTGAGGGTAGGAATGTAGATTCACTGGTAAATCGAGAGCTTTGCCTTTCGACTCAGCTCCTTCTTTACCACAACGGACCGATACAGCGACCGCATCACTGCAGACGCTGCACCGATCCGCCTGTCAATCTCACGTTCCATCCTTCCCTCACTCGTGAACAAGACCCCGAGATACTTGAACTCCTCCACTTGAGGCAAGGGCTCACCACCCACCCGGAGAGGGCAAACCATCTTTTTCCGGTCGAGAACCATGGCCTCAGATTTGGAGGAGCTGATTCTCATCCCAGCCGCTTCACACTCGGCTGCAAACCGCCCCAGTGCCTGCTGCAGGTCCTGGCTCGAAGAAGCCATCAGGACAACATCATCTGCAAACAGCAGAGATGAGATCCTGTGGTTCCCGAACCAGACCCCCTCCAGCCCCTGACTGCGCCTAGAAATTCTGTCCATAAATATAATGAACAGAACCGGTGACAAAGGGCAGCCCTGGCGGAGTCCAACATGCACCGGGAACAAGTCTGACTTACTGCCGGCAATGCGAACACAGCTCCGGCTCCAGTCATACAGGGATCGGACACCCCTTAGCAAAGGGCCCCGGACCCCATACTCCCGGAACACCCCCCAAAGGACACCACGAGGGACACGGTCGAATGCCTTCTCCAGATCCACAAAACACATGTGGACCGGTTGGGCAAACTCCCATGAACCCTCGAGCACCCGATGGAGAGTATAGAGCTGGTCCAGTGTTCCACGACCAGGACGAAAACCACACTGCTCCTCCTGGATCCGAGGTTCGACTATCGGCCGGACTCTCCTCTCCAGTACCCTGGAATAGACCTTACCGGGAAGGCTGAGGAGTGTGATTTCCCTGTAATTGGAACACACACTCCGGTCCCCCTTTTTATACAGAGGGACCACCACCCTGGTCTGCCAGTCCAGCGGTACTGTCCCCGACCGCCACACGATGTTGTAGAGGCGTGTCAGCCAAGACAGCCCCACAACATCCAGAGACTTAAGGCACTCGGGACGGATCTCATCAACGCCCGGAGCCTTGCCACCGAGGAGCTTGCCAACCACCTCAGTGACTTCGGCCAGGGTGATAGACGAGTCCGCCTCCGGGTACCCAGCCTCGGCTTCCTCCTCGGAAGACGTGACAGTGGGATTGAGGAGGTCCTCAAAGTATTCCTTCCACCGTCCGACAACGTCCCCAGTTGAGGTCAGCAGCTCTCCGCCCGCACTGTAAACAGTGTTGGTGATGCACTGCTTCCCCCTCCTGAGGCGCCGAACGGTTTGCCAGAATTTCTTTGAGGCCGTCCGATAGTCCTCCTCCATGGCCTCCCCGAACTCCTCCCAACCCCGAGTTTTTGCCTCCACGACAGCACAAGCCACGGCACGCTTGGCCCGCCGGTACCTGTCAGCTGCCTCAGGAGTCCCACAAGCCAACAAGGCTCGATAGGACTCCTTCTTCAGCCTGACGGTATCCCTTACTTCACCGCAGACCTTACGACCACAGCTACGAGCAGCCGCATCAACAATGGAGGTGGAGAACATGGCCCACTCGGAGTCCATGTCCCCTGCCTCCCACAGGATCAGAGAGAAGCTCTCCCGGAGGTGCAAATTGAAGACCCCCCTGACAGAAGGCTCCGCCAGACGTTCCCAACAGACCCTCACGATACGCTTGGGCCTGCCAGGTCTATCCGGCTTCCTCCTCCGCCAGCGGATCCAACTCACAACCAGGTGGTGATCAGTTGACAGCTCTGCCCCTCTCTTCACCCGAGTGTCCAAAACACGCGGTCGGAGGTCAGATGACACGACTACAAGGTCGATCATCGACCTCCGACCTAGGGTGTCCTGGTGCCACGTGCACTGATGGACACCCTTGTGCTTGAACATGGTGTTCGTTATGGACAAACTGTGACTAGCACAGAAGTCCAATAACAAAACACCGCTCGGGTTCAGATCAGGGAGGCCGTTCCTCCCAATCACGCCCCTCCAGGTGTCACTGTCGTTACCCACATGGGCGTTGAAGTCCCCCAGGAGGACAACGGAGTCCCCGGTGGGTGCACTGTCTAGTATTCCCCCCAGGCACTCCAAGAAGGCCAGGTACTCTGCACTGCTGTTTGGCCCGTAGGCTGCCACAACAGTGAGAGACCTGTCCCCGACCCGTAGGCGCAGGGACGCGACCCTCTCGTTCACCGGGGAGAACTCCAACACGTGACGGCTGAGCTGTGGGGCAATGAGCAAGCCCACACCAGCTCGCCGCCGCTCCCCACGGGCAACGCCAGAGAAATGGAGAGTCCAGCCCCTCTCAAGAAGTTGGGTTCCAGAGCCCAAACTGTGCGTGGAGGCGAGGCCGACTATATCTAGTCGGTAACGCTCACCCTCCTGCACAAGCTCAGGCTCCTTCCCCCCCAGCGAGGTGACATTCCATGTCCCCAGAGCTAGTCTCCATGTCCGGAGATCCGGTTGTCGGGGCCCCCGCCGTCGACTGCCGCCCGGATCACTCTGCACCGGCCCCTTATGGATCGTCCCGCAGGTGGTGGGTCCACGTGAGGACGGCCCCACGTCGCTCCTTCGGGCTGAGCCCGGCCACCAGGCACTCGCTCTCGAGCACCCACCCCAGGCCTGGCTCCAGGGTGGGGCCCCGGGGACGCCGGTCCGGGCGACATAACTGGCCTTTGGTCTTCTCTCATCATAAAGGGCTTCTGAACCGCTCTTGGTCTGACCCGTCCCCCTGGACCTGTTTGCCATGGGTGACCCTACCAGGGGCATAAAGCCCCCGACAACATAGCTCCCAGGATCATTCGGGCACTCAAACCCCTCCACCACGTTAAGGTGGCGTTTCGGGGAGGGGAGTCTGGGACCTTAAACTGTCTAGACTGGCATTGTTTGAAATGAAGACATCCTCAAATTGGTCCACAATGCTCCAGTTTGGTGGAAGTAAAAGTATCTCAGGACAGACCCACATCTAAGTTCAAACTGTAGAATTTGAAACACTCATTACAATCTTTGAACATTTTGATGTGTCATAATGTTGTGTCCTCATCAAAAACACACCTGGAGTGGTGTGTTCTTCTCTCAAACTAAAAAAATCACTCTTCCACCTTGTGATGTCATGAAGTGGTTTTATAGGAAGTGCCGCACTGTTTTTAAACTTCACCTTTACCAGAATCATGTGAATAGTTTCAGTCTCAGAACAAACTCAGAACTATTGTTTTAATGTCATTGTCCTTTTTTGGTGCGTCAGAAGATTTTATCGACTTTCTGTGGCAACACGACTGAACAAAGGTTAAAACCAAAATATTCTTATTAAAAAGGAACATCTTTCAGTTATTAGGTTAGAGTAAAGCAGTTGGATTTAGGCTAAAAATCGCTGTTAACTACCACCACGACCACTTGATGACATCACATGGTGGACCACAGCATTTTGAGCTTTGGAGATGGACAGCCTAGTAACACAGGATTACTCAAATATGTGTGAATGAAACAAAACACAACTCCAGGTGTGTATTTAAGAAGCTAACAACATTTGAACATGGCTAAAAGCTCACATGAGTCAGTTTAGCCTCATACCGACCCTTTAAGTATCGACCTTGTTTCAGAACTTTGCATCACTGTGAAGAAATGAGGACAAATGCTGTTATGTCCTTGGCACTTCTCCCACTTCACTCCCAGTGTCTGTGCTCAGTGCTGTATAAATGTTTGTGTGTGAACAGGTGATAACTGTGAAGTGCTTTGAGCGACTTGAAGGTAGAAAAGTGACCATTTTATTTACCATCACCATAATATTTGATGTTTTCTAAAGAAGCTCTGAAGTTGCATGTGGTCGTATTATTGTCTTATTTGATCTCATTTTAAGACACACAGTTGTCCACCCTTAACCTCACTGTTTGCAGTTATAGCAGAGGTCACATTTCAGGCAGCATCAACGTCCCCTTCAGCACAGTGTTGGGGCCGGACGGGGAGCTGCTGCAGTGTCCCACATCAGGAGCGCTGCAGAGCTACAGAGGACGACTCATCGTGGTCATCAGTCACGCCATGAAGAGCGCCGCTATGGTGAGGACACACGAGACCAGACATGAGACGAGAACAAGACCACACATCCATCATTTAGAAGAAACTAATGGAGGCTGTTCACCATTTTGGCCTCACTATTGAGTATTTTTGCTGTCACTGTAGCTGTCCACTTTTTGGAAAGAGAAGTTCTCAAGATGCAAATCAGCACCACTGAACCTTTTTTGTCCAATCCAAACGGAACTGGACAAAAAAGGTGGAGACAAGGAGAAAAATGTCACGAGATCTTGTCCAATCCCTGTTGGTGTGGAAATATAATTCTGATCACTTTCTTGGAAAATGAATCCAGTTTCCTCCTGGTTTGAAGATTTTAAGCATCATCTCAAAGACGAGACGACAAAATATTTTGAAATTACAATTTTCATTTGTTTTACTGAGCCAAAAATAAAATCTAATTCACTCTCGATCTAAAAGTCAAAGTGTAAATTTATCATAAAACTACAGCTGACTCCAAAAATGATCAGATTATTCACATTAAAAAACGACTAAAATCAAACGAAACTAATTATTTTCAGTAATTCCTGTGGTTAATTTGTGTTGTTTTTTTAAAATATCTAGATCAAAACTAAAAGTATCCAAATATCCTAATGGTCTTTACACTTGATTGTCTCCAGTTTGCGACTCACCTGGTCAAAGTGAATTTCCCTCGAGTTTGTGTCCTCGATGGAGGCATCAATAAGCTGAAGCCCACCGGACTGCTCACTGTTCCTTCACCTCAGATTTGAATCATTTGTACTTCATGTGTCACTTCAAACAAATATATGATTGTCAATGTGATCACTGTTCATTTTCCAAGTCAAATAAAGTGTTTGTGTTTTATTGCTGTGTCTGTATGTAACTTTTCTGGTGGAAGGTCCGGCAAATGTCTCACAGTAGAGCATTAAACATATCTATCTGCATTTATTCAAACACAGGTGTTTTATTGCTCAGAAATGTCTTAAAAACAGTGAGTGCAGATATAGGGCCATGAATAATAAGATCATATAATAATGATCGTGATGTTACTTGTAGCAGTGGTGGATGAGGCTCAGTCGTGTTACTTAAGTGAGTAAAAGTACACACACAGAAGTAAAAGTATCACATGAATAAATCTACTGAAGTAAAAGTATTCAAGTACCCGTTTAAAAATGTACTTTAAGAGTAAAAAAGTAATAGTATTTCAGACAAGTGTTAATTGTGTTAGTATGTTAAATATAGTGATACTGATTTAAAAATAACACATATTTTGTAGTAGCAACAGCAGCAACAAGAATCAATTTCTTAACTTTTTCTCATGACTTTTGTGTTTTTATTTTGTGAGCCGAGGTGTGAACTCAAAAACTTTAGTGAGGATGTAGCAGAGTAGAAAGTACAGATATCTGTGTACTTAGGCACAGATACATAAAAGCTCTACTTAAGTACATGTTATGGCCCGGCTCGTGTGACCTCAACAAAGGAAGGAGGCAGACACGACTCAAAGGGTTTTAAGCTCTCTGCTGGAGCCTTTATTTGGTAAGTTACAATAAATATGTGCAGATTGTGCTCCAGTGCGTTGAGGTGATTGGTCGATGGCATGTCCAGGTGGAGTCGAGCCAGAGGAGCAGCACCGGGCGTAGGAGGCGGGTCCCTTTTATAGGCGGGTGGATGTGCTGGGCCCTAGTGCATCCAGGTCACCTCCAAAAACACACATTATTATTATTCATAAAAACATGGCACAACAGGGGCCGTGGCAGTACAGTTCTTTACAACCTGCACTTCACTGCCTGTAAGTACAGAAATACTATGGAATGAGACGGATACATTTGGTTAAAAAAAAAAGTTCCCTGAGAACACAGTGATGAGTCATTTGAGTTACATCTTTCACATAATGTTTACACATAGTTACAATCACATATCTGCCCCAAATCTTACTTAGATGCCAGCCATGGATAAAAAGCAACTTGTCCCTGTCAGTCACATGCAGTGTTCTGGTGTAAGTTGGGAGGAAAAAAATGGTTTTCTTATTGAGTCTAGAAGCAGAACCTGTGTCATTTCCTGAAAGCTACTATCCTGATATAATCTTTAGAGTGAAACGCTCACGAGCTTAATACATCCTGTATATACAGAAGGACAGAACAGCATTGGCTCTATGTGATCTGCACAGAGGCAACATTTTACACGATTTTCTTGAAACTCATGGATGACAATGAGGAAACAAGGAAACCAGATTTAAAGGGGATTCAGTTAGCCCATCAGCGCAATCAACGCACCTGCGGGAGGTTAAAAGGAGCCAGGACCCAGCTCTATTTGCCAGGTCGTCTGTTCGCCTCAGTGTTTGTCCTCGTGTCTCTGCTGCGCTACCTGTCCGTATCCTGCCTGGTGTCCTGCCTGGTGTCCTGCCTGGTGTCCTGCCTGTGTTCCTGTTCACGTTCCTGTTCACGTTTCTGTTCAGCACCCTGCCTCCCTGCACTGCTCTGGACTCCCGTCTCCGACCCTGTCTCCCGGTACCGGTTGTGTTCCTGTCTCGTTTGTTCCCTGCACCTCTGGACCCTGACCTACACCCCTGCACCCAGCTCCTCGTATGTTCTTCCGTCACTTGTTGTTCTGTCAATAAACACCCTTAAACTTGTCCCGAGTCCCGCATCTTTGGTCCGCCTCACACCCCACATTACGACACTGGATCAGTAAATCTGTGATTCTTAAAACTTTATAGGGTCTTTACAAGTCTTTTATAACTAATTTTTATTTTTTTTTAAAGTGTCTTTAATTTAGCCAACTGCATATGCGCTGACCTGCCCCAACCACTGTGGAAAAGAGACATTTAGGTGTTTGTTTGTTTTTTTTGTTTTTGTTCTTATGTTTTTTCAAACGAGATAAGTTTGTTTAGTGAGAGTGACATTTCCACTATAGCGCCCCCTACCACTAACATGAAATGTCAACATTATTCAATTTTTATGAATCTTGGAGGATTTAAATCTATGACAGAGAAGATGCAAAAACTTCTATTATGGATATGGGGCATTTTTCACCATTGACCAGCAGGGGGAGCAAATACTTAAAAAAAAAAAACAGTAAAAATCTTCCACACATGAGCTTAGTCTGATCTAAACAGTGTTTTCTTTGGTGCTTAAACAAGAATCACATTTATTTCAGTGGAGAATTTGTCCATATTTAAAACATGATATAAAGTAGTTGAAATGTTGGATGTTCATGTGTCTGTAATACAACCCGACTGTGGAGGCATCACAGTAACTTCTGAATGAGGTGAAGACACTGGCTGCTCCTGATGACACTGATATGTCAAACACAATGATCAATGCTACAGCGCCACCTACAGGAAGGCACAAAGTTTACAATGGGGAGAAAATAATTACCTTTACATTAATTGATGAAACTTTACAGAAAATTCTGTCGTCTGCCCCTGATAAGAAAAAAAACAATTACACTCATTCCCTATTTTGTGCAGTTTTACCTCTAAGCTCCTCCAAACCTCCCATGAATGAAGAGCTCTGACTCAAATCACACAATAAAAAGGGAAAGACCCACTAAACATGAGCAGAAATGCACCAAAGTTGCAGAGGGAACCAGCTCAGTGTAAAATCAATTCTCATAAAACTTTTTTACATGTTCCACACAAACTGCCTCTACAGTGAGACATTTCAATGGGACAGGAGACACATGGACTTTGTCTCAGGCCAGTAAAGTTTATAGGACTGATACGACACATGAGGACAACCCCAGGCAAGTTTATTTGTACAGCACAATTCATACACAAAGTCATTCAAAGTGTTTTACAGAATAAGAAAGACATTCAAATCACAATACAAACAAATCAAAACATAAATAATCATCATAAACTGAACATTAAAAGAAAAGAGCAGAATAACAAGCTTCAATCATATGCACAGCTAAACCGAACCGTTTAGAGACTGAATTTAAACATGGTCAAAGTAGAGGCCTGTCTCACGTCTTCAGGAAGGACATAGTCCAGCTGCATAAAAGGACATAGTCCAGCTGCATAAAAGGACATAGTCCAGCTGCGTAAAACTGAATGACTCTGTACGTTTAGTCCTGACTCTGGACACTAGCAGGAGGCTGGTCCCTGAAGACCTCAAACTGAGAGATGGTTCATGTGGCACTAACAGGTCGAAGATGTACTTTGGACCTAGGCCATGAAGAGACTTGTTCACAAGCAGAGCTGCTTTAAAGTCTATTCTCTGAGCCACAGGAGCCAGAGACCTGAGCACAGGACACATGTGTGAAGTACTTCACTGGAGCACAGGACACATGTGTGAAGTACTTCACCGGAGCACAGGACACATGTGTGAAGTACTTCACCGGAGCACAGGACACATGTGTGAAGTACTTCCTGGTTCCAGTCAGACTCGAGCAGCAGTGTTCTGGATGTTCTGCAGTTGTCTTAACGCTCGTTTGGAGAGGCCAGTGAGCAGGACATTACAGTAGTTTAGTAGTTTACCTTTGATTTTGCAGTGTTTTTAGATGGTAAAAAACTTTCAAGTCTGAGTCTGATTTGAAGGTTTTGGAGAGAGAGAGACTGGAGGTGACTCTGACACTTTCTCTATGTTTCTGTGGGTCAAAGATTATGACTTCAGTCTCGTCTGAGTTTAGCTGAAGAAAGTTGTTTTGCCTCCACACACTGATCTGTTGGATGCAGTGGCAGAGTGAATCCACTGGTCCATATTCACCTGCTGCAGTGAGACATACTGTAATGCAATATGACTACTACTAAACACTACACAAACACTGTCTAACTCTCCTATGCCCAGAAAAGCACACATTTAAAGTAAATGCAAGGTGTACTATGCAGGACATTCTGTCAAACTTTAATACTTCTGTTTTTTGTATCAATTAAAACTCACTTTTTCAGAACAAAGTAACATGAGGCTCAATCACATAATACATGTATGGGCAGTGCCTCACCTGTCACCACAGAGAAAAAATAAATGAAATTGTTATATTTGTCTAATGATTTGTACTATAAAGTTATTTTCTATTTAACTTTACAATTTTATTCTTTTTTGTACTCAAAATCGATGAATTTTTACGTTTACCGTTGAAATCCTAAAAAGAGACGGGCGGTGAGGCACAGGCCGCTCGTGCCTCACATGGACTGACTGTGCTATAGCTAAGCTGCTGTTTTAACCCTTTAAATGCTGAGCACATTATAGCGGTTGTGAATAGGCGCCGGGTGAGGCACGCAGTTACCCTGCCTCAAGTTAGGAGGCGCTCGTGAGCCCAGAGATTCTTGTAACTCCCGCAGAATAGGGGCCACAGACTACAATTTAGAGTTAGCAAGTCAACTTTAGCGGTTGACTTTTTTCTTCGTGTCTGGCCCTTAAATGTAGGAAGATACACATTAAAGCTCAAACAGGTTTCTAAACTGGACTTTCGGTCGAAGCAGGAGGTTATAATTAAAGGAAGACCAACGCTAAAGGGTTTGATCCAGACAACGGGACTAAAGACTCTTTTTAAACAGAGACGTACAAAATGGTAAGAAATTGAATTATTTCAATCCACTGAAAATTGGGGAACCAGAATAAGGATAAAAAAAAACAACACAAAACCAGCTTTTTATTTCATACTATTAGATCAGTGGTTCTTAACCTGGGCTTGATTGAACCCTCGGGGTTTGGTGAGTCAGTCTCAGGGGTTCGACGGAGGTCAAGACCCGACTCATATGATTCGTGATGAGACGCTTGTCCATCATGGTGCAGGTTCACGCTGCTTGGCCAGTCTGTGCTGCAGAGAATTTAGTGACTCAGTATCAACTTGTGACTGTCGTGATGGTTTGTCGTGTGATTTCTTTTTTAACTCTATAGCGTCAGATTCTGTCACCGCCAATAGACTCGTGGACTGCGAGCATCTCCAGACGCCATGTCCTAGTTCAACAAATGCACCTTCGATTGTCCTATCGAAGTACCCGCCCGACTTAAATGCCCAAATGCCCCGTTCAAACAGCGCATTTAAGTCGAGCGGGTACTTCGACCCGCACTTTGGACAGTAGATCGAATGGTGCATTTGTCGTATTGACGCCGTGTCTCAATTCGCCAAATGAACCGCTCGATGTGCTGTTCTCACGGCATGAGACATGGAACAGACTTTGCTGTGAAAATGACATGAGGGTGACACAAGGTGAAGCCGCATTTCTGAACTCGTCTCAAAGGCAACAGCAGAAGTCACACCGACACCTGGTTTAGGTTTGTAAATCTGATTGTGAGGACATCAGTGCCTCACCAGCCATGAACCTCACCGCACGTCACTGGGTAGGACACATTATTACTGTGCATTAACTGGCCTGTAGGGGGCAGCATGTAGAGACTGAACAGCAGGGGTCTTAGGATTGACCCCTGGGGCACCCCACAGGTCAGGGACATTTTATCTGAGACACATTTTCCCATTTCAACAAAGTACTCCCTGTTTTCTAGACAGGACTTGAACCGGTTTAGTGCAGTACCACAGATGCCCTCCCAGTCCTCTAGTCTCTGTAAGAGGATCATGATCCACAGTGTCAAAGGAGACTCAGATCTAACAGGATCAAGACTGAGACTTTGCCTGCATCAGTGTTCAAGCGGATGTTATTTGTCACCTTGACAAAAGCAGTAGTGGGGTCTAAAACCTGACTGGAAAACATCAAAGGAGTTGATTTTCGAGAAAGTTAATAAGCCATTGGTGAATAACTTTTTCAAGGACTTTGCCTAAAACAGCAGATTTGAGATGGGTCGGTAACTGTTCAGTATTGTGTCATCAAGACTGCTCTTCTTTAGGGGAGGCTTGATAATCACAGTTTTCAAAGCTCATGGGAATGTTCCAGATTGTAGTGACATGTGAATAAGTGAGTGCTGATCACAAATTGTTGAGCACAGATTTCAGAAATTCCTGTTCCTGACAGCACTTTTGAAGCTTTCTTGGAGTCTTGATTGAATGTGTGATGTTCTGGTTCTTTGTAGGGCTCCTAGCTCGCCATCGGATGTGGTACCCAACCCGGGCACACCTGGCTATATCGATCACAGCGGTCTATACCTGGAGTCAGCGGCTGTAGTAAGGGCTCCTGCGCACCTGTCCGGTTGTGCGTTCCTCCCAGATCTGCTGGGAGAGGAGCGCAGCTACATTGTATGCAGTGCTACTAAGCACACGATTGGTCGAGGTGGTCACATGAATGAATTGTAATCATGTGGTGCTTTCACTGACACGTAAAGATGGGAATTTATATTTGACTGCAGGGTCGTGTATTTTAGACTTGGGTTACACTTACTCTCCATGGTCAACAGGGACAAAGTATTCGAGCCTTGTTTGAATGCAACCAAGACATGACCCGACAAGTCACTCAGTTAAACAACCAGGTTTCTGCCTTATTCACTCTCCAGCCCCTGATACAACAGCCTTCACTCCTGGTACAACCTCTTCTGCTCGCCCCCTTATCTTCTTGCAGGGAATGTGAACTCAATTTCTCTGATCCTGAACTGTCTTTCTGTTAATGTTGCAATTATTGTTATTACCAAAACAAGAATTATTGAGGGACCTCTTACAACACAGCAATTCTTTAAATAAAAAAAGCCTTTTCTCTTTTAAAGCTCCACCGTGCCACCCTTACCCAAAAATTGACTAAAACAGAGCCTTGTTTTTAATTTTTTGGATGCTCACTGCACTGAAAAATGCTAAACTTCATTCAAAACTATTCTTAGACAATATACTAATAGACCAATTGTGTGGCCTAGTAGCTCTTCTGTTGACTTTTTATATTCTTTTGGCTAATGCATCTCTCTAGAAATCCATATGAATGTCGTCTACTAAACAAATGTTCACTTTAAGATTCATATTTCACCAAGTCAACATAAGGACACATGACAGAGAATCATTTTTTTCTCTAAACATCATTTTATTTTTGTGATCTATACCAGAATTTAAAAAAAAATTAGAAAATACAAATGAAATTAAAGCCGCAAGCGGCATCGAATGGCCCTCGCGGGCTGCGCTTCGCACTCGGCCGACCGGGCACTCCCTGTAGGTGGCGCTGATTCATCACTTGCCTCTGTTTTATTGTGGCTTTGAGCTGCACTTGTCACCAAACAAAGCCAAAAGACATTGGGAGCAGTGATGTACAAAATGCACCAACATGGGGTTTTCCAGGCATCGCCATGGCAACACCGTGCAAAATACAAAGTTGGCCCCTTGGACTTTTTTGACGGAGAAGATGTAAAGAATCAACGTACCAAATCTCACAATCGTCATTGAAGGTTTGAAGCTGTTATAAGAGTTTGAAATGTCCAAAAATTTGTAAATTTTCCCATTAGGATAACATGGGGTATTTCACGCATCGCCATGGCAACAGAGTGAAAAATATTACATGGGTGTAATTGACTTTTTTGATCGGGATGATATGATGAGTCATTCTGGCAAATTTCACTTAATTCCATGAAACTAATATTTTTCTTATGAATGGGGAATTTTCGGAGCATTCCCATTAGGATAACATGGGCAATTTGGCGAATCGTCATGGCAACACGGTACAAAAAACGTCATGGGTCTGATTGACTTTATTGATTGAGATGACCCACTGGAATTTTGTGTGAAATTTCGTAACATTTGGGAAAACAAAATTTTGGGCCCTCCATGCAAATGTATTTGTTATTCTGTAGGGGGCGCTATTGCACCAATTAGTTTTCTTTCATAAATAGCAGGTCTAGGCCAGAAAGTTTTAGAAATTTTTTTGAAATTTACGTATCAACGTAAATTGGATAACTTTTGATGCCCCACTTGTCTAGATGATGTCCAGTGATTTTCAGCCCTGCAGGTGAAGCGCCTTCAGAGGAGTTGATGAAAATGCAACATCAACAAAAATGCTGACTCGGCATTTCGGAATTTTCAATCCAAGATGGCCGACTTCCGGTTTGTCAGGGGGCGTGGCCATAATAATATTTTTTGTTTGGCATCACTTGAAGAATGTGTGTACCGAATTTGGTGGTTCTACGACAAAGTTTACGTCGGGGTGTCTCCCATTGATGCAATGTATTTTGACTTTTGTAGGTGGCGCTGTCGTGCCATTTTTTTATGCCCAATGATGCACCATATAAAAAAATAAATTTTTCGCCACTTCTGAATTTTGGGCAAAATTTGGTGAGTTTTCAAATATGTTCAGGGGGTCAAATTCCTGCTCAAAGAGCAGAAGAAGAAGAAATAAAATTAAAGCCGCAAGCGGCATCGAATGGCCCTCGCGGGCCGCGCTTCGCACTCGGCCGACCGGGCACTCCCTGTAGGTGGCGCTGATTCATCACTTGCCTCTGTTTTATTGTGGCTTTGAGCTGCATGTGTCACCAAATAAAGTCAAAAGACATTGGGAGCTCTGATGCACAAAATGCACCAACATGGGTTTTGCCAGGCAGTGCCATGGCAACATCATGCAAAATACAAAGTTGGCCCCTGGACTTTTTTGACGGGAATAATGTAAAGAATCACCGTGCCAAATTTCATGTTCTTCATTAAAGGTATGAAGTCGTTAGAAGACTTTGAAATGTCTGAAAATGTGTAAATTTTCCCGTTAGGATAACATGGGGTATTTTGCGAATCGCCATGGCAACAGAGTGAAAAATATGACATGGGTGTGATTGACTTTTTGGATCAGGATGACATGAAGAGTCATTCTGGCCAATTTCACTTAATTCCATGAAACTAATGTTTTTCTAATGAATGGGGAATTTTCGGAGCGTTCCCATTAGGATAACATGGGCACTTTGGCGCATCGTCATGGCAACAGGGTGCAAAAAACGATATGGGTCTGATTGACTTTATTGATCAGATTGACCCACTGGAATTTTGTGTGAAATTTTGTAACATTTGGGAAAACTAAATTTTGGGACCTCCATGCAAATGTATTTGTTATTCTGTAGGGGGCGCTATCGCGGCAATTTTGTTTCTTTCACAATGAGTAGGTTTAGGCCCAACAGTTTTACAACTGATTAGAATTTGAGTCCAATCGGACTTTGTATGCGCAAACGGGAGCAAATTTTGAAATTTGAAAATTGCAAAAATTCCGATGGAATTTTGTGGCTTCGCCACACGGAAACCGTGATAGGGATCAACGTAAATTGGATAACTTTTGATGCCCCACTTGTCTAGATGATGTCCAGTGATTTTCAGCACTGCCGGTGAAGCGCCTTCAGAGGAGTTGACGAAAATGCGACGTCAACGAAAATGCTGACTCGGCATTTCGGAATTTTCAATCCAAGATGGCCGACTTCCGGTTTGTCAGAGGGCGTGGCCATAATAATATTTTTTGTTTGGCATCACTTGAAGAATGTGTGTACCGAATTTGGTGGCTCTATGACCAACTTGACGTCGGGGCGTCTCCCATTGACGCAATGTATTTTGACTTTTGTAGGTGGCGCTGTCGCGCCATTTTTTTATGCCCAATGATGCACCATATAAAAAAAATAATTTTTCAGCACTTCTGAATTTTGGGCAAAATATGGTGAGTTTTTGAATATGTTCAGGGGCCCAGGCACTCATCGTTGCGGAAGCAATAGGCCCTACGCCCTGTAGGGGCTCGGGCCTAATAATTTTAGCAAAAACAATATATCCGATAACATTAGACTGACATATTATACATTTTTTGAAAGCTCTTGACTTTCCCCACGTCACCGTGGGGTCAATGGCGAATGACGGGCGCTGACGCTCCCGTCATTCGCCATGACATCGGAGTCCGCCATTGACCTCCCATTGACTTCCATTCATTTTAGCAGTAATAAAGATGGCCCATGCCTGCGGCATGGGTGCTTGAATAGGGCTCGATGACAGGAGTGTGTTTGGGGACATGAGCGCTTCGCGCTGCCTTTGTCAACATTGAGCAATAGGCCCTACGCCCTGTAGGGGCTCGGGCCTAATAAACCACAGACACATTTCTGTAAGTCAGGCCCAGGGCAACTGTGGAAGGACATAACTCCTGATGTACTCCTCAGATGTTCAGGATTCGTCTATATGTCACTCATTGCCCTGTCAAGTTTTTGTGATTTCATTGGAAGTCTGTATATCCAGAATATACAATCTTTAATCTTTCTAAGAAGAAGAAGAAGCAGAAGCAGAAGAAGAAGAAGAAGAAGAAGAAGAAGAAGAAGAAGAAGAGAGGGAGAGAGAGAGAGCTATTGAGAACTATTGTTGAGTGTTACATACAGGAATAATGTACTCCTCGGCCGTTCAGGATTCGTCAGCAATATATATGTTAATCATTGCCTTGTCGAGTCTTAGCGATTTCAGTGGAAGCCTGTATATCCAGAATATACAATCTTTAATCTTTACCTCTGAACCACTCCTTTCCAAAGAGCTCCATAAAGATTGTGTCAACGAGGTCTACTGTCAAACCAACTTCCAGCATGTATATATACATATACATACATATATACATAAACATATACATACATATACACACACACACACACACACACACACACATATATATATGTGTGTGTGTATATTATATATATATATATATATATATACAGACAGACACACACTGTGTCTGTGGTTAGTTTTTAATTTTTAATACATCCATGCGGTGAATCCATAAAAGTTCTCTGTTTCCTGCCCCTCATGCTCTGACTTCCAATCTCCATGCAATTGTCAAACTGAACAAATTTATGAAAAAAGTATATATAAACTGTACATTGTACTATATTTAAAACATGCTTCTGTTCACTATCAGCAAACCTATGTGGCTTTATATTAGCTGGACCAGGCTAGTTAGTCAATAAGCCAGAAACCCTTGGAGTATCACATATGTAAAAGTGCATTGAAGTTTGTGCATCAAATAATGATGGATTATATGTTGTCAATCAACTATTGTTAAGTGTTACATACAGGAATAATGACACAGGCGAGCAAAGGTGGGTATATAAACCAAGAAGGCAACAACAATAATAATTAAAGCCACAAGCGGCATCGAACGGCCCTCGCGGGCCGCGCTTCACACTCGGCCGACCGGGCACTCCCTGTAGGTGGCGCTGACCCGCTACTTGCCTCTGTTTTATTGTGGCTTTGGGCTGCACTTGTGACCAAACAGAGTCAAAAGACATTGGGAGCACTGATGCACAAAATGCACCAACATGGGTTTTTCAAGGCATCGCCATGGCAACACCGTGCAAAATACAAACTTGGCACCTCGGACTTTTTTGATGGGGATGATGTAAAGCAGTGGTCGGCAACGTGCGGCCCGCGGGAAAATGTTGGCCCTTTGCCAATTTTTTTTGGGCCGCCAGATGATTTTGGACTTTTTTCTGATTCTTTAATACCAAGTTGTGTGGGCACTGCTACGGGCATTCCACTGCCCATGATGTGCATGCAACACACCATTTAAAGCAAACAATGAACTGGTGTGTACATACACCTTCACCAGTCAAAATCGTGGCTAACAGTTTTTGGACATCTGGTGAGGCAAGTGCAGACTGCGCGCAGCTCAAGGAATGTGCACCAGTTACGCTATAGCCATAGTTTTTTCACTAACGGCTATAAGGCGCAGTTATAAGTTATAGTTAAATATGCATATCCCATGCCTTTCCATTTTTTGAAAGCTCTTTTTGAAAGCTCGATGACATGTTAGCAAGAACAAATATGCATATCCCATGCCTGCGGCATGGGTTGCTAGGATACTGGAGTCAGGGCAAGGTCACAACCAAGACAGCGGAAGCAATAGGCCCTACGCCCTGTAGGGGGCTCTGGCCTAATAATAATAATAATTAGACATAGCTGAGGATAGGTATTGGTACATGCTACATACACTGATTTAAAATATCATCAGTGTGAACAGCTCATGATCACAGACAGAAACAATGAGCATTTCACTGGTACTGATATGAATCAAGACTGTTCAGTGTTGAGTCAGAAAGTACACAGGTGTGTCTGTCACTTTCTACACATCTTGATACCTTATTTCCAGAGAACAGTTTATGACTCCTAGCACACCTTTGATTCCCACACTGAGGCCTATATAAGGGAGGACACAGGAGCATCATTCTGTGTGCAGTTGGAAAAAGCCTCCAGATTAGACACACTGTTTTCTTTTGGTAGATTTACTATTTTTGTTTTGTGTTTCAGGGATTAATTGTTGCAGAGAAGAAAATGCCACAATATCAAGTCTCAGTTTTTACTGGTAATCTTGCATATGCAAGTACATTTAACAATGTTTTCCTCAAACTCGTGGGTAATGATGGGGAAAGTCACCGTACTTGGCTCATGGGGGCAGGGAACTTTCTCGTCGGACTGGTAAGTACAATACCATTGGCTCTTTTAACAGAACTGTATGTTTCCAAATCCATAATCTTAAAGTCCCAAATGTGTCTCCATTTCAGAAATCTACCTTTATTATAAGCTGTCCTGCATCTCTTGGGGATCTGATCTTGGTGGAAGTGGACAAACAGGCGCTGCCGCTGTTTCCACAGGACGCCTGGTTTGTGGACAAAGTGGAAGTCACATCTCCAGAGGGAAAAGTTTATAAGTTCCCCATGTACCACTGGATCAAGGATGATGAGGTTCACCGTTTCAGGGAGGGAACAGGTCAGTGGAATCATGCTTATAAATAACTATTTTACCCATCGTCCAGTGGACAGAAGATTGAGCATTTGTTTGGTTTTGACAATTCCTCTGTCAACGTTGAAGCATATCTCCATAAAATTTAGATTTAGGGACTTGTAATTAGGTTTTTAAAAAGTCTATTAAAGCCCTTTTAGCCTTTATTCTTTAATTTGTGGGTTTGAAATACAAACTGGTCCCGATTCTTCTCATAATGGACGATTTGACAGAAAATAAGTTGGCTACAGTTCTCATTTAAAAATTAAAAGTTCCCTTTTATGAGGAGGTGGACAAAAGAAAAAAGTAGAATGCAGAGGTCCCACCAGCGCAGTACCTGATTTTTATTGAAAAATGTGAAAAACAGAATAGTTTTTTTTTTCTTTTTTATCCAAGCTTTTCACAACTTTCACAACAAGACAAGTACAAACTTTTGCCTTGACTATAGAGGTGACCATTAGTCTGCTAACATGTCCTGATTATTGGACAATAAAATGCTTTCTAATTAGACACAGATAGCATGAAGCAGCTGACTTATTTTGGCAAATTTAGCTCAAATACATCAGGTACAGGGCCTTTAATGTGTTTAAAATGTGACATAAGAACAACATTTATAATTTTATGTATTTACACAAGTGTTTTTGAATGTAACAGCTGTGAAAGTCTCTGAAGAGCATAATCCTCTTGCTATATATGCGAGAGAGAAGGAGTTACAGCACAGGAAAGAGGAATACTGGTAAGCATGTGATGAATCAGTTTGGTGGACTTACACTTTTATAAAGATAATATTCAGTATGTACACATGTGCATATGTTCCAGTTGGGAGGTTTATGCAGAGGGCATGCCTCACTGCATGAAAGCAGATGATGCTTGTGCACTGCCTCCTGAAGTTCAATTCTCTTTCACAAAGGACATAGAATTCAAATGGACTGCAGCACAAGGGTAAGCCATTATTTAACAGCGTCACATCATTTGTAAAATATTAAAGTTAATCTGTTTCAAGGCTTCTGGAGATGCAACTGTCACATTTGGATGATTGTGAAGAGCCTTGGACTGATTTTGATTCCCTTTACCGAGTGTTTTGCTGCCATAAAACAGATGCTTCAGGTATTACTCTTCTCTCTCTCCATCTTATTATTGTGATCATTACATTTACTGTTGTGTTACTGTTTTCCAGACTTTGTGCAGAAAAACTGGGGAGATGATGCTTTCTTTGGTTACCAGTTTCTGAATGGACTCAACCCCATTTTGATCCGGCGCTGCACTTCTCTGCCCAGTAACTTCCCCGTCACTGATGACATGGTCTCTCTGGAGGGCGGGGCCACTTTGACACATGAGATGGAGGTGACTGTTGTTGACTGTAATTCATTGTTTTGCCTAGATGTGTGCAAATAGACATTCTTGAACCTCTTTTATACAGTTTAATCTAAATTCACAGAAAAAAAATTATGGTTTATGTATGGTGGTCCATATTTTAGAAAGGAAACATCTTCCTGTGTGACTACAAGATTTTGGATGGAGTGAAGACCAATATTATCAATGGGGAAGTGCAGTATCTGGCGGCTCCTCTTGTTCTCCTGCACAAAGCCCCCGATGACTCGCTGAAGCCTGTAGCCATTCAGGTGAGAGACCGATGTGCTCCTAGAACATTGCACAGGTGCATTAAGTCACAGTTAATGTGTCTGTTCCTGCAGCTCAAACAGGCTCCAGCAGAAGACAACCCCATCTTTGTCCCCACTGACCCAAAGTACGACTGGTTATTGGCCAAGCTCTTTGTGAGAAGTGCAGAGTTTAACTACCATGAGCTGAATGTCCATCTGCTGCGTACTCATCTGCTGGCTGAGGTCTTCACTGTGGCTTTACTGAGAAACGTGCCCCGGGTGCACCCTCTGTACAAGGTGAACAATGTCTGCATGTTCTGTAAGATCACTGTACCCAGCAGGTTGGACACCTACGTTCAACTGAAATAACTAAAGTTAAGCAGCTCACAGTATCTAACAAGAGATAATTATTTGTCTGTTTTGTATTTTTTGTCCTCATCACAGCTTCTTGTTCCTCACACTCGATTCACTCTACAAATCAATGTTCTGGCCAGACAGAGACTTATCTCCAAAGATGGAGTATTCACACTTGTAAGTTTTAACAGTATGTTCCCTTACATAACACTGCTAACACGCTCCATTTTGTCTTTTTTTTCTAGACCAGCTAGATTAGTAAAAGTGTAGTGGGAACAGTTTATGCTGTGGTGCCCTGTCGCACACGCTCTTTACCTTTTTTGGTTTGCATTATTATGTTCACTACCATTTTTCTGTGTCTTTCACTCAGTTGGGGCGTTAACATGCCTTTTTGAAAATGTGCTCACATTTTAAGTCATCCTTGTTTTTAAAAGTTTAATAAATCTGATCGATAAATCATTGAGAGGAACCAGCTGACGTGGCTCGGGCATCTGCTCAGGATGCCTCCTGGACGCCTCCGTAGGGAGGTGTTCTGGGCATGTCCCACCGGGAGGAGGTCTTGGGGAAGACCCAGGACATGCTGGAGGGAGTATGTCTCTCGGCTGGCCTTGGGGTCCCACTGGAGGAGCTGGAGGGCATGTCTGGGGTGAGGGAAGTCTAGGAGTCCCTGCTTAGACTGCTGCCCCCGCGACCCGGCCCCGGATAAGAGGAAGAAAATGGATGGATGGATAATAACTCTGAAAATATGGCAGAATTTGTGGCGACAGTAGCTCAGTTGGTTGTTTGTTCACTGATCTGAAGGTCGGCGGTTCAAATCCCGCTCTCTACATAAACTTCATTGGTTGAGTGGTTAGATCCACTGACTCGCAGGTTGGCGGTGCAATTCCAGCACTCATACATGAATGCTGTCGTTGTGTCCTTGGGCAAGACACTTAACCCACAGTGTTTGTGTACTCTGGTGTGTGAATGGGTGTGTGGTTCCTTGATGTAAAGCGCTTTGAGCGCCTTGAAGGTGGAAAAGCGCTATAAAAATGTGACCATTTACTATTACATCAATCTGTTCAGGGACACGGTGTTGACCAAAAATTTAAATTTGAGTGAAATCAGCCAATGTTGGTGCGTTTTAACAATTTTACCATTAGAATAATATGACTTTCTGTCATTGCAACAGCTACACCATCACAAATACGGCAACAATGAAGATGCTAGAATGGAATTTTGTACAAATTTTCAAAAAAATTTGAAAAACATTTTTTTCTCTCCCCATATTCAATTTTAATTAAATGTGTAGGGGGCGCTATTAACTGGATTTAAGTCAGGGAGTTTAATAACTGATTCAAATTTCACTGAAATCAGAGTTCATACGTGCAAACGAGAACAATTTGTAAAAGTCCTACATTTTAATTTACAACACTAATAGGCCTTTCACCAGCCTCTACCACTCAGGCCTAACAAGAATGTTATTTCTGTTATCCCAGAATACTGCCTCTGGAGGAGAGGGGATGAGGACCATTCTGAAGAGGAGCCTGTCCTCCGTGACCTACAGCTCCCTGTGTTTACCTGAGGACATCACAGAGAGAGGAGTGGAGTCTGTGCCCAACTACTACTACAGGGACGATGGACTCAGGCTTTGGGACATCATACACAGGTATGGCTTCCAAAGAATGATAATCTTTATACTTCTACCAGGAGACTTCAAACTGTCACAAATGTGTGTGATGTTATGAATATAATTGTGCAGGACATTGTGGCTTAGACCCAGTTCTTATATAAGTTAGTAAATCTGAACACTGGTGATAAAGGAGAAGACCAAGACCCTGGTGATTCTGCTGTTGTGATGGGAATGTTTTCAGAAAGTATTGTGAATTTAGCTGAAACTGTTGGTATACAATATGTGGGAAAAAGTGTTAATTTGAATTAGTTAAGAATGTACAGGTCTATAGCTTACTTTGATGTCTTCAAAGGTTTGTGAAAGGAGTGATACATCACTACTACAAGACGGACCAAGAGGTCCAAGAAGATTCTGAACTGCAGGGATATATCAAGGACATATTTGAACATGGCTTTCTGTCTAAAACAGAAACAGGTGAGCTTGAAAAACACACTCAACACCAGATATTACTTATATAAAATAGATGTTCAGTGCTTCATAATGATAATGATTTTGCAGGAATCCCACAGAGCTTCAGTTCTGTGGATGAGGTGGTGAAGTTTGTCACTTTGGTCATTTTCACCTCCTCAGCCCAGCACTCAGCCGTCAACACTGGACAGGTGAGTTCAAGAGATGAGCTTGTACTTCAGTTCACACTAAATATGTTTCTACTACAAATACTACTACTAACTGGACTACTGATATTATTATGGCTCCCAATAAATGTACTTTCAAGTTTACATAATTATTGGAACATGCACATTTTGCACATTTGGACTTTATGATGCTCTGTAGAGACGTTTGGTTTATACAGGACAAGAAAGACATTTTTGCAGGTCAATGTATGTTTTAAATTCACACTTATTTATTCCCCTGGTGTTATAATTGGCATCTTCCATTCTATTTTATAGTTCAGTTCAAACAATTAAGCTAAATTTTTGACAGACTATATTATTACTCACTATTTAATGGAACATATGGACACATTGCAGTTGGACATTGGTGACTGGATGCCCAACTTTCCACCCTCCTTACAACAGCCTCCACCAACCATAAAGAGCAGAGCAGATGAACACACCCTGCTGCAGACTCTCCCTGATGTCAACACCACTGTGCATGGAATGGCAGTACTGTGGCTCCTCAGCACACAGTCCACTGATTTTGTATGTATTTTCTACCATTTTATGGCACTAAAGTATGTCAGGGGCAGTATTTTCAATGCCTGTGCATTTTGTTTTCTCAGGTTGCTCTTGGCGAGTATCCCCAAGAGCTTTTCACTGAAGACATTTGCTGCAAACTGATCAAAGGTTTTGAAAAAGAGCTGAGAGACTTGGATGAAGCTGTTGACAGCAGAAACAAAAGTCTGAAATTACCATACACCTACATGGAGCCTAAAAGCATGGAAAACAGTGTGTCTCTTTAAAGCTCTTGTAGGTTAGACTGAGCCCATGTTATTTTTCTGATTTTTGGGACTCCTACCATGAGAAGCTTGACATGTATGATTGAAATGTAATCAATTATCAGAATTGTATCACATAATTTAATTAAATGTAATCAAATATTGTATTGACCATGAAATAACTACCAAAGATGAACTGATCAATATATTTTTGTTCTTCTCTAATAATAGTAAAACAAATAAAAGAAATATAAATTCTTGGTTTTTAACAGAGCTTCTGTAGATTATTAAAAATGTCAAATAGGAACAGCCTCATCTGAAATATTTGAAGCATGTTTTAACCATGTAGTACTGCTGTGCAGCTGCATCTCCAGATCCACACCACATAGAACTGCTTGGACAAACTTGAACCATGACCCCTTAAGTACTTCATGGAGAGTATGTAGCTGGTTTAAAGTGTCTAGGATGAAAAATGCTCTCAACTGCTTTACCAGGAATTTTCTCAAAAACGGCGACTCAACAGTGGTTCAGTGGTTACAGCAGTGGTCCCCCAACCTGAAGTTCTGGGGTTTGATTCCTGCTATGACCAAGTTCTGTCATTGTGTCTTTAGGCAAGACACTTCACCCACATTGTCTAGTACAGGGGTCACGAACCTTTTTGAAACCGAGGGCTACTTCATGGGTACTGAGTCATATGAAGGGCGACCAGTTTGATTCGCTCTTCTGAAATGACAAATATGCTCAGTTTGCCCGTAGTTATACATTATTAATAATAATTAATGATAATCATCTCTGAAGACACTGATCACGTTCATGATTTCGCACAATCAACAATGAAGCAAGGTGGGAAACAGATATCAGTATCAGCACTTTAACTTTATAAATCTCAGTACTTGTTAAATTTTCAGATGATCACTTCATCTCATAGTGTCCCATTTTCACAGGCCACTGACAAACCTTTTTAACAAAACAAACTATTTTGCACCTTTCAAAAAGTTATCAATTATGTAATGTTAAAGAAAAATCAACTTGCATATTTTTAAATAAATCTCTGTTGCTTTTTATGATTTTTTTTCTTTTCTCTGGTCTCGTGAAAAAAAAACCCTGTTGTTTACCTGAAGCTGCCTTTAGCTCACGTGCCTTTCCTGCCCGTAGTTTACGTCCTGGTGGTAGTTTACGTCCTGGTGGTAGTTTATGTCCTGGTGGTAGTTTACGCCCTGGTGGTAGTATACGTCCTGGTGGTAGTTTTTAATGTCCCTCCACATTGTGCCACTTTGTCATCGCCACAGTCGCCGCAGATGAGACACACGCAGGTTTATTTTAGTCGTGAAACTACATTGAGCTAATCTCCACAGCGCTCGCGAGCGGAGCACTGGTTTTGTCACGCGCACAATACTGACCTTTGACCTGAGGAGGTCAGAGTTCACCTTAACTTTTCTAAACTTCATGTATAATGAATATATTTTTAAGATGTTGTCATTTTTAAATCTATATAAATGTAAGGGTAATTTAAAAAAAATAGCAACAGAATAAAATAAAATTTTAGATGCAGCTCATTAGTGAGTTGTGCTATTTTTAGAAGCGGCCTGCGGGCGCCTCATGTGGGCCTTGCGGGCGACCTGGTGCCCGCGGGCATAGGGTTGGTGACCCCTGGTCTAGTATGACACTGGTGTGTGAGCGATTGGTGGTGGTTAGAGAAGCTGATGGCACAGATTGGCAGCCTTGCTGGTGTAATACTACACCTGAGCATGAATAATCACTACAGTGTAGCACTTGAGAGGCTTTGTCGAGCCTGTAAAGTGCATTAGGGATTATTATTAACTACTAACCTCAGCTTGGGTAAAAGTAGAAAAGGTTCAACAAGAGTTACAGTTAGGTTAAGGCTCTTTTTTTCTGAATCATGTTGGAAAAAGAACTCAAACGGTATGGGCCTTCAGTCATACTTTCAGTTACAGAAAGATGTCTAATCTAAGCAGGCACAATGAGGAATTGTCACACAGTGCACCATTAGAAACAAGAAGTGCCTCTGTCTAGCACCAAAGTACATCTCCAACATGTTAGTGCCATATGAACCATCTCCTCGAGTCAGGACTAAACACGGGAATCAGCATTTCAGTTTTATGCAGCTAACACCTGGAACATCCATGGATAATAATCTTGATTATGTTGAGTCTGAACCTCGGGCAGATAATCACATTTTTTAAGACCTTTCACTTACATGGAGGTCTTAAATGCTCTCTGCTCCATAGACCCAAAGAAGTCCATGGGAGTTGATTACCTTGATCCAAAACTTCTATTACTAGCTCCAGAAATATTCAATTCAGCCTCTTTTAAATAGTATTCATTTATCAATTCAAACAGCAGTTATAACAGAATTATGGAAAACAGCACATGTCAACAGTGGGATTATGGGAGGGCATAAGACACACAGAGATACAGGAAGATGGGAGGGCATCTGACACACAGAGAGATAGGAGGATGGGAGGGCATCTGACACACAGGGATATAATGAGTTCTCATAAAAGTGTTTATTTACATCATTGTAGAGCAGGGGTCTCAAACTCAAATTAGCTGGGGGCCGCTGGAGGCAGAGTCTGGGTGAGGAGGAGGCCGCAGTAGTATTTGGCTTCTTTTTATAATACTGTGCTTTTTTTTTTTTTTCTCTACAAAGGTTTGAACTTTGAGAGTGTTTAAAAAAGAGAGAAATGTAAGAAAATGTTAAAGCTTGTCTGACGGTGCGACCCTATAATTGGTCCGGGTTACCGGGGACTGTTATTGCCGATGCACAGGTGCCACTATGTGACTGCAGACTATCTCCCAGTCCCATTTCAGCACGAAGGCAGAGGAGCACCCTTCGTTGGCCGGGCACTTTGGACAGCACTTTGAAGTGTACTTTGAAACTGTGCATGAGGCGAATTGGGACACGGCCAATGACCGACAAATAACGGTGCGACCCTATAATTGGTCCGGGTTACCGGGGACTGTTATTGCAGATGCACAGGTGTCACTATGTGACCGCAGACACAGGAGGAGCACTGAGCTCTACTTTTATTTTATCCCACCACATAACCATCACTTTGATTTATTTTGTCAGAGAGAGACCTCATATGAACTCTCTAAGTGCCACTGACGTGCGTGTGTAAATATATGAATATATTTATGTACATTTATATACGTGTAATATCCCGCTGAATAGCAACTTAAAAACACAATTTTTGTGTTGTGAACGCAACGCGCTCGGACGAATGTCGCATGTGCTCAATAGAAACGAGGCACCAGGCACAGAAGAAAACCCTCCATGGCATCGCTGATGTAACTTTCACTCATTAAGAAATGTTTCTCTGCATCAAACCGATGTCCCGCCCGAGAGCCATATACCCCACCGTGATTGGTAGGTTCGTTCAGCTCCGCACATAACACTGTAAAGTGCCACACATGTCAAACTCGCGGGCCGCATTAACATTAAACTTTCATATTAAGTTGGGGGCCGCAAACTACTGGCCCGAGGGCCGCAATTGGCCCGCGGGCCGCGAGTCTGAGACCCCTGTTGTAGAGATTCAGATGAACATCACCAGTACACTGTGAATTCTTATTTTCCTTAAAATAACTCAGGATCCAAACAGGATCCATGAGACACTACAACTATAATTTGGTACCTTTGAGTTCAAAATACAGAGTAGAAATTATCCCCAGTAAAATGTGCCTAAATAAAGTACACATATCTAAAAATTTTACTTTTACTTTTGAACTTTGTCATGGCTGAAAGTCTCCGCTGCAGTGAGGACCAGAGGAGCAGAGTTGGATCCTCCAGAATTTAAACTGGGACTGAAATATGGAAACAGCTTCTCCCTGAAGCAGCAGTCAGTGAAGGAGTAGAGGAGATGTGCAGAATCTGCATCATAAAAGGACACCAGACCCTTTCCATAGTCCACAAACACCCCCACCTTCTGAGGAGCTCTCTGAGGAGACAGACGGGTCCAAGTGTCAAGACAAGCGCTGTACTCATCTTTGTTTCTTAAGACGATGATCCACAGCCCATGTTTGGGACTTCCTGTGATGTATGCCTTCCTGTTGATGGACTCTTGGGCCACTCCTAAATCCCACTCTTTTTTACCTTTGACTTGAACCTCAAAGTAAAACCTGCCTGAAGAAAAACTCTGTTTTCCTAAAACACAAACACCATAATCAAACCTCAGAGGAGAGTCTGGGAGCTGCTTGCACATATCAGTATGGTGGACCTGTTTGAGATCTTCAGACAGAACGAGAGAAGGATGAGCCGTGTCTGGGTCCAGAGTCACCTCCACCGCACACTGCTGCACTCTCCTGAGCTCCGCTTTGTTAAACTCTGAGGTCAGTTCTTTAAACTGGTTAAACTCCTGAGAGAGACTGTTTTCCAGCTCAGACAGAGCCTGCGCCGCACTGCCCTCACATGTCTCCGGCTCAAAACTCACGCTGCTCCACTCCTTAAGCCCAGCAGGAAGTGTGAGTGCAAGGTAGCGCTGTAAAAAGTGGAGGGGGTCATGAGAGTGTGAGAGATGTTCGGCCTCAGCGCTGCTCAGCTCTAGATCACAGATCTCCTGCTCCAGCCACTGCACCAGGTCTTGGGCTCGTCTGTAGCTCCGCCTCTGCTTCTCCTGGAGCTCCTCTAAGAAGAGGTCCATACGCCTCTGAACAGACTGCATGAGAGCAGTGAAGGCCTCCACCCCCGCCGCTCTCTCTCTGAGGGCCTCTGTCTCACTCAACTTTAGGAGGCGCTGGATCTCCTGGATCTTCTGCCTTCTCTGCTCCACCATGTGCTGGCTCTGAGCCTGATTCTGCAGCAGAGACGACCTCCTGCGCTCACACGCCTCCTCCAGAGACAATAACTCATGGTTCTTGTGCTCTAAAATGACACACATGGTACAGACACAGCTCTGGTCAGTGCCACAGAAGAGCTCCAGGGGGCGCTGGTGTGTGTGACACATTCTGCCTTCCAGGTTTTCCACAGGCTCCATCAGCTGGTGTCTTTTCAACCCAGAGACTGTGAGATGTGGCTGGAGGTGGCTCTCACAGAAGGAGGACAGACACACCAGGCAGGACTTGAGGGCCTTCAGCTTGGGCTCAGAGCACACATCACACTGCACCTCTTTAAAGTTGGGCATGCTCTCCAGAGATCGGCTCTTGTTCTTCTCCAGGTTAGACCCTGAGACCACCTCCTGCAGGAGCGTGTTGACCTTGAGCTGTGGTCTGCTGTGGAACACCTCTTTACACAGAGGACATGTGCAGGGCCCATCAGAGTCCCAGGCCTGAGAGATGCAGAGTTGGCAGAAGTTTGTGTCCACAGGGAGTGGACACTGGCTCAGAAAACACCTCCAGACAGATGGAGCACAGGAACGTCTCCTCAGAGCTCCTTTCTCTGGAGGAGGACATGTCTGAAAAATACCAACAATAGTTACTATGAAACCAAAGTTTAACATCTAACTCTTTTTGTGACAGGAGGTTAAGAGCTTTTATTTTTTAAGGTTTCAGGAGGATGTGGTGAGAAAGACTGAAGTAGAAGAATAGGGCAGTGTACTGTTGTAGTGGACGAACATAGTTTAAGGAAAAGGCTGGATACTTAATATTACCATGACGACAATAAAAAACAATGGCCCTCATTTACAAACACTGCAGTGATGATGGAATAGTAGTATAGTAGTGTATATATTTGGATGAGGATCGGTGGCATTTATGAACCTGTGTGCACAGAGCCATTTTGTGTGTACGCCAATCCTGACCTGGATAAATACGGCGGCTGGGAACAAGATCACACCCATATATATTCACACTTCTGTCTCAACACGCCCTCGTTTTACTACCTGCAGGGACAAAGGACAGTTCAATAGCGGAACTTTACCGAGGAGGAAAAATGGATCACCTATCACCGTTTATTTGTTTGGGAGGAGCCTTAAATCACTAACACAGTGGCCTCTGTTGGAACAGAGGGGAACAGAAGTAAGTTGCTGTTCATCTGTGTAATCCCTCAGGTCTGATCTATAGCAAAAGAAAAATAAGCCACAAACAAAGCAACGTGGACTACTCCCTTCAGTGTAGTGAAGACTGCAGCGAGTGTTATACTGGAGAAACTAAACAGCCACTCCATAAGAGAATAAACCAGCACCGTCACAAGAGCAGCTCAGGACCCCAGTCTGCTGTGCATCTCCATCTCAAAGACACTAACCACTGCTTTGAAGAGAGTGAAAGAAATGGTTTTGAGAGGGGAGTTAAAGAGCAAATTTTTGTAAGGAAAGACAATCCTTCCTTCAACAGGAACAGGAGCCTTAGACATCATCAGACCCAGGCTCATCTACGCAGACAGAGGCAGGAGGAGACTGTCGCTGTTATTAAGTTGATCCAAATGGCCTCGTCAGACGAACATGTCAAACAGCAGCTTTGCAGCGCACATTCATACAACTATACACGATCTGAGCTTTTTTGCTCAATTCCATGCACTTTTATTGTCACAGTGGACTGTGTAGGTCTGCCCAAAGTCGACCCAAAGTCGGCCCAAAGTTGGCCCAAAGTCGGTCGGACTTGCCCCGCTCCAAAGTGCAGGTGCGGTCCAGAGTGTGACTGTCATGTTCACACCGGCCCAAGCACCACTGTCAGAGTGAATGTTTTTTTTACATCGACGTGAGGCAGTGTGAAATAAACCTTAAAACAGTCAGATCCAGGCTGGTGCTGGTGGAGGAGCGTGTCACATCCCTCATAGACTCTGTGTGTATCAGGAGCATCAGTGGAGGAGGAGGAAGAGACATCGATGTGTCTGCTGTGAATCCTCTTGGTAAGTTTATGTCAAAAATAATATTCAGTCATAACTTTATATTGAAATAGAAACACAGGCACATATTTGATTTTTTATTGTGTCAAAGTTCACATTTTTTAAAACACCCGGAAGCATAAACGTTTGGGAGAAGATAAGATCAGATAAGATAAAATAATCCAAGAATCAAATGCATTTCAGAACATGTTTGTAGAGTTTAAGCTACAGGGTTAACAGCTTTTACACAGAATAAGACTCACGCACACACACACACACAGAGACTCACGCACACACACACACACACACACACACAGAGACACACACACCCACACACAGACACACACACAGACACACAGACACAGACACACACACACACACACAAAGACACACAGACACACACAAACACACACACACACACACACACACACACACACACACACACACACACACAGACACACACAGACACACACACACAGACACACACACACACACACACACACACACACACACACACACAGACACACACACACACAGACACACACACACACAGACACACACAGACACACACACACAGACACACACAGACACACACACACACACACACACACACAGACACACACACACACACACACACACACACAGACACACAGACACACACACACACACACACACACACACACAGACACACACACACACACACACACACACAGGGACATGTTTGTCGAGTCTAAACTTCAGGCTCAGCAGATTTAGTTTTACATAATGAGTCTTTATATTCTGTAGTTTGCAGACGTCACTTATTTAAATAACTGCAGCTAAACATTAAGCTAAAACACAACAATTAACAATAACTACAGTAGTAGTAGTAGTAGTAGTAGTAGTAGTAGTAGTAGTAGTAGTAGCCTAGAAACACTAACCTGTGCTGGAGCAGAATGTCGAGGGTTTGAAGCCGCTGAGGTGCCCTTGAGCAAATGCAGAGGGAGTGTGTCGTGGTTCAGTTTGATTTCCTTGTAACAGCCGAGGGAGGGGCCTGCTGTGCCCCGCCCTCCCATCCTCCTACGTCCCTGTGTCAGATGCCCTCCCATCCTCCTATGTCCCTGTGTGTCAGATGCCCTCCCATCCTCCTATGTCCCTGTGTCAGATGCCCTCCCATCCTCCTATGTCCCTGTGTGTCAGATGCCCTCCCATCCTCCTATGTCCCTGTGTCAGATGCCCTCCCATCCTCCTATGTCCCTGTGTCAGATGCCCTCCCATCCTCCTATGTCCCTGTGTCAGATGCCCTCCCATCCTCCTATGTCCCTGTGTGTCAGATGCCCTCCCATCCTCCTATGTCCCTGTGTGTCAGATGCCCTCCCCCATCCTCCTATGTCCCTGTGTGTCAGATGCCCTCCCATCCTCCTATGTCCCTGTGTCAGATGCCCTCCCATCCTCCTATGTCCCTGTGTGTCAGATGCCCTCCCATCCTCCTGTGTCCCTGTGTCAGATGCCCTCCCATCCTCCTGTGTCCCTGTGTCAGATGCCCTCCCATCCTCCTGTATCATTCAATTCAGTGTATTTTTGTTGTGTCCAAAATCACAGCAGCAGTCGCCTCTCAGGGCTGAACATGTGAATGAATGAAATCAATGAAACAGAAACAGACAAAGAATCAGCAGAAAACAAGCAAATGGAGAAAAGTCCCAGAGCGCCCCCTGTCCTTAGACCCTCCTCTCGGCAAGAAAAAACTTTAAAAAACCCAGTGAGAAAAAGAGAAACCTCAAAGAGAACTACTGTGAAGGAGAGATCCAGTCCCATGGACTAAACCAGGACTAAACCAGGACTAAACCAGGACTAGACCAGGGCTAAACCAGGACTGAACCAGGACTGAACCAGGACTGAACCAGGACTAAACCAGGACTGAATCAGGACTAAACCAGGACTGAACCAGGACTAAACCAGGACTAAACCAGGACTGAACCAGGACTAAACCAGGACTAAACCAGGACTAAACCAGGACTGAATCAGGACTAAACCAGGACTGAACCAGGACTAAACCAGGACTAAACCAGGACTGAACCAGGACTGAACCAGGACTGAACCAGGACTAAACCAGGACTAAACCAGGACTGAACCAGGACTAAACCAGGACTAAACCAGGACTGAACCAGGACTAAACCAAAAGTCAACCAGGACTAAACCAGGACTAAACCAAGATTAGACCAGGACTGAACTAGGACTGAACCAGGACTAAATCAGGACTAAACTGAGGGGAAGATCACAATTTGTACAGATTGAGCAGCACAAATCAGGGTTTAGGGACGTAACATGTGGGGTACCTCAAGGTTCCATATTGGGGCCAACATTATTCATCATGTACATTAATGAAATATGTTAAATATCAAAGATAATTTCACTGCAATAAAGAGTCATTCGAATTTTTAACAAGGTCCATTATACAGATCCAACAAAGCCACTGTTTTTAAAATCATCACATTTCAAACTTCATGATCCAATGAACTTTAAGATTAATAATGTTCAGGGCATCTGTTCACTCTCTTCCAGCTAATTCACATGATCTGTTTCAAGATGGAGAAGCTCATTATAGTTACAGACTTAGAGGAGATAAAGTGTGATATCAGCTGAAATAAAAACACTTTAAAATCAGTGTGTCTCAGTGGAATTAGTCTGTGGAACAATGTAACAATATGAAATGATTTGAACATTTGTGTTTCTGGCTCCTTCAGATCTGATTTAGTTTGGCTCATTTTTGTGTCTCTTTGAAAATACCACATTTTAAACATTATTTCACGTTTTGTCCCGACAGTTACTCTTTAAGTTGACTTAACTTGAGTAGTACTTTTCCCACATACTTTTTTATTCTGGAGTAATTTCTTGGAGCACTACTTTGTCCTTGTACTTGAGTAATATTATTTTGCAGTATCGTTACTCTTACTTGAGTACTATTTTTGGACACTCTACACCTCTGACTCTGGTTTTCAGCCTCATTAATGGAGCATAAACCAAACCAATCCCTGACGTTAATGGAGTCATAGATTTTTCTGATCATGACTTGGTTTGGTGGATCGTCCCTGTACTAAATATTTACCAGTTTTACATCAGTTCAGTGGCAGTTTGTGGAGAAAAGTACAAAAATGCTGCTTCTATCCAACCAGGAAGTATCATTATAAACTTTAAACACTACATGAAATAAAACTATATAATAATGTTTAAACAGAAAAGTTGTGCATGTTTGAGACTGGCAGAAGGACACACGGAGCAGATCACTGTGGTTTGTCTGTGGTGTAGGGTCACAGAGACACAATAAAAGAGGATGTACATGAGTTTGGTTTATATTTGCCTTTAATTCAGAACTATTCTGCAAACTGGACTTTTCACACATTTGAACTGTGTTATATCTGTTTCTTTCTCATTGACTCTGAAGTTGTATTTAGACTCTTACTCTGCTGAAAAACTACAGAACAAAACGGTGCAGTGGACCACCGGCTTTGAGGTTTTCATAGGACCTAACTCAGGGCTCTCAAACAGTTTACTACCAATAAGACTGTGTATAAAACAAAAGAATCTGAACTTTCACCAAAAGAAAAACACAGGTTTGTGCTCAGTTGTAACTCTGATTTGCCCAGCAGGTGGTGCTGCTGTTTCCTCTGAACCCTGAGGCCAGTCCTGGTTCAGACCCGGTCTCCCGAAGTCTAGAGCACTTCCCGGACTTCCCTCCTCTGACCGGACGAGAGATGATTCTGAGAGAGTGCTGCCAAAGAGGATGATCTGTGTGCTCCTCAAGCCACGACATCACCTTCTTTGACCCCTGACCCCATGTGACCATCCCCACTGAAAATGCCCCCACTTGAATACCCCATAGAGCCAAAGTAAAGAAGTAGAACTCTACATGTTCTTTCCCGTCGTCATTTACTGTATTTTGTGTCTTTATTTCATTCAAAGTCAAATTTAAACTGTTACATTTAAGCTCCGTTTTGTTTTATTTCTCTTGCATATTGTTGGCGTGCGTGTTCTATCGAAAGACGACCAAGATTCAAAAAGTTAAAATTATCCAAAAGTTTATTCCCCTAACAGTGGAATCTACTACAGAGCTCTGGGTCAGATCGTTGTCCCTAACAGCCTCCGTACATATGCCTCCTGACCCTTGACCCAGAGTTAAAAAACAACAGCCATGAATATGTAATTAATATGTTGAGCAGGTGCCTCCTTCAGAACTTCTTTCTCATTTCTCTGACATCTCCCACGGCACCGGTCTGTTCTTCAGCCTTGAATCGTTTGCGGCTCCTTATCTCTGTAAAGGATTTTTTGCAAAGCACAGAGCTGCCCCCCGTTATTCAGAACACACAATGTTTCCTTTAAAGGCACTATTATAATAATTTCAGTGTTTAAGCATCAAAACAGTGTTTAAATAAAAGTGTGACTTCAGTGCTTATATTATATATATATTTATTTATATATATATATATATTTATTTATATATATATATATATATATAAAATATAATATATATTATATAATATATATTATTATAGCATTAAAGTGACATAAGTAATATTACAAATGGGTGAGTTCAGTGTTCATGTGAGCGTATGCGTGCATCTGAAAGCTTTATTTAATTGTCATATTCTTCAATATCTCTTGTTCTCATTGTTCTGTCTCATCGTGGGACAAATACAGTTTCTCTTGTGTTTTGTCAGTTCATCGTCTCGTCTCTTTCACCAGAGTCACAGAGGAACCTTCTTCCCTCAGTAAAAACCCAGGGAACAGAGGCTCAGAGAAGGACGAGGAGAAGGTCCAGAGGTGTAACAGTTCTCCATCAGAGGAGACGTCATAGAAGGAAAGAGCTCCAGCCTCAGAGTCCAGGAACACGCCCACTCTGCCAGAGAACACGCCCCCTTCATCAGAGGACACACCGCCTCTGTCTGAGCGACAGGAGAGGGGGAGGAATGTTTCTTTTCCATAGTGACATACACCATACTCTCCATCCCTGATCCACAGTCTCCAGGACTGATCATTGAGTCCAAACACACTCTCCCGTCCGCTCCGTCTGATCCCTCTGTAACTCACTACTATATAAATCATACTGCTCCAGTCCACCTCCCAGTAACAGCGCCCCCTCAGGCCAGTGCAGCTCAGGACCTGTTCCCAGTCTGTGAACCTGTCGTCATGATGTGGATACTCCTGCTCCTCCTTCACTCGTGTCACAGTCTGATTGTCCTCAGACAGAAGCAGACGTCTGTGAGCTGTGTTTGGGTCCAGAGAGAACTCACAGGAGTCTGAAACACAAAACATTTCATCTTATTATTTTGTTCTAATTGTTTGTACGTTTAGTGGGATCGTACCTGTCATGAAGACTATTTAACTCAGTCTTTCACCAGCGACGTTTGTGAGCAAAAGTAAAACTAGATGTATTTGAAATATAATAAACATATTTATATTGTGTAAATGAGGTGAGTGTCGCCCTTGTTTACAGTTTGTTGCTAGGTGATGGATTCAATATATTTTAAATATGTTTATTGATCTCACTGTGAATCTTAAAGGTAATGTAATGTTCATTTTTATTATAATCACTATAATAATGATATGTAACCTTAATATGATTTATGCATTTATGTCTGTTTTCTGAGCTTTGCAGAGAATGTCTTGTGAAAGTTGAATGACCATGGGAGAGGTCACAACAAAGTTGATAACACCCTGAAAGGTGTTTGGGCGAATAAGGACTGAAAGGAATGCTTAAGCAACAATATTTTGAAATGAACTTTGTAATATGTGATTTTCTCACTGCCTCACTGCTTGCTGCCCCCCCCCCCTTGAGAGTGAGCAGTGATGTGTAACTAGGGATCCTAACTGAATAAAGAAGGAGAAAGGCAGTGGAGACTTCAGAAAGGGAGAGGAGGTTGTAATCTGAAGGTTTGGCCTCCCCGTCTCTTCTCCTCATGAGTATAGCAATAATAATCTCTCTTGTCTTCTCCTCTTTTGAACTCTAATTAGGTTAAGTGTGAACCTATCACTAGGTAACAGTTATGGAATTATCTCGACACGTCACATCTGCTGCTCATGTCCAAGAGAAAAGAGAAACTTCACCAGAACTAGAGACGTGACGTTTGAACGAGTCGACTCTTTTGAACGAGTCGACTCCTTTGGACGAGTCGGCGCTTTTGAGCGAGTCGGCTCTTTTGGACGAGTCAGCTCTTTTGGGCGAGTCGGCTCTTTTGGACGAGTCGGCTCTTTTGGACGAGTCAGCTCTTTTGGACGAATCGGCTCTTTTGAATGAGTCGGCTATTTTGAACAGTTCCTTAAAGTGACGTGTTGGAATCGGATTTCATTTTTTTCCTTCTAGTTTTTCTGCATTTTTACACTGAACCACACACACATACACACACACAGACACACAAACACAGAGTGTTTAAAATGGGCCAGAGAGTGTTTAAAGTGGGCCAGAGAGTGTTTAAAGTGGACCACAGAGTGCTTAAAGTGGACCACGGAGTGTTTAAAGTGGACCAGAGAGTGTTTAAAGTGGGCCAGGGATGTTTAAAGTGGGCCAGAGAGTGTTTAAAGTGGGCCAGAGTGTTTAAAGAGAACCAGAGATTGTTGAAAGTGGCCCAAATAGTGTTTAAAGTGGGTCAGAGAGTGTTTAAAGTGGACCAGAGATTGTTTAAAGAGGGCCAGAGATTGTTGAAAGTGACCCAAATAGTGTTTAAAGTGGGAAAGAATTGGACCAGAGAGTGTTTAAAGAGATGAGAGTTTCTAAAGTGGGCCAGATGGTGTTTAAAGTGGACCAGAGAGTGTTTAAAGTGGACCAGAGAGTGTTTAAAGTGGACCAGAGAGTGTTTAAAGTGGACCAGAGAGTTGTAGATCAGAGGTTTGTTTAGAGAAAGATATTTCTTATAATTTGACCAAAAACAGACACAAGTCCCAGGATTTAGCTGCACCTCCCCAACCCGCCTGGTTATGAAATATAATCCAAACTCACATTCAAATTTAACAAAGTTTCTTTACCAAAAATGAAAAATAAATGATTTAAATGTTTTTCTCAATATTTGTGAGTCTGAACAGTTTCAAATGAAGGTAATTTATCAAGTAATGATCCAACAGTAAAATGAGACTTTAGTTTATAGTTGAACCAAACCTAAACGATACAAGATTAAAGTTTATGGAGTTAATGTTTAAAGTGGCACAGTTTGATTGAACTTTTATTACATTAGATCAAATTTAAGTAAACAACTGAAATCTTATCTTTTGATTTATTTTTAGCTTTTTTATATTTAGGATATTTAAAATTTTGATACTGACTTTTTGATACAAAACTATTTGCACATTTTGAGGTAAAAACAAAAAACTTTTTCATTCAAATTTTGAAAATATTTTAGTTTTGTCTTGAGTGGATGTGAGGCGGGTCTGTGGTCTGTCGTGTCTGGGTGGGCGTGGTCTGGTCTAAACATGGCTGCTGCTTCACTGAGAAACATGAACTGAAACCAAAAAAAGTTCTACTGCGTCTGAAACTGCTCTGTGGCTCCTCCTCCTCTGGTCACATGACATACTGCTCTGTGGCTCCTCCTCCTCTGGTCACATGACAAACTGCTCTGTGGCTCCTCCTCCTCTGGTCACATGACAAACTGCTCTGTGGCTCCTCCTCCTCTGGTCACATGACAAATGAATGACCTGAGTCAAAGCCTTCAACACCTGCTCTGCTCCTGTAAAGCCCCATCCAACTGTCTCTGCTGCTGCGTTTGGGCTGTGTTTGCCTGGGCCTGACTGGCGCCTGCTCTGACCCACTCCACTTCAGTATTTTGTTCTTAACCACATTTACAAGTTTATCCACTTATTTATTCATTTTAAAACATTTTAGCTCTATTCCCGAAAACAACTGGCCTCAAATGTAGCATTTTTTATTGTTAATCTTCCTACAAGAATCTTTCCAACAACCTGGGCTTTACCACAGCCCCATGTATTGACCATATCTACACTAATGTTCCAGAGTCTGTAAAGACATTAAGTCAGTACCTGTTGGATTCAGCTCCATAAACTCATGGCAGTCACAAAGAGAGTTAAAGTCCCTAAAGTGAAGGCACATTTGAAATACAAAAGGTTTTATAAAGCATGTGCTAGTGATAATATTGTGAGAGAAGTGAGTGAGGTTGATTGAATGATGTGTATAAGAGACACAAAGTCAAGGTTTCTTTAGACGCTTTTATGAGCTCACTTTTGGGTATTGTAGACAAATATGCACCAGTGAAAAAGGAAACAAACAGAAGCAAAGCTGAGTGGACTGACTTAACACTGAAGAATATGATGAAGCTCAGGGATGAAGCTAAAGAAGAGGCAGTAAAATCAGCCTTATTAGAAGACAAAGTTAAACTATCACAAGAAAAGAGAAAACTATAGAGACAAAACTGACAAAACATGATGGAAAAAAGCTCTGGAGCCTCCGACATGAAATAATGGAGAGAAACAGAAAACCATGTCCTTCATTTGTGGAGTCAGACAGTGGTTTTAGAACAAATCTCAAAGATATTCGAGATTATTTCAAAAACTATTTTATCAATAAAGTTAGTGTCTCAAGAAAGAGTTTTGGAGAAAAAGATTTTAATTATAATGCTTCATGGGTCCAAAACTGCACTACTTTCAGCTCACGGGCTCCACATAAATAAACAAATTAACTCGTTCACAAGCTGCATTTACATGAGCCGTGATGACACAGTAACAACTGTTTGTGAGGAAAGATCATCATTATTAGAAACTCACGACTCTAACAACATAATATAATCAAAACAGAATCCAAGAGGATCAAGTTGTTTCTGGAGACGAAGGTCGAAGATGTGTCTTTGAGAGTCGTTACACATAATAAATATAATGTTATGAGCTGTTATAAGAACTTTACTGTGTGAATGAAATAAAAGACTCACACTTCCTCAGACCTGGGACCATCCAGCGCTCTCCAGCAGGATCCAGCCTGAAACACACAAGTCCAGTTTAGACCAGACCAGGACCAGACCAGGACCAGACCAGGACCAGGACCAGGACCAACAGAGCAGGGGTTGGTCTCACCTGACAGACAGCAGGGGGCGCTGGTCCTGTAGACCGGTCAGGAGCTCGGCTGAGGGTCCTGGATGGTTGTAGCTCAGGTCTAACTCTCTCAGGTGGGAGGGGGCGGAGCTCAGAGCTGAGGCCAGAGCAGCTCCGCCCCTCTGTGAGACCAGACATCCAGACAACCTAAAGACACAGCATTACACTCATGTGGACACAAGGGGGCAGAGTGCATCATGGGAGCGTCTCACCTGAGCGTCTCCAGTCTGCAGGGGGCGCTCTTCAGTCCAGAACACAGCAGCTCCACTCCTGAGTCCTGGAGGTCATTGTGACTGAGATCCAGGTGTGTGAGACTGGAGGAGCTAAGGACTGAGGCCAGAGGACCACAGCTGTGAGGGGACAGTCTACAGCCACAAAGACTGAGGAGAGTATAGAGTATATTAATGTTGTGAAGAAAATGTTCTTACCATATGTCTTTGTGTAAATGCAGAGACCCAGACTAGACATTAACATGTGTGAAGGCTCCATCCCATCCTCCAGCAAAGCCTTTGTTGTCTTATCTGTCCTCAGGTGTAAAAGTTCATTATCTTATGGATGTGAAACAAAAGTCAGTCTGCTTTGAAATGTATGTAGCTTTGTCATTCTGGTATAAAATACTCAGAGCTCAAATGCTCTGGAGTAGACTAAGCTCTAAGCTCAACGAGACTTGGGACACTGGAAGTGGAACTCACCGGGCTTGACAAATGGATTACATTTCATCAATTGTCATTTTTCCACAACAGTACTCTCTTGCATGAAGTGGTTTTATTGTTGGTGCCTCAGTCCCTGAGTCTCTCAGCTCCGCCCCTGCTCCAGCGCTGACTCTTAGACACTGAGCAGTACAAGATCTACAGGAACTTGAGGCACAGTCACAGCCTTCATCCCTCTCCTTCACTCTGAGGCTCCTCCCTCTCCTTCACTCTCTGCTCTGAGGCTCCTCCCTCTCCTTCACTCTGAGGCTCCTCCCTTTCCTTCACTCTGCCTGTGTGACATTTTAGTTTGTAACGAGTCTAATGACTCTTTTCCTCTTTTCTCTGAGACTATGAGGCGATTGTGTATCTTGGCACCAGTAGAAAAAGTCTGTGTAATGGTTTAACCCCAGTGGCCTTGATCTGCCCATGCAGGTGTTTATCCACGTCTGCTCCTAAACCCAGAGCCCACTGCTCACTGTGCCCCGAGTTACAAAAGCAAAAGGTGAAAACCTCAGCGCTCAGAGAAGTGACTGCAGGGAAAAGGACTGATGTAAAGTTTGCGCAGATCTCTGAACGAAGAGAAGGGACAGAATGACAGTGGGACTGATGTCTGCTGTGCATCAGCTGGAGAGAATAAACACTGGCTGGCTAAAAAAAATAAAATAAAATCGCCACCAAGTAGGTATGAGCCTCCTATTGGACCCAGGTCTAGGTTCAGTGATGGTCTGTGCTCAAAGAATGAGGTCAGCTGACTACCTGAATATCCTGAATGACTAGCTTACTCCATCAATAGATTTTTCTTCCCTGATGGCATGGACATATTCCAAGCTGACAATGCAGGATTCATGGGGCTTAAATAGTGAAAAAGTGGTTCAGGGAGCAGCAGACATCATTTTCACCACAGAGTCCAGACCTTAACCCCAATGAGAATCTTTGGGATGTGCTGGAGAAGCTTTGTGCAGCGTCAGACTCGACGATCATCAATGCAAATCTTGGTGAAAAATAAATGCAACAATGGATGGAAATAAATCTTGTGACATTGCAGAAGCAAAATCGAAACAATGCCACAGCAAATGTGCCGTAATCAAAGCTAAAGGCGGTCCAACCAAATATTAGAATGTGTGACCTTTTTTTTGGTGGCAACATTTTTTATTGACCAGGTAGTGAAAAAAACAATGATCCAGGGGTTTTATAGGTTAGAACTAAAGAGGAGACAAAAGCTCAACACGCCGTGTTTAAGCTTTTGAAATCCTCAGTTTGAGAACTTCATAAACTGTTAATTTGGGACCATTGACCTGTCTCACCTGAGAGTGTCCAGTCTGCAGGGGGCGCTCTTCAGTCCAGAACACAGCAGCTCCACTCCTGAGTCCTGGAGGTGGTTGTGACTGAGATCCAGGTGTGAGACTGGAGGAGCTGAGGACTGAGGCCAGAGGACCACAGCTGTGAGGGGACAGTCCACAGCCAATCAGACTGAGGACAGAGAGGGACATTAGAGACTAGAAACACCACATAGGGCTGGGCATAAAATTGATTAATGAAATTTTAAGTTCAAAATGATTTGTTTGAAAGAAAATTCCCCCACTTTCTTGCATTGTAAATACAGAGGTTTATGTTCCTTACTCACACCTGAACAACCGAACCATAACACAGTGACATCGTCACACTGAGCTGTTTGTTTAAATGTGGAGCAGCAGAGCTAACGCTTTAGCAGAGAAAATAACACCAGAGCCATGAAATATGTATGAATCAGATATGAGTCCTGCTGTGTTACTCCTCTACCTTTATGCACTAAAAATAGTGTGGAGCAGCGAGGACAACAGGAGACGAGGACGTGAAACTTCTGTGTGTCACAGACTGAAGCTGAGTGCGGCTGAGCCGTGAATTTGGAGCACAGTTCATTCATTTTTCCCACTTATGCTCTGTCCTCTCTGCCACAACACAGGTCTCTAAACATAAACAGTGAGCGTACATGAGAAACCTGCTGTGCTTTGGCCCACCTCCTCCAACCGGCCCAAAGTCCCTCTCACACTGGACAAACGTACTGAGCTTTAGGGGCTGTCAGAGCTTGGGCCTGATTCCACTGAGCCACTGTGACCGCTCCCTTAGAAGTGATGTGCTCGTTGTGTCCGTTTAACTCTCAGAGAAAATCTGAGGAGTTTAGCACAGGGCAGTGGATTTTGAAATCAGAAACGAGAAAATGTAGTTTCAGTTTAATGTAACAACACTGTTATGGTTAGTTCATTTTCTGCAGTTTGCAGAACATTTTAGTTGAGTAAGGAAAAATATATATATATTTTATGTGCTTTACAGACCTCTGTCATTATTCATTCCCTTCCACACTTGGTGGCCACAGCTGCCCTGGGGCAGACTGACAGAAGTGAGGCTTCCAATCTGCACCATCAGCCCCTCTGACCACCACCAATCACTCACACACACACCACTTTCACACTAGACAAGGTCAGAACTTGCCCCGAGCAGGAATCGATCCTCTGACCACTGCTCTGACCACTGAGCCACTGTCCCCCCAAAATAAAGTTTAAATACAGTGTGGACTCACAGGGCTTTGGTGCAGACTCTGACCACCGGCAGCAGACCCAGCAGAGCTCTCTCTGAGGCCTGGTATTTTCTCAGGTCAAACTCCTCCAGGTCTGAGTCTGAGGACAGTAAGAGGAAGGACACAGCCGACCACAGAGCAGGAGACATGTTTTTATCAGAGAGACGTCCTCCTCTCATTTTCTTCTGCATCTCCTTCACCAGACTGAGGTCGTTCATCTCGTTCAAACAGTGGAGAAGGTTCAAGCTTCTCTCTGCAGACAGACCCTCATCATTCAGTTTCTGTTTGATGTACTTTACTGTCTCTTGAATGGTCTGATCATTTCCTGTGTGAGTCAGCAGACCCTGCAGCAGCCTCTGATTGGTCGGCAGAGACAGCCCCAGGAGGAAGCGCAGGAACAGGTCCAGGTGTCCGTTTGGACTCTGTAAGGCCTGGTCCACAGCACAGCGGTAGAATGCTGCCTCAGGGTCTGGACTCTCAGAGGAGTGTGGCGGCTTCAGCAGATTCTCTCCAGAGCTGAAGAAGGTCTGATGGACGTGAAGAGCAGCCAGAAACTCCTGCACACTCAGATGGATGAAGCAGTAGACCTTGTCCTGGTACAGGCCTGGCTCCTCTCTAAAGACCTGTGTGAACACTCCAGAGTACACTGAGACCGCTGCAGCGTCCAGCCCACACTCGCTCAGGTCACACTCGTAGAAGATCAGGTTTCCTTTCTGCAGCTGCTCAAAGGCCAGTTTTTCCAGAGACTGCACCATCTCCCTGATCTCTGGAGTCCAGTGAAGGTCCTCCCCTGATCTCTGGTGATACTTGATGTTCTGGACTTTGGCCTGCACCACCAGGAAGTGGACGTACATCTGTGTGAGAGTCCGCGGCAGCTCTGGTTCCTGTGTTTGTTCTAGAAGCTTCTGTAGAACTGTGGAGAGGATCCAGCAGAAGATCGGGATGCGACTCATGATGTAGAGGCTGCGGATGCTCTTGATGTGGGAGATGACAGCTGTGGCCTGGTCTCTGAACCTCTTCTTGAAGTACTGCTCCTTCTGCGGATCAGCGAACCCTCGCACCTCTGTCACCATGGAGACGCACTCAGCAGGGATCTGATTGGCCGCAGCGGGGCGTGTGGTTATCCAGAGGCGAGCAGAGGGAAGCAGCCTCCCCCTGATGAGGTTTACCAGCAGCACGTGCACTGAGGCGGACTCTGTGGGGTCGGTCAGGACACGAGTTCTGCTGAAGTCCAGAGGAGGTCTGCACTCGTCCAGACCGTCAAAGATGAAGAGCACCTGGAGCTGTTGGAAGCTGCAGAGATCTTTGGATGGACTGAAGAAGTGGTGCAGCAGTCCCACCAGGCTGAACTGTGTGTCTCTGAGCATATTGAGCTCTCTGAAAGTGAACGGGAACAGCAGCTGGAGGTCCTGGTGGGCGTGGCCTTCAGCCCAGTCCAGACTGAACTTCTGAGTCAGCACTGTTTTCCCCACGCCGGCCACCCCCTTCGTCAGCACCACTCTGATTGGCTCTGGTGAGTGTGGCTGGTGTTTAAAGATCTCTTCACATGTGATGGTGGTCTCTGGAACAGCCTGTCTCCTGGACGCGGTCTCCATGTGTCTGACCTCATGTTCCTGGTTGACCTCTGAGACTCTGCCCTCTGTGATGTAGAGCTCTGTGTAGATCTGTGTCAGGGGGGCGGAGTCACCTGCTTTAGCCACGCCCTCAAACACACGGCTGAACCTCTGCTTCAGATCAAACTTTATTTTATCACTGGATCCAGCTTTACTTCCTTTAAAGACAGAAGAGTTACAATGTTAAACATGTTTAATAATTCTCATATGGGAGGGCATCTGACACAGGGACACAGGAGGATGGGAGGGCATCTGGAGGTTCTTACTGTTGAACAGGCGCTGGGCCAGATGCTCCTGGTCCATCCTCTTCAGGAAGTCCAGGGTGATGTTCAGAACCTCTCTGCTCTCCTCCTCCTCACTCTCAGAGCATTCTGGGTAATCTGAGGCCAGGAGCCTGTGGAGCCTCTGGAGCTGCTGTTGGACAAACCTCAGGACCTGCTCCTCCAGACGCTGGAACAGAACAATAAGAGAAGAGTTTTAGTCAAAGAGAGTACCTGAGGAGCACCCCCAGAATCCCACTCATGCTGCGCTCGTGGGGTACTCACCCTGAATATGGCATCCAGCTGCTCCTTTGGGCCTGGCTCCCTGTCAAACAATAAACGCATCATCATTTATTTGTTCCAGACTCATGGTCCATAAAAGAACACAATAAGACAGGAGACAAGAGTCAAACTGGGTTATAAAGACGCTCAGTGTTTCATAAAGACCAGTGGTACTGCACAGCACTAAACCTGGGACTCACCAGCATCACCACCACAGAGTTCACACAGTCGTTTAGGCCACACATGAATGTAAACATCAGGTTTGTCATGAGCCTGAAAAGTGTTCACCCCAGCCTGACACAACAGGAGACTGGCACTACTGGCCCTGGGCTTTTCCAGCAGCATTCTGAGGGCATCATTAGAAGATCCTTTGAGCTTTTGCAGCGTGGCCTTCTTATATTTGTATATGTCTGTATACAAGGTGTACAGGAGGTCCACACAAAGAGACAGTGAACAGGAGAGTCCCACAGCTCTGAGCAGGGACCAGTTGCCTTTGGGACAATTTACATCATCAGGTCTGATGGACAGACTTGAGCCTTAGATCTGCTCATGTCTGACGACTATGGTGCTGTTGGTAAAATATGTTAGAAAGGCTGATCTTTGGTTGAATGCAGTTGAAAAAAGTCAAATCCATAATCTCCTGTAGGACAGTTGTTTCACTCTGGTGTTTTCAGGACAGTCCTGGTTCAGAACAGCTGATTCTCTGAGACCTCTGTACAATCTGTAGAAGACCCTGTGATCCTGTCCCACCTGAACTCATCTGTCTCACACTGAGAGTAGCTCCATTCAAACACAGGATCACTGTTTGCACTGATGAAGGACAATCAGCAGGTGGCGCTGTCCTGAGAACATGTCCAGAGCTCTGGATTAAGCAGGTCTTGCCTCTGGTCTTCAGGAGGAGCCTCTCTAATCTCAGGGGGAAGGCCTTTGGACTCATCATTTTTCAGAGACACAGAGCTGGGAGCAGGTCTGGGTTTAGACCCGGGGCCAGGTCCAGGTGGGTCCATGTTGTAGGTGCTGGAAACAGAAGAGTCCATTTGAACAGAACATACAGAGATGTCTCCTGTTTAGACAATCTTACTTATTTCTTCTTAGAAATCAAAAACAGAACATGGCTTCAATAATAATTTCATGAACAAAAACACAGTCATATTTACTTCTCCAAAATCTCTCAGCCTCATTTTTTTACTCACAGACAATTGGCTGTAGACATTTTCAAACATTTGTATCTTAATTCCACGTTGTGGAATTGTGTTTTATTGTGTTTTATGTATTTTTTTAGAACTCCGGTCTATTGACTTTATATTTTGTCCAGATAAATAGTGAAGAGTTGTTGCTTGATTTCAAATGTTTTTTTCCAAACTGCACCAGTGTCATGCCCCCCATCCCAGTCTGCCTCGTGTTTTGTGCCGATTCCTCCCTTCTGTGGCCGTGTCCCAATTCGTCACATGCACCGTTCGATGTACTGTTCGAAGTGCAGGTCGAAGTACCCGCCCCACTTAAATGTGCTGTTTGAACGGCGTATTTAAGGGCACTTTGGAAATTTTTTGGTCAATTGAGACACGGCCTATGTCAGAGCCTGGAGCTGGGTGGAGACTCGGGCTCTTCCCGTGCGCCTGCAACTAATCCACAATCAAGTTGCAGCTGGGGAGGATAAAAGGAGGCAGGACCTAGTGATGGGCAGATGAAGCTTCATGAAGCATTGAAGCCCTTCCATCCAACTGGTTCACTCCATCGCAAAGCTTCTTGAAGCTTCATTTGCTCTAGTAGGAGGATAAACTGGATGCAAAAAAAATATTAGTTGACATGAATCTGAAGTGTGGCATTTTAAAGAAAGCGTGTGAATAACTGTCAGCAAAATAAAGAAGTATGCAAAACATGTATATTTTAGTGATGGCAGTAAACTATATATACATATACAAATGATACTTAGTAGTTAGTATGGCCCCCACATGCTTGTATGCGGCTGACAACGGCAAGGCATGCTCCTAATGAGGCGACGCAGCCCCTGGGCAGCCCCAGTGCAGTGTCTTGGGGGATCTCCTTTCAGCTTTGGACCAGGACATCAATGAGCTTCTGGACAATGTGAGAAGAAACCTGGCGGCACCGGATGGACCGAAACATAATGTCCCAGAGGTATATTTAGGTCAGGTGAATGTGAGGGCGAGTCAATGGTATAATACAATAACTTCATCCTCAAGGAAATGCCTGCAGACTCTGGCCGCATGAGGTCGGGCCTTCTCATGCATCAGGAGGAACCCAGTTCCCACTGCACCAGCATAGGGTCTGACAATTGGTCCAATAGATTTCATCCCTATACCTAATGGCAGTCAGGGTGCCATTATCTAACCTGTAGAGGTCTGTGGGTCCTTCCAGAGATATGCCTCCCCAGACCATAACTGACCCACCACCAAACCACTCATGCTCAATGATGTTGCAGGCAGCAGGATGTTTTCCGCGGCGCCTCCAGACCCTTTCACATCTGTCGCATGTGTTCAGGCTGAACCTGCTCTCATCAGTGAAGAGCACAGGATGCCACTGGGGCACTAGCCAATTCTGGTGGTCTATGGCAAATGCCAGTCGAGCTCTACGGTGCTGGGCAGTGAGCACAGGGGCCACTACAGGATGTGGGGCCCTCCGGCCACCCTTGTGGAGTCTGTTTCTGATTGTTTGGTCAGAAACATTCACACCAGTGGCCAGCTGGAGGTCATTCTGTAGGGCTTTTGCAGTGCTCATCCTGTTCCTCCTTGCACAAAGGAGCAGGTACCGATCCTGCCGAGGGTTTGAGGACCTTCTATAACCTTGCCCAGCTCTCCTGGAGTAACTACCTGTCTCTTGGAATCTAGTCCATTCTCTTGAGATTGTGCTGGGAGACACAGCAAACCTTCGACTTGTGCAACCTCTGCAGCGTCCAGGTACTGCACCATGCTATCAATAATGTTGATCCAAGACAAAGGAAAAAGTCAGTCAGTAAAAAAATCTGGCGGAAGATATGAAGAGGGAAAAATACCAGTGGCATCAACCTGGAAAACCATTCCTGTTTTGGGGACTGTCTTGCTGTTGCCTCTAGTGAACCTGTAGTTTATTTCATTAACAACAAAGCAGCTGAAACTGATTAACCCCCTATGCCTCTTAACTGACCACATCAATATCCCAGAAATTTGATGGGTTGCTATACTCTGATTAAAGTGTTCCTCTAATCCTCTCTCTCTCTCTCTCTCTCTCTCTCTCTCTCTCTCTCTCTCTCTCTCTCTCTCTCTATCTCTATATATATATATATATATATATATATATATATATATATATATATATATATATATATATATATATATAATATACACGTATATATATATATGTGTGTATATATATATATATATACACGTATATATATATATGTGTGTGTATATATATATATACATATATATATATATATATATATATATATATATATATATATATATATATACATATGTATATATATATATACACACACATACATATACACATATAGGTATATAAACATATATAGGTAGGTGTGTATATATATATGTGTATACACACATAGTTCCTTTAACTCAAGTCCTTCAGCCTTGCAGTATTTGGCTTCATCAAGCAGCGTTAGACCTCAATATTTGCGTCTGCTATCACGTTTTGTGTTTGTGTATTTCTGATGCTGTTATCCAGGCGATTGTTACCTACACTACAGGTTGTCACTCGCGGCAAAATCCGAACCACTTCCTGAATCAGTCACGTGGTACAGCCGGGCAGCGAGGCTTCGGACATCATCATTTTCAGCTCCTCCCCTAAATGAAGCATCGTGGAAACGCTTCCTCCCCGACTCGGCACACGCTTCGAAGCCTCGATACGTAATGTCACATCACTAGTTTTTGCATTTGCTGCTCTTTTCTAAGTTGGATGTTTTTGCTCCTCGTCAGATCCTGCTCCCTGGACCCGCTTAGCTCCTCTGTCTCTGACCCAGCTCACCTCGTCTCTGACCCCCCACGATCTCCTCCTGGACCACTGCAAACAACCCCGATCTCCACTGTCTGATCTACCTTCATCTGCACATTTATATTATTATTATTATATGTAAATAAACATTGTTAAACTGCTCCCCGAGTTCTGTCTCTTTGGTCCCTCTGTCAGTCGTTACCACAACCAGATACTTTAGTGAGCAGGTTTTGGACAAACTTCATTTTTGAGATTGGTTCCATCAAATGTCGTCTTGGAATATAAACTGTGTAAGTGATAAATGGGTGGATGACGTTGATCTGAAGGCGTCTGGTTAGATAAGTGTCTGACTTGCTGTGATGTCACCACTGCGTCGTGAACGTGTTATGTCATGAAGTTCCCACAGACAAAACTTCAAAACTCTCCACACTGAAAGTTGTGTTTTTACAAATGTTAAATGTGTCAATACTGAGCTGCAGGGGATATTTGAATAAAACAGACTGTGTCGTGGACTATGCCATAGCTTTTTACTTCATAAAAGTAGTAGTAGTTTAAACTTATGTCTGTGTAAGTCTGACCCTCTGGAGAACATGACAAAGAAGATCTGACTGAGGAGGCAGGCCTACAGTAACAGCCCTACTCAGTTTAGTCTCTGTCAGTGTGAAAAGACCTGTTCAAATGACAGTCTTACCTCTGGTCTTCAGGAGGAGCCTCTCCAAACTTAGGAGGAAAGTCTTTAGACTGGTCACTTTTCAGAGACACAGAGCTGGGAGCAGGTTTAGGTCTGGGTTTAGACCCGGGGCCATGTCCAGGTGGGTCCATGTTGTAGGTGCTGGAATCAGAAGAGTCCATTTGAACAGAATGCTTTCATGTATTTATGTCTCTCATTTATATTTCATATGTAATATTTACTTTGCCTGTTCTGACTTTTACTTGTGGAACCTTCAGCACTTTTGTGAAATAAAACTAAAAATGTAAAAAGAGAGAGAGTTGTTCCTCAGTCTGCAGTTTTATAAATGTCACTGTGCTCACGGCTGATTGGTCCATGTTGGTTTTTCTAACTCTAAACCAGATCTTACCCTGGTCCAGAGCAGGGAGCCGTGTGGAGTCTGTTACCATGGTGATTCACACTGAACTAAACCAAACCTCTTTTCAGAGGCACAAAACTGAGTTTCCTCAAACTAAACCTGAACTTACCCCAAACTTAAACTAAACCTGCTTCTACCAACAGGCCTCAGATGTGGAGTTAATGTGAAATGTGTCTATGCCCTGCACCCAGAGTCTGATCTGTGTCTCCCTCTGCTGGTCACATGCGACATTACACTGAACCTTTTATCAAAAATATTATAATATATCAGGACTGAACCAGGACTGAACCAGGACTGAACAGATTATATAGAACTAAACTCGGACCCCGAGGTCAACCATGTTTAAAACAACAGGTCCCAACAGAAGGACTAGAAGTTTGACCTGGTCCAAGTCGAAACTAAACCAATCCACACAGAGCTGCACCTTTGTTTCATTATTTTAAATGTTCATCATAAGAAAGACTCACTGTGTCACCGTCCTCTCCGCACAGGACTCAAACACACGGATCTTTCGTTCACACTTTCACTTTCGATCCTGTGACGTCACTGGCGTTTCCTCTTTGTGATGACACTGAGCTCCAGCAGAGGGCGCCTCTCTCCAGGTCTCTGGGTAGAAGCAGAAGAAATATACAGGGACTAAACCAGGACAAAACCAGGCCTAAACCAGGACTGAACCAGGACTGAACCAGGCTCAAACCAGGATTAAACCAGGACTAAACCAGGACTAAACCAGGATGAAACCAGGACTAAACCAGGACTAAACCAGATCTAAACCAGGTCTAAACCAGGTCTAAACCAGGACTAAACCAGGTCTAAACCAGGTCTAAACCAGGACTAAACCAGGACTAAACCAGGTCTAAACCAGGTCTAAACCAGGACTAAACCAGGACTAAACCAGGATGAAACCAGGACTAAACCAGGACTAAACCAGATCTAAACCAGGTCTAAACCAGGTCTAAACCAGGTCTAAACCAGGTCTAAACCAGGACTAAACCAGGTCTAAACCAGGTCTAAACCAGGACTAAACCAGGACTAAACCAGGTCTAAACCAGGTCTAAACCAGGACTAAACCAGGACTAAACCAGGTCTAAACCAGGTCTAAATCAGGACTAAACCAGGACTAAACCAGGACTAAACCAGGACTAAACCAGGTCTAAACCAGGACTAAACCAGGACTAAACCAGGTCTAAACCAGGTCTAGACCAAGACTAAACCAGGTCTAGACCAGGACTAAACCAGGTCTAAACCAGGACTAAACCAGGACTAAACCAGGACTAAACCAGGTCTAGACCAGGACTAAACCAGGACTAAACCAGGACTAAACCAGGTCTAAACCAGGTCTAAACCAGGTCTAAACCAGGACTAAACCAGTCTAAACCAGGTCTAGACCAGGACTAAACCAGATCTAAACCAGGTCTAAACCAGGTCTAAACCAGGACTAAACCAGGACTAAATCAGGACTAAACCATTCCACATTATGGTCCTTTGGCCATTTTATCGATTAGCCTAAAAATGCGTCTTAAAAGTTGGATTATTTATTATCTGAGTCAAGTGAAGCTGGTTCCTCCTGACGTCTCTGGGCTGGTACCTGTGCATCTGTCCAGTGTCCTGTTCGGAGTAAACGGCCACAGTGTGAATCCCCAGCTCTGTGCAGGCTCGGAAAACTCGGATCGCAATCTCACCTGGAAAACAAACAAAACAAAAAGATACAGCTCAAGGACTCGTTTTAAGAGAAGTGAAAAACATTCAAGGTTTTACGAACACAGAGAGAAAAGTCCATCTTAAGTTTTAGGTCAAAAAGTGTCTGCATCTTCATTGAAACCAAATGTTCAGACACATAAAGAGCAGATAGTTCTACCAGAGCAGAGCTGTGGAGATCTACATCACATTTTGTAGAGAAGGTTTCAGCTGTGGTCATCTGGACACTTCTAACAATCAAGACGTTTTGGTCATTCTGGCGTGCAGTCGGCTGTTCACCTTCATCTTAAAGTACTCTGCAAAATGAACTTTTCAGAGCTTTTAACCATTTTATAGTGGTTTCATTCTCACTGACCCTCTGAAGTTGTATTTGGAGTGATTCATGTTTGAGCAATCGCTCATTTTCAAGACGCCATTTTGCTGATGTACACCAGTTTTCCCCACTTCCACCTTTCGCAGTCTTGCAGTTTTTTGGGGTTTTTTTTGGTGCAATCTTACATGCTTTTTTACATTCCTGATTGGCTGAGGGACTGTAGACCATTGTGTTCTGCGTCCTGATTGGCTGAGGGACTGTAGACCATTGTCCATCAGTCTCCTCCGTGTCTCCTGTACAGTACAGAATGTGTCAGACAAATTTACATAAATGTTGGATCGCAGTGTGACTCTGAAGTGCTGTATGTTTGCAAGTTTTCTCCCCGACAAAATCCACAATGTCGATGAAACGTTCTGCACCGCCAAAGGCACCGACAAAGGTTTGAACTTTGAGAGAGTTTAAACAAGAGAGAAATGTGAGAAAATGTTAATGCCTGTGTGAGAAAAGTGTATAAAGTGTGTGGTGAGGGGTTTTACAGACAAGAAACAGAGAGAATAATTGTAAATAAAGCAGATACTTCATCGATTTCGCTTATTGCAGGTTATTTTTAGAATGTAACCCCACGATAAACAAGGGACCACTATATACTTAGTTTGTTCTCCAGGTACAAATGAAAAAAAATCTGCTGCTCGCTAGTGTGATGTGCAGCTGTCCATAGGGGGCGCTGACAGCTACATGACGCTTTGTTGTGACGAAAGCGACATCAGCTCCCACTGGACGCCACAGTTTTGTAACGCAGAAGTCAGAGGATTTGCTTCTTTTA
>JAIEZT010001373.1:2895408-2925408 GCA_019594935.1 Periophthalmus modestus
AACCGGGTCTACAGCAGGACTAGACTGGGACTAAACCAGGTCTGAACCGGGACTAAACAAGGTCTAAATCAGGACTAAAACGGGAATAAAACGGGAGTAAAACGGGACTAAAACGGGACTTAACCGGGACTTAAACCGGGTCTAAACCGGGCCTAAACCGGGACTAAACTGGGACTAAACCGGGTCTAATCCGGGACTAAACCGGGTCTACAGCAGGACTAGACTGGGACTAAACCAGATCTGAACCGGGTCTAAACAAGGACTAAGCCAGGACTAAAACGGGACTAAACCGGGACTAAGCCGGGACTAAACCGGGACTTAAACCAGGACTAAACCGGGACTAAACCGGGACTAAACCGGGACTTAAACCGGGACTAAACCGGGACTTAAACCGGGACTAAACCGGGACTTAAACCGGGACTAAACCGGGACTAAACCGGGACTTAAACCGGGTCTAAACTGGGACAAAACCGGGTCTACAGCAGGACTAGACCGGGACTAAACCAGGTCTAAACCGGGTCTAAACCAATTGTAAATAAAGCAGATACTTCATCGATTTTGCTTATTGCAGGTTATTTTTAGAATGTAAGCCCACGATAAACAAGGGACCACTATATACTTAGTTTGTTCTCTAGGTACAAATGAAAAAAAATCTGCTGCTCTCTAGTGTGATGTGCAGCTGTCCATAGGGGGCGCTGACAGCCACATGACGCTTTGTTGTGACGTTTACAGCGACGTCAGCTCCCATTGGACGCCACAGTTTTCTAACGCAGAAGTCAGAGGATTTGCTTCTTTTATGAAGTCGTTTTAGATGAATATTGTGATTTAAAATGTGCAGATTATAACAATGATCCACAGGCCTCAGAGATTATAACTATAGAGCAGATAAACACGATTTGTCTTCTTTAAAACCACTCAGTTAAGACAGTAAGGTGCAGATTTTAAGGCAGAAAAATGTTTGCAAGAGGACGTGAAGAGAGCTACTTTTGTGAAGAAAGTGTCACTCAAAATGGAACAGAAATGGTATTGAGATTTCAACAAGAAGCATTCTGAAACCACGGAAAAAGACGACAACAAGCCAAACAAAGGCCATCAGGAATTAACAATACTGATCATTAGAGAGACGATGCACAATAGGGACATGAAGACCCATAATAATGTGAGTAAGTGAAGAAGAACAGGGCAGTTTTACTCTAAAACTCTTCCTTTTGGGGCTGGACCTAGTTAATAAACCCTGGTGCCTCAAGACACAGTTCCAGCAAATGTAAAATGTGTTCTGGATGAAGCTGAAACGTCTCCAGATCCAGGTGACCACAGCTGAAACTTTCTCTACAAAGAACCACTACTGGACGAATGGGGGATTACACCGTCGTCCATGTGTAAAGAATCAGCCATAGTGGAAAAAAAATCTTTGCTGTTGTCAGGTGGTGATGGAAGATGTTATAATATTGTCTTTTGGAATTTTCCATGTCCAAAAGTCACAAATCCTAGATGAAGTACTCTCAAAAGTACTTCAAGATTCAAAAACTCCTTTACTTTCCATCAGTACGGTTGCACGCCCAAAGGAATCAGACTGCACTAAACAACTGAAATCTGTAGTTTGCCGTTACTGCTGATATAAAATGAGTAAACGTCCAAACACAGGTCTAATATTTTCCTGTTTTTTCCCCGTGCACTTGAACGCCTCAGCTCGTCTGCTCCTCGTGTAAACCTGACAGTGTGGTTACATGTGTCATGTGTCGGCTTCTCCAGGTGTGTCATTGGGATTTTTGAGATTCGATTCACGGCAGTTTTATCGTAGTTCCCGGGTTTACAGGCGTTTAGAAAATTGGTTTGACGAGGCCAGTTGTCCGGTTCTCCTGGCGTGTTTATAAATGTAGTGCATGACTGGCCAACGATGGTTTAGTCTGACCAATCTGGCCCAAAATGGATTTAAACAAAGCGTAGACCAATAATGTAGGACAATAGGACTAAAGTAGGACGAGCTAAAGCAGCACATTCAGGATTTTAAAACTTAAAAGTCATCGGAACCAATACGAAGGCAGAGGTAAGACACAAAATGCAAAGACTGTATTAAAAATCGTAATAGATTTTTTTGATCAGATTCAGACGTGACATTTGCTCCTTATTTATGATGAATGGTTTGAGTTTTTCACATGGTTTTGTCACCTTCCTGATTTAGAGTAAAGTCAAAACATTTAAGAAACACGACAAAGGAAAGTTTAAATGCAAAGAAATGTATTGTAAAATTTGTAACACACAAAGTAAAAAATTGTACAATACACACAAAGTTAAAATCTGTAAAATACACACAAAGTTAAAATCTGTAAAACACACACAAAGTTAAAATCTGTAAAATACACACAAAGTTAAAATCTGTAAAATACAAAGTTAAAATCTGTAAAACACAAAGTTAAAATTTGTAAAATACACACAAAGTTACAATCTGTAAAACACACACAAAGTTAAAATCTGTAAAACACAAAGTTAAAATCTGTAAAACACAAAGTTAAAATTTGTAACACACAAAGTTAAAATTTGTGTGTGTTACAAATTTTAACTTTGTGTGTTACAAAGTAAAAATGAGTTTGGCAGAAGCAGATTGCATCTACTGAAAGTGAGGAGGAGCCTCAGAGGGCCACTGCCGTCCCGTCATCCAGTGATAAAAATCGTCTCTGAGCCCCAGAGCCTCCATGTTCTCATCATCCTCTTCATCCCCACTGCAGGGACGGACCCGGGCGGCTGCATCTTCCAGAGCACAGGGCCTTGTACTTTGGCACTTTGCTGCAGAAGGTTCCTCATCTTCATCGTCAGAATCAGAATCAGAATCAGAAGAAGTTTTATTGCCATTGTCCGTGAGCAGAGCTCACAGACTAGGAACTTACTTCGGTGATAAAGTGCGACATACAACAACACACACACAAAAAAACCACACTAAATAAATACAAATAAGGGCATGCAGGAGGTAGAAAAATATATACAATAGTAGAAATATATACAATAGTGGCATCAAAACAACAAAAAACAGTGCAACATGGGTTATTAAGGTGACCAGTGTTATGAAGTGTCCAGTTTAGTGCAGGTTTATGAAGTGTTCATGAGGGAAACAGCAGAGGGGAAGAAACTGTTCTTGTGACGAGAGGTTCTGGTCCTGATGGACCGTAGCCTCCTGCCAGAGGGAAGTGGCTGAAATAGTCCATGTCCAGGGTGAGAAGTGTCAGCTGCTATACGACCTGCTCGCCCCCGAGTCCTGGAGGCGTACAGGTCCTGGAGAGATGGAAGGCTGCAGCCAATCACCTTCTCAGCAGAGCGCACAATGCGCTGCAGTCTCTGTCTGTCCCTGGCAGTGGCCCCAGCGAACCACACAGTGATGGAGGAGGTGAGGATGGACTCAATGATGGCCGTGTAGAACTGCACCATCATCTGGACCGGCAGCTTGGCTTTTCTCAGCTGCCGCAGGAAGTACATCCTCTGCTGGGCTTTCTTGATGAGGGAGCTGATGGTCGGCTCCCACTTGAGGTCCTGGGTGATGCAGGTGCCCAGGAAGCGGAAAGAGTCCACGGTGGTGATGGGGGAGTCAGTCAAGGCGAGGGGGGCAGGGGGGGCTGTGACTTTCCTGAAGTCCACAATCATCTCCACTGTCTTCTGGGCATTGAGCTCCAGGTTTGTTGCTGCTGCACCAGGACACCAGCCGATCCACCTCCCTCCTGTAGACAGACTCATCCCCGTCCGAGATGAGCCCGATGAGGGTGGTGTCATCCGCAAACTTGACCAGTTTGACAAAGTCGTGGCTGGAGGTGCAGCAGTTAGTGTACAGGGAGAAGAGCAGAGGAGAAAGTACACAGCCCTGTGGAGATCCTGTGCTGATTGTCCGGGTGTCCGAGACATTCTTTCCCAGCCGGACGCGCTGCCTCCTGTCCGTCAGGAAGTCAGTGATCCACCTGCAGGTGGAGTCAGGCACGTTGAGCTGAGCGAGCTTGTCCTGGAGCAGAGCAGGGAGGATGGTGTTGAATGCAGAGCTGAAGTCCACAAACAGGATCCTGGCGTAGGTTCCCGGGGAGTCCAGATGCTGGAGGATGAAGTGAAGGGCCAGGTTAATGGCGTCGTCCACAGACCGGTTGGCTCTGTAGGCGAACTGCAGAGGGTCCAGGAGGGTGGAGGTGAGGGACTTGAGGTGGTGCAGGACCAGGCGCTCAAATGACTTCATGACTACAGATGTCAGCGCCACAGGTCTGTAGTCATTAAGTCCAGTGATCCTGGGCTTCTTGGGGACGGGGACAATGGTGGACAGCTTGAAGCAGGTTGGGACGTGACATGACTCCAGGGAGGTGTTAAAGATGTCTGTGAAGACAGGAGCCAGCTCCTCAGCACAGATGGAGGTGGGGGAGGGGTGTGGGACATCAAACCTTGCATAAAAGCCGTTTAGCTGTTCTGCAAGTTGTTTGTTGTCCGCAGCGGGAGGGGCTTTGGGCTTGTAGTTGGTAATTTGCCTAAGCCCTCTCCAGACGGAAGCCGAGTCGTTGGAGGAGAAATGCTGCCTCAGACGTGTATTGTACTTCGCTTTAGCCTTTTCCACCTCTTTGCTAAAAGCATACTTACAACGCCTGTAGCCCTCACGATCTTCTGCCTTGTACGCCCTCTCCTTTTCCCTCCTTAAATGCCTCAGTCTGGGAGTGAACCAGGGTTTGTCGTTGTTAAAAGTCACCCTGGTACGTGATGGAATGATACTGTCCTCACAGAACTGTATGTATGACGTCACAGTGTCTGTGTACTCATCCAAACTGTCTGTGGCAGTCTTGAACACGTCCCAGTCTGTAAAGTCCAAACAGGAGCGAAGCTCCTCCACAGCCTCACTGGTCCACTTCGTCAGAAGAAATGGCACGTTTGTAGGACACCTTCCTCACAGAAAAGGCTGTGGAGGGACTGTCCAGGTGAGCAGTAGACACCGGTGGACAGGGTCTGGCACTTGGCCGTTTTGAAGGAGTCGCCCCCTCCTCTTCATCGTCTGAAGAGAGGGGACGTTTATGGGCCACTCTCCTCCTCACAGAAGAGGCTGTGGAGGGACTGTCCAGGTGAGCTGCAGACTCCAGTGGACAGGGTCTTTTACTTGGTCGTTTTGCAGGAGTCAGAGCAGAAGGGGCTGTACGCTGCCGTTTGAAGACAGGACTGTCCTCTGTGGGACAGCAGCGCTTCTGAGCCCGGCCTGAAGGACCTGCTGCACTGGTCTGAGAAAGTGAAATAACAGCGGTTATTGTTTTGTTCAAATGTACAAGTTTAACTGAAATTCAAAAATGATGAAGTTGTCTGTACCTTGGAGCTGTGAGCTGTGTGCTCCTGTGGAGCAGACCGAGGGGCTGCTGAGGCCTTGCTCCTGACGTGTGTGGGGACTTTTTTGTCCATGACATGGTCGCCCACCTTTGGGGAGGCAGCACACGGGCTCTCCTGTGGTTTTTTGAAGACCGCCGCTGCAGTGGTCTTTATCTATGAAAAACACAGTGTTATTTATAAACTCAACTTTACAAACCATAAAGAGAAGAACAGAAACAGCCTTGTACCTTGAGGGGATCCGAGTCGTTATAAAAGAGGGTCGTCTTTGGAGGAGGCTGGACTTTAGCCCTGATCCTCTCACAGACCTCAGCCAAACGCTCCTCGCTGAGGTCAACCTGAGGCTTGGGTGCGGGGTAGGTGGGTTTAGGCCGAGGAGCCACAGGGACCTTTGGTGTCCTGGACTGTATAAATTGAAAGGCCTTCAGACTCTTCCTCATGAGAGGAGCAGAAAAAGGCTTTTGTTTCTTTTTGTCCTCTGACACGATGTAGGCGTGTGTGCAGGGCGCCTCAGAGTCAGGGCCAGCCTTCTTTTTAGAAGAACGCTGCTTCTTCTTCTTCTGGTCAGTAGTTTTGATAGAGTGAAGAGCGCTGCACAGGGCAGAACCAGAGGTCACTGTCTTCTGAAACAATCATAAAGTCAGAATAGAAATTACACGAGTGATAATCATGAGTGAAAACACATGTACAGCTGACTCCAGCCTGTACAGAGTCAGGTCCTCACTTTGTCTGTGTGCGGTGCCCATACTGTCGAGGGTTTGTGTGAGTATAATCTGGAGAAAAGGCTCTGTACTGCGTCCACAACGAATGTTTCTGCTCAAATGACCAAAAGTGACCAGAGGAGTCCACAGGTAACCTCCTAAAACTCATGTGACATCACTTTGTGACATCACTGTGACATCACGGTTTCCAGAGCAACCGAGCAAACGATGATGTCATCGGCCAATTTGAATGTTTTTGAACATAAATTAAATTTATGTTAATATATATTATATATATATATATATATATATATATATATATATATATATATATATATATATATATATATATATATATATATATATATATATATATAATTTTGTTCATGTAAAATAACTATAAATAAATGGTTTATTTGGCTTGATTGTGACGGGTGTTTTTTCTTCCCCTCCAGGATCTGTGCTCCATTCACATCACTCACATTAACACTTATAAAACTAAACACAGAAGAAGAACAGTTTTGTGCATTTGTTTAATATAAAAATAAAGTATATTTAGGTTTTAAAGTTTATATTAAGCCCAGTGTCTAAACGAGTGGACACATAAAAACTCCAAACAGACAAAAGTGTTTGACTCACCTGTTTTCACACAGACACTGCTCCAAACTCAGCCCCACGAGCTCCATCATGAAACGTGTCAAAGTCTTAAAATCTACATTTTTCAACATTATGTAAAAGTCAAAGATCTGATGATGTGCTTCAAACAAACCCGTCGTGAGGAGAACGTCCATGTGTTTGAACTTCTGCAGAAGAGCTCCAACATTTAAACATTATTATGTTTGGACTCAAATGTTTCTATGTCTGTGATTTTTACAGGAAAATCTGCAGTTTCCAAACAAACAAATGAAAAGTTTAAATTTTTAATAATAAAATATCAAGTTTAAGACGAGCAAACTGCAACAATCTTTAAAAATATGACACAAAAACGACTTTAATCTCATTAGAACGAACCACAGGACCGACCTGCTGCAGGTACAGCTAAAGTACACATAAAGTACACCTAAAGTACACATAAAGTACACCTAAAGTACACCTAAAGTACACCTAAAGTACACCTAAAGTACACCTAAAGTACACATAAAGTACACCTAAAGTACACATAAAGTACACCTAAAGTACACCTATAGTACACATAAAGTACACCTAAAGTACGTGTAAAGTACACCTAAAGAACACCTAAAGTATGTGTAAAGTACACCTAAAGTACACCTAATGTACACGTAAAGTACACCTAAAGTACACCTAAAGTACACCTAAAGTACACCTAAAGTACGTGTAAAGTACACCTAAAGTACACCTAAAGTACAAATAAAGTACACGTAAAGTACACGTAAAGTACACCTAAAGTACACCTAAAGTACACCTAAAGTACACCTAAAGTACGTGTAAAGTACACCTAAAGTACACGTAAAGTACACGTAATGTACACGTAAAGTACACCTAAAGTACACCTAAAGTACACGTAAAGTACACGTAATGTACACGTAATGTACACGTAATGTACACCTAAAGTACACCTAAAGTACACGTAATGTACACGTAATGTACATGTAAACGTACGACATCCATGTGGTTCACACCGAGACAAACGACAACAAGCTGCTCGACCGGGACTAAACCGGGACTAAACCGGGTCTACAGCAAGTCTAAGCCAGGCCTAAACCGGGACTAGACCGGGACTAAGGCGGGACCAAACCGGGACTAAAGCAGGACTAAACCGGGTCTACAGCAGGACTAGACTGGGAATAAACCGGGACTAAGCCGGGACTAAGCCAGGACTAAACCGGGTCTAAACCGGGTCTAAACCGGGACTGAACCGGGACTGAACCGGGACTGAACCGGGACTAAACCGGATCTACAGCAGGTCTAAGCCAAGCCTAAACGGGGACTAGACCGGGACTAAACCGGGACTATACCGGGTCTAAACCGGGACTACAGCAGGACTAGACCGGGACTAGACCGGGACTAAGCCAGGTCTAAACAGGGACTACCGCAGGACTAGACCAGGACCAGGAGGCAGGAAGCAGCAGAAGACAGAGGAGGAGAAGACAACAGGAGGAAGAGACAGTAGCAGACAGGAGGAGGAGACGACAGGAGGAGGACACACGAGGAGGAGGCAGCAGGAGGAGACAGAGGGAGCAGGAGATTAGTGGAGGAGAAAATGGATGAAAAAAAAAAATAGTAGTAGTACTAGTAGTACTAGTAGTAGTAGTAGTAGTAGTAGTAGCAGTAGTATCAGAATCAGAATCAGAAGAAGTTTTATTGCCATTGTCCGTGAGCAGAGCTCACAGACTAGGAACTTACTTCGGTGATAAAGTGCGACATACAACAACACACACACAAAAAAAAAAACACTAAATAAATACAAATAAGGGCATGCAGGAGGTAGAAATAATATATACAATAGTAGAAATATATACAATAGTGGCATCAAAAACAACAACAACAGTGCAACATGGGTTATTAAGGTGACCAGTGTTATGAAATGTCCAGTTTAGTGCAGGTTTATGAAGTGTTTCATGAGGGAAACAGCAGAGGGGAAGAAACTGTTCTTGTGACGAGAGGTTCTGGTCCTGATGGACCGTAGCCTCCTGCCAGAGGGAAGTGGCTGAAATAGTCCCATGTCCAGGGTGAGAAGTGTCAGCTGCTATACGACCTGCTCGCCCCCGAGTCCTGGAGGCGTACAGGTCCTGGAGAGATGGAAGGCTGCAGCCAATCACCTTCTCAGCAGAGCGCACAATGCGCTGCAGTCTCTGTCTGTCCCTGGCAGTGGCCCCAGCGAACCACACAGTGATGGAGGAGGTGAGGATGGACTCAATGATGGCCGTGTAGAACTGCACCATCATCTGGACCGGCAGCTTGGCTTTTCTCAGCTGCCGCAGGAAGTACATCCTCTGCTGGGCTTTCTTGATGAGGGAGCTGATGGTCGGCTCCCACTTGAGGTCCTGGGTGATGCAGGTGCCCAGGAAGCGGAAAGAGTCCACGGTGGTGATGGGGGAGTCAGTCAAGGCGAGGGGGAGCAGGGGGGCTGTGACTTTCCTGAAGTCCACAATCATCTCCACTGTCTTCTGGGCGTTGAGCTCCAGGTTGTTGCTGCTGCACCAGGACACCAGCCGATCCACCTCCCTCCTGTAGACAGACTCATCCCCGTCCGAGATGAGCCCGATGAGGGTGGTGTCATCCGCAAACTTGACCAGTTTGACAAAGTCGTGGCTGGAGGTGCAGCAGTTAGTGTACAGGGAGAAGAGCAGAGGAGAAAGTACACAGCCCTGTGGAGATCCTGTGCTGATTGTCCGAGACATTCTTTCCCAGCCGCACGCGCTGCCTCCTGTCCGTCAGGAAGTCAGTGATCCACCTGCAGGTGGAGTCAGGCACGTTAAGCTGAGCGAGCTTGTCCTGGAGCAAAGCAGGAAGGATGGTGTTGAATGCAGAGCTGAAGTCCACGAACAGGATCCTCGCGTAGGTTCCCGGGGAGTCCAGATGCTGGAGGATGAAGTGAAGGGCCAGGTTAATGGCGTCGTCCACAGACCGGTTGGCTCTGTAGGCGAACTGCAGAGGGTCCAGGAGGGGGAGGTGAGGGACTTGAGGTGGTGCAGGACCAGGCGCTCAAATGACTTCATGACTACAGACGTCAGCGCCACAGGTCTGTAGTCATTAAGTCCAGTGATCCTGGGCTTCTTGGGGACGGGGACAATGGTGGACAGCTTGAAGCAGGTTGGGGACGTGACATGACTCCAGGGAGGTGTTAAAGATGTCTGTGAAGACAGGAGCCAGCTCCTCAGCACAGTGTCTAAGGGTGGGAGGAGAGACACCGTCCGGCCCGGGGCTTTGCGGGGGTTTTGCTTCTTGAAAAGCTTAGTCACGTCCCGCTCCGAAACTGTGAAGGCAGTGGGGCGCGAGGAGGGGTCCGAGGTGGGTTCGGCTGTGATGTCCATGGTGGTGAGGGAGGAGGAGGGGTGTGGGACATCAAACCTTGCATAAAAGCCGTTTAGCTGTTCTGCAAGTTGTTTGTTGTCCGCAGCGGGAGGGGCTTTGGGCTTGTAGTTGGTAATTTGCCTAAGCCCTCTCCAGACGGAAGCGGAGTCGTTGGTGGAGAAATGCTGCCTCAGACGTGTATTGTACTTCGCTTTAGCCTTTTCCACCTCTTTGCTAAAAGCATACTTACAACGCCTGTAGCCCTCACGATCTTCTGCCTTGTACGCCCTCTCCTTTTCCCTCCTTAAATGCCTCAGTCTGGGAGTGAACCAGGGTTTGTCGTTGTTAAAAGTCACCCTGGTACGTGATGGGATGATACTGTCCTCACAGAACTGTATGTATGACGTCACAGTGTCTGTGTACTCATCCAAACTGTCCCTGTGGCAGTCTTGAACACGTCCCAGTCTGTAAAGTCCAAACAGGAGCGAAGCTCCTCCACAGCCTCACTGGTCCACTTCTTAGAAGTCCTCACAGCAGGTTTGGAGAGCTTCAGCCGTTGTTTATAGGCAGGGATGAGGTGAATCATGTCGTGGTCAGAGAATCCCAGAGCAGCACGAGGCACGGCTCTGTAAGCTCCGCTGACCGTTGTGTAACAATGATCCAGCGTCTTCTGCTCTCTCGTCGGGCATTTAATAAACTGTTTGTACTTGGGTAGTTCCTGGCTCAGATTTGCTTTATTAAAATCCCCCAGGATGATGAGTAAAGAGTCCGGGAAGGTTCGCTCCACATTCAGAATCTGGTCCGCGAGCGCGCGCTGGGCCTCGTGCGTGTCCGCGCACGGCGGGATGTAAACAGCGGCCAGAATGAATGAAGCGAACTCACGTGGAGAATAGAAAGGTTTACAGTTAATGAAGAGATATTCCACGGCGGGAGAGCAGTGTTGAGAGATCACAGTCACATCCACCAGGCGTTGTTGATGTAGAAGCAGACACCTCCACCTCTTGTCTTTCCCCCGGAGAGTCCCCGTTGTCTGTCCGCGCGGAGGAGCTGGAATCCCTCCAGGTGAAGCGCACAGTCCGGGATACGCTCGTTGAGCCACGTCTCCGTGAAGCACAAGACGCAAGAGGAAGAAAAGTCCCTGTTTTCTCCTCATCAGCAGCGCCAGTTCGTCTGTTTTATTGCAGAGTGAGCGTACGTTGGAGAGGAAAATCCCAGGTAAGGGCGTGCGGGCGCCGCGTCTCCGGAGGCGCACCAGGCCCCCTGCTCGCTTCCCTCTCTTAGTGGTAGTAGTAATAGCCTAGAAACACTAACCTGTGCAGGAGCAGAATGTCGAGGGTTTGAAGCCGCTGAGGTGCCCTTGAGCAAATGCAGAGCGAGTCGTGGTTCAGTTTGATTTCCTTGTAACAGCCGAGGGAGGGGCCTGCTGTGCCCCGCCTCCCATCCTCCTATGTCCCTGTGTCAGATGCCCTCCCATCCTCCTATGTCCCTGTGTCAGATGCCCTCCCATCCTCCTGATGTCCCTGTGTCAGATGCCCTGCCCTCCCATCCTCCCCTCCCATCCTCCTATGTCCCTGTGTCAGATGCCCTCCATCCTCCTCCTATCCTCCTATGTCCCTGTGTGTCAGATGCCCTCCCATCCTCCTATGTCCCTGTGTGTCAGATGCCCTCCCATCCTCCTATGTCCCTGTGTGTCAGATGCCCTCCAGATGCCCTCCCCTGTGTATCATTCAATTCCCAGTGTAGATGCCCTTTTGTTGTGCCCCTGTGTCAGATGCCCTCCCATCACAGCAGCAGTCGCCCATCTCAGGTGTCAGATGAACATGAGAAAATGAATGAAATCAATGAAATGAAATCAATGAAACAGACAAAGAATCAGCAGAAAACAAGCAAATGGAGAGAAAAGTCCCAGAGCGCGCCCCCTGTCCTTAGACCCTCCTCTCGGCAAGAAAAAACTTTAAAAAACCCAGTGAGAAAAAGAGAAACCTCAAAGAGAACTACTGTGAAGGAGAGATCCAGTCCCATGGACTAAACCAGGACTAAACCAGGACTAAACCAGGACTAAACCAGGACTGAACCAGGACTGAACCAGGACTGAACCAGGACTAAACCAGGACTGAAACCAGGACTGACCAGGACTAAACCAGGACTGAACCAGGACTGAACCAGGACTAAACCAGGACTAAACCAGGACTAAACCAGGACTAAACCAGGACTGAATCAGGACTAAACCAGGACTGAACCAGGACTGAACCAGGACTGAACCAGGACTAAACCAGGACTGAACCAGGACTAAACCAGGACTAAAATAGGACTAAACCAGGACTGAACCAGGACTGAACCAGGACTAAACTAGGACTGAATCAGGACTAAACCAGGACTGAACCAGGACTGAACCAGGACTAAAACAGGACTAAACCAGGACTGAACCAGGACTGAACCAGGACTAAACCAAACCAGGACTGAACCAGGACTGAACCAGGACTAAACCAGGACTGAACCAGGACTAAACCAGGACTGAACCAGGACTGAACCAGGACTAAACCAGGACTAAACCAGGACTAAACCAGGACTGAACCAGGACTAAACCAGGACTAAACCAGGACTAAACCAAGATTAGACCAGGACTGAACTAGGACTGAACCAGGACTAAATAGAAGATGACAATTTGTACAGATTGAGCAGCACAAATCAGGGTTTAGGGACATAACATGTGGGGTACCTCAAGGTTCCATATTGGGGCCAACATTATTCATCATGTACATTAATGAAATATGTTAAATATCAAAGATAATTTCACTGCAATAAAGAGTCATTCGAATTTTTAACAAGGTCCATTATACAGATCCAACAAAGCCACTGTTTTTAAAATCATCACATTTCAAACTTCATGATCCGATGAACTTTAAGATTAATAATGTTCAGGGCATCTGTTCACTCTCTTCCAGCTAATTCACATGATCTGTTTCAAGATGGAGAAGCTCATTATAGTTACAGACTTAGAGGAGATAAAGTGTGATATCAGCCGAAATAAAAACACTTTAAAATCAGTGTGTCTCAGTGGAATTAGTCTGTGGAACTGTCATGATCCACGTCCTGTTGTCCCTGTTTTCCTGTCTCCTGTGTCTCCTCTCCCCCTCCCTCACCTGTCACTCCGGAGCTGGGCGGAGATCTGGCTCCTCCCACGCGCACCTGCACCTCGTCTACTCTGATCAGCACCACCTGCGGAGGATAAATGGGGCTGATTCCTGTCATTCGGTGCAAGTCAGTCCGCGTGACAACGTAGCTATCTTGCCTACTTTGTGGATTACTGCTTGTCTTGTTTTTTGAATGCTGATCGTCTCTCTGTTACCTCTCCAGACCCCTGCTCCCGGATTCTCCCAGCTCCTGCGCCTCTCGTCCAGCTCCCGCCTCCCGCCTCGCCTTCCCGGTAATATCCTGCTTGTCTTGTCTTCACACCTACCTGCACTCGGCTCACGGCTGCCGCTCTCCAGTCTCACCTGCTCCTCGCTCCTGGCTCCTCCTCCTGCTCCCCGTTGCACTGTATCCAGTCTTATTGATCGTAACCTGTTTCACTATTGTAAATAAACACTGTTAAACCGCTCCTGGTCTGCATTTTGGTCCGCTTCACCTCACCTTACGACAGGAACAATGTAACAATATGAAATGATTTGAACATTTGTGTTTCTGGCTCCTTCAGATCTGATTTAGTTTGGCTCATTTTTGTGTCTCTTTGAAAATATCACATTTTAAACATTATTTAATGTTTTGTCCCGACAGTTACTCTTTAAGTTACTCTTACTTGAGTAGTACTTTTCCCACATACTTTTTTATTCTGGAGTAATTTCTTGGAACACTACTTTGTCCTTGTACTTGAGTAATATTATTTTGCAGTAGCGTTACTCTTACTTGAGTACTATTTTTGGACACTCTACACCTCTGACTCTGGTTTTCAGCCTCATTAATGGAGCATAAACCAAACCAATCCCTGACGTTAATGGAGTCATAGATTTTTCTGATCGTGACTTGGTTTGGTGGATCGTCTCTGTGCTAAATATTTACCAGAGTTTTACATCAGTTCAGTGGCAGTTTGTGGAGAAAAGTACAAAAATGCTGCTCGTGTCCAACCAGGAAGTATCATTATAAACTTGTCCAAAATGACCAAACTTGAAAAGACGAGGCAGGATTGTTTTTGCGGATTTTGTGCTTAAATATAACGGTGTTAACTGTGTTTTGCAGGACTGAGCGTGTGAGCCACACTTTAAACACTACATGAAATAAAACTATAATTATAATAATGTTTAAACAGAAAAGTTGTGCATGTCTGAGACTGGCAGAAGGACACACGGAGCAGATCGCTGTGGTTTGTCTGTGGTTCAAGGTCACAGAGACACAATAAAAGAGGATGTGCACGAGTTTGGTTTATATTTACCTTTAATTCAGACCTATTCTGCAAACTGGACTTTTCACACATTTAAACTGTGTTATATCTGTCTCCTTCTCACTGATTCTGAAGTTGTATTTAGACTCTTACTCTGCTGAAAAACGACAGAACAAAACGGTGCAGTGGACCACCGGCTTTGAGGTTTTCATAGGACCTAACTCGGGGCTCTCAAACAGTTTACTACCAATACTGCTGTGTATAAAAGAAAAACTGAACTTTCACCAAAGGAAAAACGGAGGTTTGTGCTCAGTTGTAACTCTGATTTGACCAACAGGTGGCGCTGCTGTCTTCTCTGGTTCAGACCCAGACTCCCAAAGTCCCTCCTCCGACCGGACGAGAGATGATTCTGAGAGAGCGCTGCCAAAGAGGATGATCTGTGTGCTCCTCAAGGACGAGTTTAGACAGACAGCCATGACATCACCTTCTTTGACCCCTGACCCCACATGACCCCACCTGACCCAACCTCACTGAAAATACACTGAATGCCCCATAGAGCCAAAGTAAAGAAGTAGAACTCTACATGTTCTTTCCCGTCATCATTTACTGTATTTTGTGTCTTTATTTGATTCAAAATTAAAATTTAAACTGTTACATTTCAGCTCCATTTTGTTTTATTTCTCTTGCAGATCTTTTGTTCTCATTGTTCTGTCTCATTGTGGGACAAATACAGTTTCTCTTGTGTTTTGTTCATCGTCTCGTCTCTTTCACCAGAGTCACAGAGGAACCTTCTCTCCACAGTCCAAACCCAGAGAAAAGAGGCTCAGAGAAGGACGAGGAGAAGGTCCAGAGGTGGAACAGTTCTCCATCAGAGGAGACGTCATAGAAGGACAGAACTCCAGCCTCAGAGTCCAGGAACACGCCCACTCTGCCAGAGGACACACCCCCTTCAACAGAGGACACGCCCCGTCTCACTGAGCGACGGAGGAGGAATGTCCTGTTTCCGTTGTGACACACCCTGTACCCTCCACCCTTGATCCACAGACTCCAGGACTGATCATTGTTTCCAAACTCACTCTCCCATCCGCTCCGTCTGATTCCTCTGTAACTCACTCCTATATCAACATCTCCGCTCCAGTCCACCTCCCAGTAACAGCGCCCCCTCAGGCCAGTGCAGCTCAGGACCTGGGGGTAGTCGTCGTCTGTGAACCTGTCGTCATGATGTGGATACTCCTGCTCCTCCTTCACTCGTGTCACAGTCTGATTGTCCTCAGACAGAAGCAGACGTCTGTGAGCTGTGTTTGGGTCCAGAGAGAACTCACAGGAGTCTGAAACACAAAACATTTCATCTTATTATTTTGTTCTAATTGTTTGTTCGTTTAGTGGGATCGTACCTGTCATGAAGACTATTTAACTCAGTCTTTCACCAGCGACGTTTGTGAGCAAAAGTAAAACTAGATGTATTTGAAATATAATAAACATATTTATATTGTGTAAATGAGGTGAGTGTCGCCCTTGTTTACAGTTTGTTGCTAGGTAACAGTTATGGAATTACCTCGACACGTCACATCTGCTGCTCACGTCCAAGAGAAAAGAGAAACTTCACCAGAACTAGAGACGTGACGTTTGAACCAGTCGACTCTTTTGAACGAGTCGGCTTTTTTGGACGAGTCGGCTCTTTTGGACGAGTCGGCTCTTTTGGACGAGTCGGCTCTTTTGAACGAGTCGGCTCGTTTGGACGAGTCGGCTCTTTTGGACGAGTCGGCTCTTTTGGACGAGTCGGCTCTTTTGAACGAGTCGGCTCTTTTGAACGAGTCGGCTCGTTTGAACGAGTCGGCTCGTTTGGACGAGTCGGCTCGTTTGGACGAGTCGGCTCTTTTGAACGAGTCGGCTCTTTTGGACGAGTCGGCTCTTTTGGACGAGTCGGCTCTTTTGGACGAGTCGGCTCTTTTGGACGAGTCGGCTCTTTTGGACGAGTCGGCTCTTTTGGACGAGTCGGCTCTTTTGGACGAGTCGACTCTTTATAGTTTGACCAAAAACAGACACAAGTCCCAGGATTTAGCTGCACCTCCTCAACCCGCCTGGTTATGAAATATAATCCAAACTCACATTCAAATTTAACAAACAAACTTTCTTTAACAAAAATGAAAGATAAATGATTTAAATGTTTTTCTCAATATTTGTGAGTCTGAACAGTTTCAAATGAAGGTAATTTATCAAGTAATGATCCCAACAGTAAAATGAGACTTTAGTTTATAGTTGAACCAAACCTAAACGATACAAGATTAAAGTTTATGGAGTTAATGTTTAAAGTGGCTCAGTTTGATTGAACTTTTATCACATTAGATCAAACTGAAATTTAAATAAACAATTGAAATCTTATCTTTTGATTTTTAAATTGTATTTATTTAAAATTTATTGAAGTGGGTCTCTGGTCTGTCGTGTCTGGGTGGGCGTGGTCTGGTCTAAACATGGCTGCTGCGTCACTGAGAAACATGAACTAAAACCAAAAAAAGTCCTACTGTGTCTGAAACTGCTCTGTGGCTCCTCCTCCTCTGGTCACAGGACAAACTGCTCTGTGGCTCCTCCTCCTCTGGTCACATGACAAACTGCTCTGTAGCTCCTCCTCCTCTGGTCACATGACAAACTGCTCTGTGGCTCCTCCTCCTCTGGTCACATGACAAACTGCTCTGTGGCTCCTCCTCCTCTGGTCACATGACAAATGAATGACCTGAGTCAAAGCCTTCAACACCTGCTCTGCTCCTGTAAAGCCCCATCCAACTGTCTCTGCTGCTGCGTTTGGGCTGTGTTTGCCTGGGCCTGACTGGCACCTGCTCTGACCCACTCCACTTCAGTATTTTGTTCTTAACCACATCCCAATTTTATTTATTCATTTTTAACATTTTTGGTCCATTCCTGAAAACAACCAGCTTCAAATGTATTATTTTTTAATGTTAATCTTCCTACAAGAATCTTTCCCAACAACCTGGGCTTTACCACAGCCCCATGTATTGACCATATCTACACTAATGTTCCAGAGTGTGTAAAGACATTAAGTCAGTACCTGTTGGATTCAGCTCCATAAACTCATGGCAGTCACAAAGAGAGTTAAAGTCCCTAAAGTGAAGACACATTTGAAATACAAAAGGTTTTATAAAGCATGTGCTAGTGATAATATTGTGAGAGAAGTGAGTGAGGTTGATTGAATGATGTGTATAAGAGACACAAAGTCAAGGTTTCTTTAGACGCTTTTATGAGCTCACTTTTGGGTATTGTAGACAAATATGCACCAGTGAAAAAGGAAACAAACAGAAGCAAAGCTGAGTGGACTGACTTAACACTGAAGAATGTGATGAAGCTCAGGGATGAAGCTAAATAAGAGGCTGTAAAATCAGCCTTATTAGAAGACAAGTTAAACTATCACAAGAAAAGAGAAAACTATAGAGACAAAACTGACAAAACATGATGGAAAAAAGCTCTGGAGCCTCCAACATGAAATAATGGAGAGAAACAGAAATCCATGTCCTTAATTTGTGGAGTCAGACAGTGGTTTTAGAACAAATCTCAAAGATGTTCAAGATTATTTCAAGAACTAATTTATAAATAAACTCAGCATCTTAAATAGTTTAGGAGAAATATATTTGAATTGTCCTGGAGCCATGAAGTCGAGCTGACTGCACTGCTTTCAGCTCACGAGCTCCACATAAATAAACAAATGAACTCGTTCACAAGCTGCATTTACATGAGCCGTGATGACACAGTAACAACTGTTTGTGAGGAAAGATCATCATTATTAGAAACTCACGACTTTAACAACATAATATAATCAAAACAGAATCCAAGAGGATCAAGTTGTTTCTGGAGATGAAGGTCGACGATGTGTCTTTGAGAGTCGTTAAACATAATAAATATAATGTTATGAGCTGTTATAAGAACTTTACTGTGTGAATGAAATAAAAGACTCACACTTCCTCAGACCTGGGACCATCCAGCGCTCTCCAGCAGGATCCAGCCTGAAACACACAAGTCCAGTTTAGACCAGACCAGGACCAGACCAGGACCAGGACCGGACCAGACCAGACCAGGACCAGACCAGGACCAACAGAGCAAGGGGCACTCTCACCTGACAGACAGCAGGGGGCGCTGGTCCTGTAGAGCGGTCAGGAGCTCGGCTGAGGGTCCTGGATGGTTGTAGCTCAGGTCTAACTCTCTCAGGTGGGAGGGGGCGGAGCTCAGAGCTGAGGCCAGAGCAGCTCCGCCCCTCTGTGAGACCAGACATCCAGACAACCTAAAGACACAGCATTACACTCATGTGGACACAAGGGGGCAGAGTGCATCATGGGACCGTCTCACCTGAGCGTCTCCAGTCTGCAGGGGGCGCTCTTCAGTCCAGAACACAGCAGCTCCACTCCTGAGTCCTGGAGGTCATTGTGACTGAGATCCAGGTGTGTGAGACTGGAGGAGCTGAGGACTGAGGCCAGAGGACCACAGCTGTGAGGGGACAGTCCACAGCCACAAAGACTGAGGACAGAGAAGGACATTAGAGACTAGAACCACCACATCGGGCAGGGCTAAAAAAAAAAAACAAAAAAAAGATTAATCTAATTTTAATTTCAAAATGATTTGTTTGAAAGAAAATTCTATTTTGTTTCCCCCACTTTCTTGCATTGTAAATACAAAGGTCTATGTTCCACACTCACACCTGAACAACCGAACCACGACCCAGTGACATCATCACACGGAGCTGTTTGTTTATGTGGAGCAGCAGAGCTAAGGCTTTAGCAGAGAAAATAACACCAGAGCCATGAAAAATGTATGAATCAGATATGAGTCCTGCTGTGTTACTTCTCTGACTTTAGTGTGGAGCAGCGAGGAGGAGCGAGGAGCAACGAGGAGCAACGAGGAGCAGCGAGGAGCAGCGAGGAGCAACGAGGAGGAGCGAGGAGCAACGAGGAGCAGCGAGGAGGAGCGAGGAGGAGCGAGGAGCAACAAGGAGCAGCGAGGAGGAGCGAGGAGGAGCGAGGAGCAGCGAGGAGCAGCGAGGAGCAGCGAGGAGGAGCGAGGAGGAGCGAGGAGCAACGAGGAGGAGCGAGGAGCAACGAGGAGCAGCGAGGAGGAGCGAGGAGGAGCGAGGAGCAACAAGGAGCAGCGAGGAGGAGCGAGGAGCAGTGAGGAGCAGCGAGGAGCAGCGAGGACAACAGGAAACAAGGACGAGGAATTTCTGCATGTCACAGACTGAAGCTGAGCGCGGCTGAGCCATGAGTTTGGACCACAGTTCATTCTCTTTGTCCTCTTATCCTCTGTCCTGTGGATAAGAGAAACCGGCTGCACTTTGGCCCACCTCCTCCAACCGGCCCAAAGTCCCTCACACACTGGACAAACGTACTGAGCTTTAGGGTCTGTCAGAGCTTGGGCCTGATTCCACTGAGTGATGAGCTCGTTGTGTCTGTTTAACTCTCATAAAAGCTGAGGAGGCACAGGGCAAAAGTGGACTTTGAAATCAGAAACGAGAAAATGTAAACCACATCTTTTTCCCCACATCAGCTATGAATTTACTGTAACAACACTCTTATGGTTAGTTTAATGTAACAACATTGTTATGGTTAGTTCATTTTCTGCAGTTTGTAGAACATTTTAGTTGAGCATTTTCCTTGCTCAACTAAAATGTTCTAAAATGTTATTTTTAGGCAAAATGGCCCAGCCCTACCATCACACAAGACTTTAATAATAATAAAGCTTTACAGACCTCTCAAAGTGCTACACTGCTGTCATTATTCATTCCCTTCCACACTTGGTGGCCACAGCTGCCCTGGGGCAGACTGACAGAAGTGAGGCTTCCAATCTGCACCATCGGCCCCTCCGACCACCACCAATCACTCACGCACACAACACTTTCACACTGGACAAGGTGAGTGTGGTTGTGTCTTGCCTAAGGACACAATGACAGAACTTAGCCCGAGCAGGAATCGATCCTCTGACCACTGCTCTGACCACTGAGCCACTGTCCCCCCAAAATAAAGTTTAAATACAGTGTGGACTCACAGGGCTTTGTTGCAGGCTCTGACCACCGGCAGCAGACCCAGGAGAGCTGTCTCTGAGGCCTCGTATTTCCTCAGGTCAAACTCCTCCAGGTCTGAGTCTGAGGACAGTAAGAGGAAGGACACAGCCGACCACAGAGCAGGAGACATGTTTTGATCAGAGAGACATCCTCCTTTCATTTTCTTCTGCATCTCCTTCACCAGACTGAGGTCGTTCATCTCGTTCAGACAGTGGAGCAGGTTCAAGCTTCTCTCTGCAGACAAAACCTCATCATTCAGCTTCTCTTTGATGTACTTTACTGTCTCCTGATTGGTTCGGTCACTTCCTGTGTGAGTCAGCAGACCCTGCAGCAGCCTCTGATTGGTCGGCAGAGACAGCCCCAGGAGGAAGCGCAGGAACAGGTCCAGGTGTCCGTTTGGACTCTGTAAGGCCTGGTCCACAGCAGAGCGGTAGAAGGCCTCAGGCTCTGATGTCAGAGAAGATTCTTGTGTCAAACAGTGTTTTTCATTTCTTTTGCGTTTTCGACTAAAAGAGTTTGGCGGCTTCAGCAGGTTCTCTCCAGAGCTGAAGAAGGTCTGATGGACGTGAAGAGCAGCCAGAAACTCCTGCACACTCAGATGGATGAAGCAGTAGACCTTGTCCTGGTACAGGCCTGGCTCCTCTCTAAAGACCTGTGTGAACACTCCAGAGTACACTGAGGCCGCTGCAGCGTCCAGCCCACACTCACTCAGGTCACACTCGTAGAAGATCAGGTTTCCTTTCTGCAGCTGCTCAAAGGCCAGTTTTCCCAGAGACTGCACCATCTCCGTGGTCTCTGGAGTCCAGTGAAGGTCCTCCCCTGATCCCTGGTGATATTTGATGTTCTGGACTTTGACCTGCACCACCAGGAAGTGGACGTACATCTGTGTGAGAGTCCGGGGCAGCTCTGGTTCCTCTGTTTGTTCTAGGAGCTTCTGTAGAACTGTGGAGAGGATCCAGCAGAAGATCGGGATGCGACTCATGATGTGGAGGCTGCGGATGCTCTTGACGTGGGAAATGACAGCTGTGGCCTGGTCTCTGAACCTCTTCATGAAGTACTGCTCCTTCTGCGGGTCGGTGAACCCTCGCACCTCTGTCACCATGGAGATGCACTCAGCAGGGATCTGATTGGCCGCGGCGGGGCGCGTGGTTATCCAGAGGCGAGCGGAGGGTAGCAGCCTCCCCCTGATGAGGTTTACCAGCAGCACATGCACTGAGGCGGACTCTGTGGGGTTGGTCAGGACACGAGTTCTGCTGAAGTCCAGAGGAGGTCTGCACTCGTCCAGACCGTCAAAGATGAAGAGCACCTGGAGCTGTTGGAAGCTGCAGAGATCTTTGAATGAACTGAAGAAGTGGTGCAGCAGTCCCACCAGGCTGAACTGTGTGTCTCTGAGCACATTGAGCTCTCTGAAAGTGAACGGGAACAGCAGCTGGAGGTCCTGGTGGGCTTGGCCTTCAGCCCAGTCCAGACTGAACTTCTGAGTCAGCACTGTTTTCCCCACACCGGCCACGCCCTTCGTCAGCACCACTCTGATTGGCTCTGGTGAATGTGGGCGGGGTTTAAAGATGTCTTCACATGTGATGGTGGTCTCTGGAGCGGCCGGTCTCCTGGACGCGGTCTCCATGTGTCTGACCTCATGTTCCTGGTTGACCTCTGAGGCTCCGCCCTCTGTGATGTAGAGCTCTGTGTAGATCTGGGTCAGGGGGGCGGAGTCACCTGCTTTAGCCACGCCCTCAAATACACGGCTGAATCTCTGCTTCAGATCAAACTTTATTTTATCACTGGATCCAACTTTACTCCCTTTAAAGACAGAAGAGTTATAATGTTAAACATGTGTAATAATTCATATGGGAGGGCATCTGACACAGGGACACAGGAGGATGGGAGGGCATCTGGAGGTTCTTACTGTTGAACAGGCGCTGGGCCAGATGCTCCTGGTCCATCCTCTTCAGGAAGTCCAGGGTGATGTTCAGAACCTCTCTGCTCTCCTCCTCCTCACTCTCGGAGCATTCTGGGTAATCTGAGGCCAGGAGCCTGTGGAGCCTCTGGAGCTGCTGTTGGACAAACCTCAGGACCTGCTCCTCCAGACGCTGGAACAGAACAATAAGAGAAGAGTTTTAGTCAAAGAGAGTGCCTGAGGAACACCCCTAGAACCCCACACATGCTGCGCTCGTGGGGTACTCACCCTGAATATGGCGTCCAGCTGCTCCTTTGGGCCTGGCTCCCTGTCAAACAATAAACGCATCATCATTTATTTGTTCCAGACTCATGGTCCATAAAAGAACACAATAAGACAGGAGACAAGAGTCAAACTGGGTTATAAAGACAGCTCAGTGTTTCATAAAGAGCAGTGGTACTGCACAGCACTAAACCTGGGACTCACCAGCATCACCACCACAGAGTTCACACAGTCGTTTAGGCCACACATGAATGTAAACATCAGGTTTGTAATGAGCCTGAAAAGTGTTCACCCCAGCCTGACACAACAGGAGACTGGCACTACTGGCCCTGGGCTTTTCCAGCAGCATTCTGAGGGCATCATTAGAAGATCCTTTGAGCTTTTGCAGTGTGGCCTTCTTATATTTGCACCACAGTGGGGCTGTATACAAGGTGTACAGGAGGTCCACACAAAGAGACAGTGAACAGGTACAATCTGTAGAAGACCCTGTGATACTGTCCCACCTGAACTCATCTGTCTCACACAGAGTAGCTTCATTCAAACACAGGATCACTGTTTGCACTGCTGAAGGACGAGCAGCAGGTGGCGCTGTCCTGAGAACATGTCCAGAGCTCTGTATTAAACGGGTCTTACCTCTGGTCTTCAGGAGTAGCCTCTCTAAATACAGGAGGAAGGTCTTTGGACCAGTCACTTTTCAGAGACACAGAGCTGGGAGCAGGTTTAGGTCTGGGTTTAGACCCGGGGCCAGGTCCAGGTGGGTCCATGTTGTAGCTGCTGCAATCAGAAGAGTCAATTTGAACAGAACATACAGAGATGTCTCCTGTTTAGAAGATCTTATTTCTTGTTAAAAAGCAAAAACAGAACATGGCTTCAATAATAATTCCATGAAGAAATTTATTTTCAAACAAGTGTATCTCCATTCCACTAATTGAATATTTCATTTTTTTTTAATAACACTGATCTTTTGGTTTTATATTTTGTGCAGATAAAAAGTGAAGAGTCGTTGCCTGATTTCAAACGTTTTTCCAAACTGCACCAGATACTTTAGTGAGCAGGTTTTGGACAAACTTCATTTTTGAGCTTGGTTCCATCAAATGTCGTCTTGGAATATAAACTGTGTAAGTGATAAATGGGTGGATGACGTTGATCTGAAGGCGTCTGGTTAGATAAGTGTCTGACTTGCTGTGATGTCACGACTGCGTCGTGAACGTGTTATGTCATGAAGTTCCCACAGACAAAACTTCAAAACTCTCCACACTGAAAGTTGTGTTTTTACAAATGTTAAATGTGTCAATACTGAGCTGCAGGGGATATTTGAATAAAACAGACTGTGTCGTGGACTATTTCATAGCTTTTTACTTCATAAAAGTCTTACATCATGACCTTTAACCCGTCAGGACTCTTGAGAAGTCATTTACGTTCTCCTTTTATTCCTGTTAAGTAGAGACAGTGAGTAGAAATAAACTGTTCACAAAGGGGGGACTTCATGTCATAACAGCGTTACCGACGCCCTCGTGACATCAGAGCAAGTGGAACACAAATCTAACCGGGCGCACCTCCTTCAGATCAACGCTGATGGACACCGATCGGATCTGGCCCCCTCAAACAAGCTTATTCTTAGCTCAGAGAGAGTGTACTGTCAGCGCTAGTCCTCAGGGCCAGTGTAGAGAGGTGGAGCCCATGTGTTCTGCTGTAGTTTAAACTTATGTCTGTGTAAGTCTGACCCTCTGGAGAACATGACAAAGAAGATCTGACTGAGGAGGCAGGCCTACAGTAACAGCCCTACTCAGTTTGGTCTCTGTCAGTGTGAAAAGACCTGTTCAAATGACAGTCTCACCTCTGGTCTTCAGGAGGAGCCTCTCCAAAATACAGGAGGAAGGTCTTTGGACCAGTCACTTTTCAGAGACACAGAGCTGGGAGCAGGTTTAGGTCTGGGTTTAGACCCGGGGCCAGGTCCAGGTGGGTCCATGTTGTAGCTGCTGGAATCAGAAGAGTCCATTTGAACAGAATGTTTTCATGTATTTTTATGATTATCTATTTATTTATTTCTCTCATTTATATTTCATTTGTAATATTTACTTTGCCTGTTCTGACTTTTACTTGTGGAACCTTCACCACTTTTGTGAAATAAAACTAAAAATGTAAAAAGAGAGAGAGTTGTTCCTCAGTCTGCAGTTTTACAAATGTCACTGTGCTCACGGCTGATTGGTCCATGTTGGTTTTTCTAACTCTAAACCAGATCTTACCCTGGTCCAGAGCAGGGAGCCGTGTGGAGTCTGTTACCATGGTGATTCACACTGAACTAAACCAAACCTCTTTTCAGAGGCACAAAACTGAGTTTCCTCAAACTAAACCTGAACTTACCCCAAATTTAAATTAAACCTGCTTCAACAGGCCTCAGATGGATGGATGTGAAATGTGTCTACGCCCTGCACCCAGAGTCTGATCTGTGTCTCCCTCTGCTGGTCACATGCGACATTACACTGAACCTTTTATCAAAAAAATTCAACCTGCGAAAAACTTAAGATACAGAAAAGATCAGGACTAAACCAGGACTAAACCAGGACTAAACCAGGACTAAACCAGGACTAAACCAGGACTAAACCAGGACTAAACCAGGACTAAACCAGGACTAAACCAGGACTGAACCAGGACCAGAAAATGTCCCGAGTGTCTCTGTTTTTGACCCCGCCAACAGTAAAGAGGGAACATACTGTCATTAGTTTAGTTAAAACACAGAAACCCGCGTTTGAAAATGAGCAAAAGGCAAAAAAAAAAAAGCACAGACAGAAGTCCCTCGGATTATAGATTATACACTGACCCCAAAGTGAGCAGAATGGACAGAGTTACGCCCTTTTCACTGTTTTATTCACACCAACCATCACAACTCAGGCCTGTCCCAGTTTGGAGCTTTGAAAATGTCGTCGCCCTAAAACAGAAGGACTAGAAGTTTGACCTGGTCCAAGTCCAAACTAAACCAATCCACACAGAGCTGGACCAAGGAAGAGCTGCACCTTTGTTTCATTGTTTTAAAATGTTCATCATAAGAAAAACTCACTGCGTCACCGTCCTCTCCCGCACAGGACTCAAACACACGGCTCTTTCGTTCACACTTTCACTTTCGATCATGTGACGTCACTGGCTCTTCCTCTGTGGTGTGACACTGAGCTCCAGCAGAGGGCGCCACTCTCCAGGTCTCTGGGTAGAAGCAGCAGAAAGATACCAGGATTAAACCAGGATTGAACCAGGACTGAACCAGGATTAAACCAGGACTAAACCAGGACTAAACCAGGACTAAACCAGGACTAAACCAGGACTAAACCAGGACTAAACCAGGACTGAACCAGGACTAAACCAGAGCCATGTGCAGCTCTACATAAATGAGGCCCTTTCCATGTTGGTCCAGTGGAGCAGACGTGTCTCTGGTGACATAAACATTCCTGTCGTGGTCACAGCCCTGTGCCTCCAGCTCCTGGACTCACACAGTTTAAAGGTGTTAGAACGAGTGTTTAAAGAGCCCAACACTCATGTGTTTAGTGAACAAGCCTTTTCTCACATGTTCTACACCAGCACAACCAGCTCAAAAACTGTCTGCCTCTGTGGCCTCACACATCCTTAATGAGCCTTAAATAGACACACCTGGACACACCCACAAACACGACACAGGAAATACAGCGCCACACAGTGGCTGCTGCTGCAAACACATAAAAAGGCCTCAAAATGTGTGAGTGTGACGTCACCCACAGCGTTCAGCTCCAGTCACATGAAGCTCATGGGTTTGAGGCAGTATTCACATTTCTTGTGCTTTAAACCTAATCCAAACATCGTCTAATGCTTCAGGAGTTCATCTGAACATAAAGAAGTGTGAGCTCCTCCCAGTGAAAAACTCAGCTTTAGGATCCATTTGTGAAACTCCAGTTACAGTGAAACATACTCGGGTTTTATCATTTCTAAAAATGAAACAGACAGAACTTTAATAAACTTCAGTCTAATAATTGATAAGACTAAAAGACGGTTAAATGTTCGGCTCCAAAGAGACTTGCGTTTAAAAGGCAGAAGGAATTTCTCGACTCACTTATTCTGTCCCTGTCTGTGGACAATCACACATTCTGCATCATTTTATTTAAACATTACTTAAGAAAATCAGTGTTAAGGGACTGAATTTTCTCCATTTTACAGCCCGAAATAAAACTTTTAAACTAAATTGGATTAAATCATATTTAAAAAATCCGACCTCTCCATCTAATAATTTATTTCCTCACTACATCTTTTCTAATTCCATGGTCTTAACGTTTTACTCCTTTGTAATTATAATGTGACAAAACTCCAGTCAAACCCGGAGCGTTTCACAGCAGACTCTTTTATCTCGGACACGTTCACACAAACATCACATTTTGTGATTTGGAATAATAAAAACAAACTATACAAACACAAATCATGATTTTATCCTCACTGGTTTAACAAAACCATCCTCCTGGTGGGTCGGCTATAGTATATTCATGTTGTGTCTTTAAAGCATTTGATCTGTGTCAGTGTCAGACCAGACCCGACATGAACATGTGCGAAGCTCCGCCTCCATCCCACAGGAAAGCCTTTGTTGTCATTGTGGTATAAATACTCAGAGCTCAGATGCTCGGGGGACTTAGACTGAGACTTAGATGAGGACTCAGAGACTGGGACACGGAGTAGGACAGACTCGGGACGCAGAGAGGCTAAAGTCTGTGGACAGGGCAGGTCTGGTCCTGTCTGTATCTGCTGGAACAAACAATAAACCTTTTCTGGATTTCAAAACTCACCCAGCTTCACAAATTCATGACTTTTCATCTAGAATTGTATTTTTTTCCACAACAGTCGAGTGAATTCAATGTGAAATACAAGCTGCTGTAACTCTTCAGGAATCTGCTGTTGTGTTTGATGCTGTGACCAAAGAAATATGTGAAGTATTTAAAAATACTGTCATTGATGAAAAATTTGTGAGACTGTAACGAACAGCAGGAAAAGTCTGATTTACTCCTGTCCAGAACAATAATGGAAAAATACAGCTCTGTCACCACAAGATGTCGCCTCTGAGCCGTCGGCTGTTTTTACTGAGACATTTGTCCCTGACACTATTTGGAAAAAAGGACAGACTTTGAACCACAGGTTTATGATCAATAATAAGATGAGAGACGTCTCCTTTAAACTAAAGCACAGAACTGACCCGACTCATTTATGCTCAAATATGTCAAAACAATCCCCCCGAACTGCACTTTGTGGAAACAACACCCCGAGACGTTCAGTCGTCTTTTTGGAAATGTGATATTACTAAAACTTTATGGAAAGACTGTTTAAAACAGACATGAGCAAACTACGGCCCGTGGGCCACACACGGCACTTTGAGCTCATTAATCCGGCCCAACGTGACCAAATTATATTAAAATAGGTCAAATAAACCTTGTTCAAAGTTTTTCTGCTGTTTATTTTATTGAAGTTTAACAAATGAATGACTAATTTAATGAATGCATTTGTAAAACAGTTTGAACTGTGAGTTTTACATATTCAGGCTTTTCTACGTGTTACAGGCCAAATCTCTAATGTCATATTTACACATATATATCCTGGCCCCGCCCCCTGTCACATTGCCACTGTGGCCCGAGAGTCAAAACCTTTGACCAGCCCTGGTTTAAATGTAGAAAACACCATATTCACCCCAACTTTTACTCACATTTGAGTAAAATAAAAATTTTGATGTACATAAAAATATGGAGTCACATTTTTAAAATGCAAATAAATTATATTTGGCAAATTTTAAATTGACAAAAGAACATTTTCTCGTACATCTTTGTTCTTTCCTGTTTTAATAAAGTGGTTAGAATCCTACAGATCCACGATCTCCAAAAGTTTCAACAAAAAAAGAAAAGCCACAGTGACACATGAAGTGTGTTTGTCTTTAAACGACTTTGTTCAATGTAACAGTGGAACTGTTTAAGCTTTTCTTTTTTCTCTCTTTGCCTCCCCCTGGAATTTTATTTGTTGTTTTGTTATTATGTGACCTGTGTCCTGTCAGTGTAACAAATACATAAATGAATAAATAAATAAATAAACAGTTATATGGGAAAATCTGGAGCCAAGTTCCATATTAGTCGTTCTGACTGTATCATAGCAACCAAAGAGCCAATCCAGAGCCAGGCTGATGAAGGCCACGCCCCTTCCAGCCCACACCGCTGGTTTATCTAATCAAACCTGTTGCTAACGCTACAGGAGCGACCTCGGGGAAAGAAGGACCTGATTTATCTGTTATTAATGTTCATATGTTGATTTACAGACACAGACGTGAAATAAAAACCCCAGGATCATGTCGAGGGTTAATACGAACATTTAAGACCAAAATGAGTCTGACAGCAGCAGGGACAGAGAGAGACACAGTTTTTACATAGAAACTGAACTGAAGCGGATGGAGCAGAAGCTCATGATCACTTCCTGTTTGGAGCACGGCGGCTAGCAGGTTAGCTACGTCCTTTTATACATACAGTCTGTGGTCCAGTCACTGATAGAGATGATCAGGTTCCACTTTTGTGCTTTTACCTTTTATTTCATGACAAAGTGTCTTCAACAGGAAAAGCGGCTCCTGCTCCTCATCTGGGAGTATGACGTCATCACTTTATACAATCTTCAGACCTCCACTCGGGGCCGTGCAGCTGCCATGGCACTGGAGCGTTGGTTTGTGTGGCACAGGGGGAGCTGCTTTGACAGATTTGGTCCAAAAGCAAAAATAAAACAGCGTTCAGAGACTTTTGGATGAACAGGAAAATGAAACGAGCTGAATAAACATGTTACACTTTCATTTATGGAGACGGTAAATGTGTAAATGCAGCATCATCATCACAATGGAAAAAGAAACTAAAACATTTCAGTCTCACAAATCAAGATGACGTCATTTCCTGTGGACAAACTGCTAGAAAACAACTGTCTTCAGATTAATAGTAAAATAATGCTGCTGCTGCTGCTGTGTAGGCCCAAAAAGTCCTGCAGAGGGCACCACTCAAACAAAAAACTACGAATGAGCTTTTGAGCTTTAAACAAGTGTCTGTTTTATGTCATGAAAATACAAAATAAAATGTGTTCAGCTGAATATTTCTCCAGGGAAATAAAACTCTTCTGATTCTGACTAATACGACTGATTCTAGCACTACTACTACTACTACTACTACTATCACTGCTACTACTACTATTACTACTACTATTACTACTATCACTACTACTACTACTACTATTACTACTATCACTACTACTACTACTATTACTACTACTACTACTACAATTACTACTACTACTACTACTACTACTACTACTACTACTACTACTATTAATACTTCTACTACTAGCCCTAGAACTGCTACTACAA
>JAIEZT010001373.1:2930408-2963557 GCA_019594935.1 Periophthalmus modestus
TACTACTACTACTACCAGCACTACTACTACTACTACTACTACTACTACTGCTTCTAGTTACTAGAACTGCTACTACTACAAATACTATTACTACTACTACTACTGCTGCTGATTCTAGTCCTAGAACTGCTACTACTACTACTACTACTACTACTACTTCTAGTCACTAGATCTGCTACTACTTACTACCACACCACCACTACTACTACTACTACTGCTTCTAGTCCTAGAACTGCTACTACTACAAACTATACTATTACTACTACTACTACTACTACTGCTTCTAGTCCTAGAACTGCTACTACTACAAATACTATTACTACTACTACTTCTAGCAGTACAAGAACTACTACTAGACTATTTACTACTACTACTACTACTATTCACGGACTACTACTACTCTACAACGACTAGTCCTTGAACTGCTACTCCTTTCTACTACTAATACTACTACAACTACTACTCTGGGGGACAATTAGATTTACAGGTGTCACAGGGAAATGGCTCCCTCTTGTGGTAGTTAAAAAAGAAAAACTGAAAAAGTGATGTGAAAGTAAAATTATGTTGTGAGTTTATAAGAGGGATTCACAACTACCACTACTACAACCACTATTACTACTAATACTAACTACTACCACTACTTCTCTTTCCAGAGACTACCACTGCCCACTACTACTAATACTATACTAACTACTACTACTACTATGACAACTACAACTACTAACACTACTACTTCTAGTAGTAGAACTGCTGCTATTACCATTAGTACTTATTTCTAGAACAACTACTACTACTGCTACTACTTCCAGTACTACTATTGCAGCAACAATTACTACTACTACTATCCCTAGAACTACCAATTCTACTACTACTACTACTACTACTACTACTATTACAACCACGAATACTACTACTTCTAGCACTAGAACTGCTATTATTACTACCACGTGGGACTAATATTTCAAGAATATACTCCTACTACCTACTACGAGTGCTACTACTATCCAGGAACTGCGAAACTGCTGCTACTAACTACTACTACTACTACTACAACTTCTAGTCCAGTAGAACTGGGGGGACTACGACTACTACTACTACTACTACTACACTACTACTACTACTTATACTACTACTCTACTACTACTACTACTACTACTACATTACTACTACTACTTCTAGTCCTAGAGCTGCAACTAGATAATGTGGGACAGTAGATAATGTGGGACAGTGGAGATAATGTGGGACAGTGGATAATGTGGGACAGTAGATACAATGTGGGACAGTAGATAATGTGGGACAGTAGATACATGTGGGACAGTAGATACATGTGGACAGTAGACAGTAGATAATGTGGGAAAGTAGATAATGTGGGACAGTAGATACATGTGGGACAGTAGATACATGTGGGACAGTAGATAATGTGGGACAGTAGATAATGTGGGACAGTAGATACATGTGGGGGACAGTAGATAATGTGGGACAGTAGATAATGTGGGACAGTAGATAATGTGGGACAGTAGATAATGGGGACAGTAGATAATGTGGGACAGTAGATAATGTGGGACAGTAGATAATGTGGGACAGTAGATAATGTGGGACAGTAGATAATGTGGGACAGTAGATAATGTGGGACAGTAGATACATGTGGGACAGTAATAATGTGGGGGACAGTAGATAATGTGGGACAGTAGATCATGTGGGACAGTAGATAATGTGGGACAGTAGATACATGTGGGACAGTAGATAATGTGGGACAGTAGATACATGTGGGACAGTAGATAATGTGGGACAGTAGATAATGTGGGACAGTAGATACATGTGGGACAGTAGATATGTGGGACAGTAGATAATGTGGGACAGTAGATACATGTGTGGGACAGTAGATACATGTGGGACAGTAGATATGTGGGACAGTAGATAATGTGGGGACAGTAGATATGTGTGGGACAGTAGATAATGTGGGACAGTAGATAATGTGGGACAGTAGATAATGTGGGACAGTAGATAATGTGGGACAGTAGATAATGTGGGACAGTAGATAATGTGGGACAGTAGATACATGTGGGGACAGTAGATATGTGGGACAGTAGATGGGACAGTAGATAAATGTGGGACAGTAGATAATGTGGGACAGTAGATACATGTGGGACAGTAGATAATGTGGGACAGTAGATACATGTGGGACAGTAGATAATGTGGGACAGTAGATAATGTGGGACAGTAGACAATGTGGGACAGTAGATACATGTGGGACAGTAGATAATGTGGGACAGTAGATGGGACAGTAGATACATGTGGGACAGTAGATAATGTGGGACAGTAGATAATGTGGGGACAGTAGATAATGTGGGACAGTAGATAATGTGGGACAGTAGATAATGTGGGACAGTAGATAATGTGGGACAGTAGACAGGGAGAGATAATGTGGGACAGTAGATAATGTGGGACAGTAGATACATGTGGGACAGTAGATAATGTGGGACAGTAGATACATGTGGGACAGTAGATAATGTGGGACAGTAGATAATGTGGGACAGTAGATAATGTGGGACAGTAGATAATGTGGGACAGTAGATAATGTGGGATATGAGATAGTGGGACAGTAAGATAATGTGGGACAGTAGATATGTGGGACAGTGCTCTATAATGGGGACAGTGGGACATGTGGGACAGTAAACATGTGGGCAGACAGTAGATAGATGTGTGGGTTAGATCAGTGGGAGTGATGCTGTGGGACAGTAGATAATGTGTGGACAGTAGATACTGTGGGACAGTAGATAATGTGGGACAGTAGATACTGTGGGACAGTAGATAATGTGGGGAAAGTAGATAGTGTGGGACAGTAGATAATGTGGGACAAGTAGATAATGTGGGACAGTAGATAAAATGTGGGAGACAAGTAGAGTAAGTGGGGACAGTAGATAATGGGGACAGTAGAGACATGTGGGACAGTAGATAATGTGGGACAGTAGATAATGTGGGACAGTAGATAATGTGGGACAGTAGATAATATGGGACAGAGATGATGTGGGACAGTAGAGATACAGTAATGTGGGACAGTAGATAATGTGGGACAGTAGATACTGTGGGACAGTAGATAATGTGGGACAGTAGATAATGTGGGACAGTAGATAATGTGGGACAGTAGATACATGTGGGACAGTAGATAATGTGGGACAGTAGATACATGTGGGACAGTAGATAATGTGGACAGTAGATAGTATGTTGGGGACAGCAGATACATGTGGGACAGTAGATAATGTGGGACAGTAGATAATGTGGGACAGTAGAATGTGGGACAGTAGATAATGTGGGACAGTAGATACATGTGGGACAGTAGATATGTGGGACAAGATACATGTGGGACAGTAGATAATGTGGGACAGTAGATAATGTGGGACAGTAGATATGTGGGACAGTAGATGGGGACAGTAGATACATGTGGGACAGTAGATAATGTGGGGACAGTAGATAATGTGGGACAGTAGATAATGTGGGACAGTAGATAATGTGGGACAGTAGATAATGGGGACAGTAGATAATGTGGGACAGCAGATGTGTGGGACAGTAGATAATGTGGGACAGTAGATACATGTGGGACAGTAGATAATGTGGGACAGTAGATACATGTGGGACAGTAGATAATGTGGGACAGTAGAAATATGTTGGGACAGTAGATAATGTGGGACAATAGATAATGTGGGAGAGTAGATAATGTGGGACAGTAGATAATGTGGGACAGTATAGATATGTGGGACAGTAGATACATGTGGGGACACAGTCAGATAATGTGGGACAGTAGGACATGTGGGACAGAGATAATGTGGGACAGTAGAGAATGTGGGACAGTAGATAATGTGGGACAGTAGATATGTGGGAAGTAGATAATGTGGGACAGTAGATACATGGGACAGTAGATAATGTGGGACAGTAGATAATGTGGGACAGTAGATAATGTGGGACAGTAGATAATGGGGTGGGACAGTAGATAAGGTGGGGTACAGTAGATAATGTGGGACAGTAGATAATGTGGGACATGTGGGACAGTATAATGTGGGACAGTGGGATAGCAATGTGTGGGACAGTAGATAATGTGGGACAGTAGATACATGTGGGACAGTAGATAAACTGTGGGACAGTAGATAATGTGGACAGTAGATAATGTGGGACAGTAGATAATGTGGGACAGTAGATAATGTGGGACAGTAGATAATGTGGGACAGTAGATAATGTGGGACAGTAGATAATGTGGGACAGTAGATAATGTGGGACAGTAGATAATGGGGACAGTAGATACATGTGGGAGATAATGTGGGACAGCAGATAATGTGGGACAGTAGATAATGTGGGACAGTAGATACATGTGGGACAGTAGATAATGTGGGACAGTAGATTATGTGGGACAGTAGATACATGTGGGACAGTAGACAATGTGGGACAGTAGATAATGTGGGAAAATAGATCATGTGGGACAGTAGATAATGTCGGAAAATAGATAATGTGGAACAGTAGATAATGTGGGACAGTAGATACATGTGGGACAGCAGATAATGTGGGACAGTAGACAATGTGGGACAGTAGATAATGTGGGACAGTAGATACATGTGGGACAGTAGATACATGTGGGACAGTAGATAATGTGGGACAGTAGATAATGTGGGACAGTAGATACATGTGGGACAGTAGATAATGTGGGACAGTAGATAATGTGGGACAGCAGATAATGTGGGACAGTAGATAATGTGGGACAGTAGATACATGTGGGACAGTAGATAATGTGGGACAGTAGATTATGTGGGACAGTAGATACATGTGGGACAGTAGACAATGTGGGACAGTAGATAATGTGGGACAGTAGATAATGTGGGACAGTAGATAATGTGGGACAGTAGATAATGTGGGAAAATAGATAATGTGGGACAGTAGATAATGTGGGACAGTAGATAATGTGGGACAGCAGATAATGTGGGACAGTAGACAATGTGGGACAGTAGATACATGTGGGACAGTAGATAATGTGGGACAGTAGATTATGTGGGACAGTAGATAATGTGGGACAGTAGATTATGTGGGACAGTAGATAATGTGGGACAGTAGATAATGTGGGACAGTAGATTATGTGGGACAGTAGATAATGTGGGACAGTAGATACATGTGGGACAGTAGATAATGTGGGACAGTAGATACATGTGGGACAGTAGATAATGTGGGACAGTAGATAATGTGGGACAGTAGATACATGTGGGACAGTAGATAATGTGGGACAGTAGATTATGTGGGACAGTAGATAATGTGGGACAGTAGATAATGTGGGACAGTAGATTATGTGGGACAGTAGATAATGTGGGACAGTAGATAATGTGGGACAGTAGATAATGTTGGACAGTAGATAATGTGGGACAGTAGATAATGTGGGACAGTAGATAATGTGGGACAGTAGATTATTTGGGACAGTAGATAATGTGGGACAGTAGATAATGTGGGACAGCAGATAATGTGGGACAGTAGATAATGTAGGACAGTAGAGAATGCGGGACAGTAGATACATTTGGGACAGTAGATAATGTGGGACAGTAGATTATGTGGGACAGTAGATACATGTGGGACAGTAGATAATGTGGGACAGTAGATAATGTGGGACAGTAGATTATGTTGGACAGTAGATAATGTGGGACAGTAGATAATGTGGGACAGTAGATACATGTGGGACAGTAGATAATGTGGGACAGTAGATAATGTGGGACAGTAGATAATGTGGGACAGTAGATACACTTGATACAGAAGGTAACACACCTGTTTGTTTACAGTTTGTGTTTGTTGACTAGGTCTAATGACATCTAATTTAGCATAATCATTCAGGCCTTTAATGGATGCTCTCACACCCTTAGGCATACAGGCTGTTACTATACAGGCTATTAGCATACAGGCTATTAGCATACAGGCTATTAGCATACAGGCTAGCACAGCTGTTTTCCTTGGTGAGGTTTGGGTCTGAGGATGGAGTTATAAATAGGAGATCGATGATGTCTGAGGCCCTCATTCTGTTTAAAGATGGATGGATCCTAACAAAAAAATTGAACTCTACTCTCAAAGCTTGTCTTTTCTTGGCAAAGATCTGAACTTCACTATCTTCAAAGGAGTGGTTAATGTCTTTGAGATGGAGATGAACAGCAGACTGTGGTCCTGAGCTGCTCTTGTGATGGTGTTGGTACATTCTCTTATGGAGAGGCTGTTTAGTTTCTTTCTCCAGTGTAACTCTCACTTCACTCTTCACTACACTGAATGGATGGGGAGACACATTACTTGTGTGTTGTTTCACTTCACTCTTCACTACACTGAATGGAGGGGAGACACATTACTTTGTTTGTGACTCAGGGTTTTGTCCTTTGGATGAAAACAGTTTCTGTCTTCAAGGGTTTGTAGTTTTGACATAGACCAGAAACTTCATATTGTCTGAACATTGTCTGAAGCTTTTCAGACACACCAGCTGTGTGAGGAATAGTTACAACTTTCCTTCTTGGGTCATATTCCCTGTTGTCCTATTTTTTATCTCTCTTAGATCTGTTGAAGGCCCATTTTGGATTTCCACAAGTCGAGAGGGTTTTCTCCACGTGCTGCTGCTCCTTCACTTTTCCCTCTGTGTTTGTGGACTCTGTGTTGTAGAGGACAGATAACTCTGAGTTTGTGGATGGTGTGGATCAAAACAGCAGTATTGGTCAGTGTGTGTGGGCTTCATGAAGACTTCTACCTGGAGTCTCTGGTCGTCTTTTATACATATTACGTTTACCATCTTTGGCTTTGCATTTCATTCATTCATGACCCCAACAAAATAAATAAATAAATAAAAAATAATGATAATAATATAAAAAGGTTCTCAAAATAAAAAATAAAAATACATAAATGACAAAACAGTGCTCAGATCTGGTTCATTTTATATGTGTCCATGTGTTTCACAAATAGCTGCCATGTTTTTTTAAATGTTTGTATTTGAGCAGCAAGTGTTCACCTCGTCTTTTCAATCTGTAAAAACCTCATCCACTGGTGACCTGTGGGAGGGGCCTCGTCTTTACATCTCATATTTTCACATTTCTGAACTTATTCCAATGCTTCTCTTTTAAGTCACACTTTATTATTAGTCTGTAACATCTCCAAAGCTCAAAATGCTCTGTTCCACCTGGTGATGTCATGAAGTGGTTCTTGTCAGATGAACAGCTCCTTTTACCTTCAGTTACAGATCATGATTAAAGTCGACAGAGCTCATGTTTCGGGTGGTTTTTGTCTGGGGGCTGTGTTTGAGGAGCAGTTAAATGAAAATGTCCAGTACATAGAAGAGAAGTGCTGACCTCCCTCTGCAGTGACGACAATTCAACTACAGTATATGAGCTGGAGGGTTTTTCAATATTTTGTTTTAAATTGTGTGAAGACGATGATAATTCCTGTTTTTTTGGAGCAGCAGGTGAATGTGATTTGTTTATCTCCATTTTACAGAGGAAGTGACTGTGGTTAAAGGTCCTATATCACACAAAAGTGACTCTTATGAGCTCTAAACCATGTTCTAACGCTGTTTCCTCCTCAAAAACACACCTGGAGTTGAGTTTTGTTTCATTCACACAGGTTTGAGTATTAGTCTGTTACATCTCCAAAACTCAAAGCGCTCTGTTCCACCTTGTGATGTCATCAAGTGGTAGTTTTCAAGTTAACAGCTCCTTTTACCTTTAGTTCAGTAGAGATTAAATCTTCTGTGGCTGAATTCAAATGATTCTAGTGAAGGTGGAGTTTAAAAACACAGTGGAGCACTTCCTGTATCACCACATGATGACATCACAAGGTGGAACAGAGTGTTTTCAGTTTGAGAGAAGAAATCAGCCTAGACAGAGTAATATGGGCCTTTAAATCTTATTGTAACATCATTATATTTAAGATTTGACTGAAAATCTTGCCTTGTCTTTTCTAGTTTTGTCATTTTGGTGAAGCTTGTACTTTTACTTCCTGGTTGGACACAGCAGATAAGACAGGAGGTATGTACATGTGTTACCTAGCAACCAGAATGTAAACCATGGCCTAAAGTGACGGTGCGTTTCAGGAAACTGGGAATTGGGATATTTCTCATGTCCGACTTGAAAAAAACGCCCTGGAACGCCGCTCGAACTCGTAATTCCCCTTTTGTGAAGTGGGAGGTGATGGGAGGAGTCCACTTCAGATACAAGTTCAACAGTGACAGTTACGACAATGAAAATCAGCACAAAAACAACAGGATGTGAGTATAAACACGGCATAAACGACGTGAACACTTGAGACGTGTTAAATCCACAGACTGTTTATACAAATGGACATAGCTAACCTGCTAGCCGCCGCGTTCAAATAGGAAGAGATCACGGCTCCATGGACTTTACACTGGAAAAACTGTGGGGCCCCTCTCTCTGTAACTGCTGCTGTCAGATTCATCTTTGTTTGGATCACCACATGATGACATCACAAGGTGGAACAGAGTGTAACAACGGGCCCTTTAAAATGCTGTTGTGCTTCTTTTCACTGTTTTATTATTTGCCTCTGGACCAACTCGGCCGTGTCCTAGTTTGACATTTTGAAAACCTCACAATCTCACTCACCTTCCTCATCACATTTACACTTCAGATGAGGGGAACAGCTCATGAGCGCCACCTACAGGCCAAGGCTTTGTGTCGACATAATGTGGCCATTATCTCCCCGTCGGCCCCGGGCCCCGCGTGTCGCTCTGTTTGTCCCTGGCTTCTTATCTTGTATCTTTCCTGATCACTTCCCTCTGTCAAGGTGCACACTCTCTCGTTTAAATGATTTTATTTGTACGACTTTGTACATTTTAGATCCACACAGAAGACACCACCAAAATACCTCCTCTTTAATACCCCATAGAAGTAAATACCCCCTTTTTAATACCCCATAGAAGTAAATACCTCCTCTTTAATACCCCATAGAAGTAAATACACCCTTTTTAATACCCCATAGAAGTAAATACCTCCTCTTTAATACCCCATAGAAGTAAATACCCCTCTTTAATACCCCATAGAAGTAAATACCTCGTCTTTAACTGAGAAGGTTCCTCATCTTCATCGTCAGAAGAAATGGCACGTTTGTAGGACACCTTCCTCACAGAAAAGGCTGTGGAGGGACTGTCCAGGTGAGCAGTAGACACCGGTGGACAGGGTCTGGCACTTGGCCGTTTTGAAGGAGTCGCCCCCTCCTCTCTCATCGTCTGAAGAGAGGGGGACGTTTATGGGCCACTCTCCTCTTCACAGAAGAGGCTGTGGAGGGACTGTCCAGGTGAGCTGCAGACTCCAGTGGACAGGGTCTGGCACTTGGTGGTTTTGCAGGAGTCAGAGCAGAAGGGGCTGTACGCTGCCGTTTGAAGACAGGACTGTCCTCTGTGGGACAGGAGCGCTTCTGAGCCCGGCCTGAAGGACCTGCTGCACTGGTCTGAGAAAGTGAAATAACAGCGGTTATTGTTTTGTTCAAATGTACAAGTTTTAACTGAAATTCAAAAATGATGAAGTTGTCTGTACCTTGGAGCTGTGAGCTGTGTGCTCCTGTGGAGCAGACCGAGGGGCTGCTGAGGCCTCGCTCCTGACGTGTGTGGGGACTTTTTGTCCATGACATGGTCGTCCACCTTTGGGGAGGCAGCACACGGGCTCTCCTGTGGTTTTTTGAAGACCGCCGCTGCAGTGGTCTTTATCTATGAAAAACACAGTGTTATTTATAGACTCGACTTTACAAACCATAAAGAGAAGAACAGAAAACAGCCTTGTACCTTGAGGGGGTCCGAGTTGTTATAAAAGAGGGTCGTCTTTGGAGGAGGCCGGACTTTAGCCCTGATCCTCTCACAGACCTCAGCCAAACGCTCCTCGCTGAGGTCCACCTGAGGCTTGGGCGCGGGGTAGGTGAGTTTAGGCCGAGGAGCCACAGGGACCTTTGGTGTCCTGGACTGTATAAATTGAAAGGCCTTCAGACTCTTCCTCATGAGAGGAGGAGAAAAAGGCTTTTTGTTTCTTTTTGTCCTCTGACACGATGTAGGCGTGTGTGCAGGGCGCCTCAGAGTCAGGGACAGCCTTCTTTTTTAGAAGAACGCTGCTGCTGCTTCTTCTTCTGGTCAGTAGTGTTTTGACAGAATGAAGAGCGCTGCACGGGGCAGGACCAGAGGTCACTGTCTTCTGAAACAATCATAAACATAAAGTCAGAATAGAAACTACACGAGTGATTGGAAATCATGAGAAAACACATGTACAGCGGACTCCGCCTGGTAAAGTCAGGTCCTCACTTTGTCTGTGTGCGCTTTACCATATTTCGAGGGTTTGTGGGGAGTATAATCTGGAGAAAAAAAATAAATAAAAAATAAAAAATAAAGAGTCAGGTTCCTCACTTTGTCTGTGTGCGGTGCCAACTACTGTCGAGTCTTTTGTGTGGTATAATCTGGTGAAAGAAAAGGGGCTCTGTAAATCTAATATTGCGTCCCAAAACGAATGTTTCTGCTCAAAAAAAAACATCCAAAAGTGGACCAGAGGAGTCCACCTGGTGTGTAATGAAAGTGGTTCGGTCAGATGAACAGTGCAACAAAAACTCAGTTACAGATCATGCTTAAAGTCGACCAGAGCTCCATGGTTCGGGTGGAGTATTTTGTTTACGCTGGGGGCATGTATTCATGTGTTGAGGATCAGTGTTAAATGGAAAATGTGCCAGAAATAGAAAGAGAAGTGTATGACTCCCTCTGCTAGTGACGAAATTCAACTACAGTATATGAGATGGAGGGTTTTTCAAAAACTATTTGTTTTAAATTGTGTGAAGACGATGCTAAATCCTGTTTTTTTGGAGCAAAAAAAATTGATTTGTTGATCTCCATTTTACAGAGGAAGGGACTGGGGGTAAAAGGTCTCATTTTGTTTCATGACACACAGGTTTGGAGTATTATGTCTGTTACATCTCCAAAAATCAAAGCGAAAAAAAAAACCTAAAGTACGCTTATGTTCCACATTGTGATGTCATCAAGTGGTAGTTTAGTTGTTCAAGGTTTAACAGCTCCTTTTACCTTTAGTTCGTTAGAATTAAATCTTCTGTGGCTGAAAAAAACACTTTAGTGAAGGTGGAGTTTTAAAAACACAGTGGAGCAGCTTCCGTATACACCATTGATAGGATGACATGCAACTGAGGTTAGGTTGGAACAGAGTGTTTCAGTTTGAGGAGAAGAACATCAGCCTAGACAGAGTTAATATGGGCCTTTAAATAATATGTAACAGCATTATATTAAGATTTTGACTCTGAAAATCTTGCACAGGTGTGGTTGGACACAGCAGATAAGACAGGAAAGGTATGTACATGTGTTACCTAGCAAACCAGAATGTAAACCATGGCCTAAAGTGAACGTGGCGTGTCAGGAAAAAAAAATTGGGAAAAAAAAAAAAAAACTAAAAAACATGTAAGACTTGAAAAACGCCCAGGGAATCGGCGCTCGAACTAGTAAGTCCCGCCTTTGTCAACGTGGGAGACAATGGAAAAAAGACAAACAAGGATAACAGAGACAGGTCGACACTCTAAAAATCAGCAATAAAAAACGAGGATGTAAACTGTATCAACAACGGCCATAAACGGACGTGAACCTTGAGACGTGTAAATTCCACAGACGTGTTTACAAAATGGAAAACATAGCAAACATGCTAAGACGCCGCGTTCAAAAAAAAAATAGGAAGAGATGATGGACATGGAAAACTGGTGGCTCCCCTCTCTCTGTAAACTGCTGCGGTCAGATTTATTCTTTGTTTGGATCAACCAAATAATGACATCACAAGGGTTGGAAAAAGTGTAACATGTTTTGCCTCTGGACCAACTCGGCAGTTTGTCCTAGTTTGACATTTTGAAAAAACTCAAAAAAAAAAAAAAACGTTTGACATTTGAAAACTCACAATCTGTCAACACGTCCTCATCACATTTACACTTCAAGATGAGGGAACAGCTCCAATGAGCGCCACCACAGGCAAAGGCTTTTGTCGACATAATGTGGCAAACATTATCTCCCCGTCGGCACCGGCCCAGGGGTTCGCTTGTGTGTCCCTGGCTTCTAGCTTGTATCTTTCATGATCACAATTCTCCTCTGTCAAAGGTGCAAACTCGCTGAGTTTAAAAATGATTTTATTTGTACGACTTTGACATTTTAGATTCCACACAGAAGACCACCAAAAAAATACTCCTCTTAAACCCCCGCATAAAAGTAAATTAACCCTTTTGAATTACCCATAGGAAGTAAATACCTCCCTTATACCTGTAAATAAAATATACACATAGAGTAAGAACCCATAGGAAGTAAAGACTTTGAACCTCTTTAAAAAAAAAAAAAAATACCCCTAGAAGTAAATACCTCCAATAAAGAGTAAAATACCCCCTTTAATACCCCATAGAAGTAAAATTCTCGTCTTTAACTGCGAAGGTTCAACACTCATCGTCAGAAGAAGAAATGGCACGTTTGTAGGACACTCTCCTCACGAAAAGGCTGTGGAGGGGACTGTCCAGGGGAGGCAGTAAACACCGGTGGGACAGGGTCTGGCACTGGCAGTTTTGAAGGAAGAGTCGCCCCTCCTCTTCATCGTCTGAAGAGAGGGGGACGTTATAAGTGAGCTGCAGACTCAGTGGAAGGGTCTGGCACTTGGTGGTTTGTGAAGGATGTCAGAGCAGAAGGGGCGTACGCTTGCGTTTGAAAGACAGGATACTGTGGTAACAGGAGCGCTATATATAAACTGGTGCTGAAGAAAGTGAAAAAACAGCGGTTAAAAAAAAAAAAAAACACAGTACAAAAAGATTGTTTTGTTCAAACAAGTTTAAAACAAAAAAATGCAGAAGGTTGTCTACTTGGAGCTGTGAGCTGTGTGCTCAAACTGTGGAGCAGGACGCGGGGCGACGGAAAAAAAAAAAAAAAAAAAACTAAAGGTGGCCACCTTTTTTTGGGGAGCAAGCACGACGGGCTAAAACGCCGCTGCAGTGGTCTGTATCTCTGAAAAAAACAGGTTATTTATAGACTCGACTTTACAAACCATAAAGAGAAGAACAGGAAAACAGCCTTGTACCTTGAGGGGGTCCGAGTTGTTATAAAAAAGGGTCGTCTTGGGAGAGAGGCGGAACTTGCCCTAAAAATCCGCCACAGTCCTCAAAAAAAACAAAAAAAAAAACGCGCTGAGGTCCAAAAAAAAAAAAAAAAACGAAAAAGGGAAAGTTTTAGGCCGAGGAAAAAAAAAACCACAGGTTGGGGCGCGGTGGGAGGTGAGGTTTAGGGTACGAGGAGCCACAGGGACCAAAGGCCTTCAGACTCTTTTTTTTCCGCGAGGAGCAGAAAGAAAAAGGCTTGTGTTCGTTGTTGTCTAAAAAATGACACGATTGTAGGCGTCGTGTGCAGGGAGGCCTCAGAAACACAGGACAGCCTTCTTTTGTAGAAAGAAACGCTGCTGCTAAAACTTCGTCTGTGGCACGCTGCACGGGGCAGGACCAGAGGTCACGTAAAGTACAAAAAAAAACACATGTAAGCTGACTCAAGCCTGTAAAGAGTCAGGTCATAAAAAAAAAAACGAGGGCGTTTGTGTGAGTATAATCGGAAGAAAAAATGTGTGACATCACGGAATGTTTTTGAACATAAATTTAATTTATTATATATGTGTATGTATATATATATATATATATATATATATATATATATACACAACAAAGTACAACTAAAGTACACCTAAAGTACACCTAAAGAATACCTAAATTACACCTAAAGTACAAGTAAAGTACACCTAAAGTACAAGTAAAGTACACGTAAATTGCACTTAAAGCACATGTGAAGTACATGTAAAGTACAACCTAAAGTACACGTAAAGTACACATAAAGTACACGTAAAGTACATGTAAAGTACACGTAAAGTACACATAAAGTAGTAAAGTACACGTAAAGTACACGTAAAAGTACACGTAAAGTACGTAAAGTAGGCTTAATATACACTTAAAGTACACTTAAAGTACACATAAAGTACACATATAAAATACACATAAAGCACTGAATGTAAGCGTACTTTATGTGTGCAGTACTTTAAGTGTACTTTATATAAACATACATGTATACGTGTACTTTTATTTGTACTTCTTCAGTGTGATTGGGTCGTGTCGTTTTCTTACTTTTACATCATGCTGTAAATTTCTTACGTTGCAAAAACAAAACTAAAACTTGTTTGTCACAACTTCAAACTTAATATTACGACTTTATCAACATCACAGACAAAACTTGACACCTAAAGTACACGTAAAGTACACCTAAAGTACAAGTAAAGTACATCTAAAGTACACCTAAAGTACACGTAATGTACACGTAAAGTACACCTAAAGTACACTTAAAGTACATGTAAAGTACACCTAAAGTACAAGTAAAGTACACCTAAAGTACACCTAAAGTACATGTAAAGTACACATAAAGTACACCTAAAGTACACCTAAAGTACACGTAAAGTACACGTAATGTAAACGTAAAGTAAGCTTAATATACACTTAAAGTACCTTAAAGTACACATAAAGTACACATAAAATACACATAAAGTACACCTAAAGTACACATAAAGTACATGTAAAGTACACCTAAAGTACACCTAAAGTACACGTAAAGTACATGTAAAGTACACCTAAAGTACACCTAAAGTACAACTAAAGTACACCTAAAGTACACGTAAAGTACACCTAAAGTACACCTAAAGTACATGTAAAGTACAACTAAAGTACACCTAAAGTACACCTAAAGTACACCTAAAGTACACCTAAAGTACACCTAATGTACACCTAAAGTACACGTAAAGTACACCTAAAGTACACCTAAAGAACACCTAAAGTACACCTAAAGTGCATCTAAAGTACACGTAAAGTACAAGTAAAGTACACCTGAAGTACACCTAAAATACAAGTAAAGTACACGTAAATTACACTTAAAGCACACGTGAAGTACATGTAAAGTACACCTAAAGTACACGTAAAGTACACATAAAAGTACACGTAAAAGTACACGCAAAGTACACATAAAGTACACGTAAAGTACACCTAAAGTACACGTAAAGTACACCTAAAGTACACGTAAAGTAGGCTTAATATACACTTAAAGTACACTTAAAGTACACATAAAGTACACTTAAAGTACACATAAAGTACACATAAAATACACAAAAAGCACTGAATGTAAGTGTACTTTATGTGAGCAGTACTTAAGGTGTACTTTATATAAAACATACATGTATACGTGTACTTATTATTTGTACTTCTTCAGTGTGATTGGGTCGTGTCGTTTTCTTACTTTTACATCATGCTGTAAATTTCTTACGTTGCAAAAAACAAAACTAAAACTTGTCACAACTTTAAACTTAATATTACGACTTTATCAACATCACAGACAAAACTTGACACCTAAAGTACACGTAAAGTACACCTAAAGTACAAGTAAAGTACACCTAAAGTACACCTAAAGTACACGTAATGTACACGTAAAGTACACCTAAAGTACACCTAAAGTACATGTAAAGTACACCTAAAGTACACCTAAAGTACAAGTAAAGTACACCTAAAGTACACCTAAAGTACAACTAAAGTACACCTAAAGTACACGTAAAGTACACCTAAAGTACACGTAAAGTACACCTAAAGTACACGTAAAGTACACCTAAAGTACACCTAATGTACACCTAAAGTACACGTAAAGTACACCTAAAGAACACCTAAAGTGCATCTAAAGTACACGTAAAGTACAAGTAAAAAAGTACACCTAAAGTACACCTAAAGTACACCTAAAATACAAGTAAAGTACACGTAAAATTACACTTAAAGCACATGTGAAGTACATGTAAAGTACACCTAAAGTACACGTAAAGTACACATAAAGTACACTTAAAGTACACTTAAAGTACACATAAAGTACACTTAAAGTACACATAAATATACACATAAAGCACTGAATGTAAGTGTACTTTATGTGTGCAGTACTTAAGTGTACTTTATATAAACATACATGTATACGTGTACTTTTATTTGTACTTCTTCAGTGTGATTGGGTCGTGTCGTTTTTCTTACTTTAAATCATGCTGTAAATTTCTTACGTTGCAAAAACAAAACTAAAACTTGTTTGTCACAACTTCAAACTTAATATTACGACTTTATCAACATCACACAGACAAAACTGAACCTCACTCTGCAAAAGACAAACAGAATATTTATTATATGAGACGTGAGTGAAACCATCATGTGGTTCACTCCGAGACGAACGGCAACGAGCTGCTCGACCGGGGACTAAACCTGGACTAAAGAGGGACTAAACCGGGACTAAAGAGGGACTAAACCGGGACTAAACCGAGACTAAAGAGGGACTAAACCGGGACTAAACCGAGACTAAAGAGGGACTAAAGAGGGACTAAACGGGACTAAACCGGGACTAAACCGGGACTAAACCGGGACTTAAAACCGGGACTAAACCGGCACTAAACCGGGACTGAACCAGGACTGAAACGGGACTAAAGCGAGACTAAACCCGGACTAAACCGGGACTAAAGCGGGACTGAACCGGGGACTAAACCGGGACTAAACCGGGACTGAACCGGGACTAAACCGGGACTAAACCGGGACTGAAACCGGGACTAAACCGGGACTAAACCCGGGACTGAACCGGGACCGAACCGGGGCAGAACCGGGACCGAAACGGGACTAAACCGGGACCAAACCGGGACTAAAGTTGGACCAAACTGGGACTAAACCGGGACTAAACCGGGACCAAACCGGCACTAAAGCGGGACTAAAGCGGGACTAAAGCGGGACTAAACCGGGACTGAACCGGGACTGAACCGGACCAAACCGGGACCAAACCGAGACTAAACCGAGACTAAACAAGGACTAAAACCGGGACTAAACCGGGACTAAACCCGGTCCATGGTTGTACACTAGTCTTTTGGGAGGCAGAAGGCGGAGGCAGGAGAAAAGCAGGAGGAGACAGAAGAGGAGACAGAAGGTGGCAGGTAGGGGCAGGAAGAAGCAAAAGACAGAGGAGGAGACAGAGGAGGAGGACAGAGGAGGAGGCAGAAAGAAGAGGCAGAAGGCGGAGGTAGAAGGCGGCAAGCGGGGGCAGGAGGAAGCAGGAGGCAGAGGAGGAGGGGGAGCAGGAGGGAGAAGGCAGAAGGCGGAGGCAGGAAGCAGCAGAAGACAGAGGAGGAGGAGACAGGAGGAGGAGACGACAGGAGGACTAGACAGGAGGAGGAGATGACAGGAGGAGGAGACGACAGGAGGAGGAGACAGGAGGAGACGACAGGAGGAGGAGACAGGAGGAGACAGGAGGAGGAGGGACGACAGGGGGAGGAGACATAAGGAGGGAGACGACAGGAGGAAGAGACAGAAGGAGGAGACGACAGGAGGAGACGACAGGAGGAGGACACAGGAGGAGGACACAGGAGGAGGGAGACGACAGGAGGAGAGGAGGCAGAGGAGGAGGGAGCAGGAGGGAGAAGGCAGAAGGCGGAGGCAGGAAGCAGCAGAAGACAGAGGAGGAGGCAGGAGGAGGAGGCAGAGGGAGCAGGAGATTAGTGGAGGAGGCAGAAATCGGAGTTAGAAGGGGGCAAGTGGAGGCAGGAGGAAGTAGGAGAGAGAAGGAGGAGACAGGAGGAGGAGACGACAGGAGGAGGAGACAGAAAAAGGAGACGACAGGAGGAGGAGACAGAAGGAGGAGACGACAGGAAGAGGAGACGACAGGAGGAGGAGACAGGAGGGAGGAGGAGACGACAGGAGGAGGAGACAGGAGGAGGAGGAGGAGACAGGGGGAGGAGACAGAAGGAGGAGACAGAAAGAAGAGGCAGAAGGCGGAGGTAGAAGGCGGCAAGCGGAGGCAGGAGGAAGCAGGAGGCAGAGGAGGAGACAGGAGGAGGAGACGACAGGAGGAGGACACAGGAGGAGGACACAGGAGGAGGACACAGGAGGAGGCGCAGAGGGAGCAGCAGATTAGTGGAGGAGGGCAGGAGGAGGAGGACACAGGAGGAGGACATAGGAGGAGACAGAGGACGACACAGGAGGAGGTGCAGAGGGAGCAGCAGATTAGTGGAGGAGGGCAGGAGATGGTCGAGTGGAAGCAGACGTGAGATGATATGATGGTCGGCCCCGACTCTCCATCTCACACAGGCAGAAAAGAGCACGGTCCAGTGAGCTCGGGGCTCATGGATTTGCCTTAATGTGGTGAAGAAGGTGCCGAGAGAGAGACAGACGGAGAGAGAGAAGGAGAGAAGGAGTGAAAGAGAAGAGGGAGTGACGGGGAGAATCTCATGGACTCCTGCTGGACGTGAGGCCGGCTCTGGTCCCTTTGAATACGGATGGATTAAAGATGGACGCTCTGTAAACATGAGGCTCCACCGGGCTGTGCAGACTCCAGACGGGAGTGAGTTTGATTTTTGATACTTTTGACAAACAAATCTGGCAACAAAAATCACATATTCATCGATACTAAAGCTGGTATCGAAACTAGACACTCATTTAAGCAGGAATCGATACTGAAAAGTCACATTTACACAACAAAAGGAGGAGGAGACAGGAGGAGGACACAGGAGGAGGAGACGACAGAGGAGGAGACAGGAGGAGGAGACAGGAGACAGGAGGAGATGACAGGAGGAGGAGACGACAGGAGGAGGAGACAGGAGGAGGAGGAGACAGGAGGAGGAAGAGACAGGAGGAGGAGACAGGAGGAGGAAGAGACAGGAGGAGGAGACAGGAGGAGGAGACAGGAGGAGGAGGAGACAGGAGGAGGAGGAGACAGGAGGAGGAGGAGACAGGAGGAGGAGGAGACAGGAGGAGGAGGAGACAGGAGGAGGAGGAGACAGGAGACAAAAATGAATGTTTTCCTGAACAGCTTTAGAATCTCTCCCCTTTCTCTCACCTCCTCTTTCCTCTCGTTCCTCCTCTCCTCCCTCCCCTTCGTTCCTCTTCTCTTCCTCCTCTTCTGAGATTGAACCTACCTGGACACTGAGGGATTACACAGAGGCCACATGGGAATAGAAAAGAAAGTTCTCTACCACTTGAAAATCACTGAAGAAAGAGTATCAGGTATCGGTATCGAGTCTGTTCCTTAGTATCGAAATGGAGAGTGAAGTTTTAGATGGACTTCTGAGGCTGTGCAGCTCCTCACCTTTTCTCCTCTCGTGCTTCTGGCCGTTTTAATCCGAGTTACACAAATGAAACCATCATTTTCAAGCCATTTGGGTGAAACTTAAGACGTCTTTTATCTCAGCTACAGCAGTAAGACAAACTTTAAATGTGGTTTTCTCCTGAATTATTGGTCCTATCAACACAAAATAAAAACTGTAGTGATCCTGACACTCTGCTCTTTATGCCTGTTTGTTTTCATGACGATGGAAGAAAAATCAAACCAAAAAATCAATCAAGATGAAAAAAAATAAAAAAAATTGTGATTTGTTTGTTTTTCACCCAGCTATGAACAAAAGGCAGCACGATTTAGGAAAAAATAAGTAAAAATGTTTAAAATCTGCTCATTTGAAACTTATTTGAAGTGAAACAGCCACTGCAGATTAGATAAATCAATCAATCAATTCAATTTTATTTTTCACAATAGTCAACGTATGTAGGGCGCATACATAAACACACAGTAGCATTACACTGTATCATGTTTGTGTTTACATATGGATGCAATGCAGTTTATCAATGACCTTGTGAAAAACATGGAGCCCAAGAAGCTGTAAAGCTTATGTAATGGGGTCCATCACCCTGTGTAGAAACACCATAAGATGGCAAGGCAGATTGTTGTGTTTTACTTTTACCATTGGAGGTTGACATGCTGTTTTTATGAAAGCAGAAGATTGTGAGAACAGAGAACAGAAAATATATGAATATGTGAAAAAATAGATAAAATAGAGACAGACAGAAGAGAAGAGAAGGAAGGTGATATTAACAGTATAGATTGATTATATATAACATATACGCGCACTTACATATACATATATATACATACATATATACATACATATATACATACATATCTATACACATACACTCACATATATATATATATATATATATATATATATAACATACACATATATATATATATATATACACACATATATATATATATATATATATATATATACACACATACACACATATATATACACACACACACATATATATATACATATATATATATATACATATATATATATACACATATATACATATACACATACACATACATATATACACACATACATGTACATACATGTATACATACATACACATAAACATATACACCATGTACATATATGCATGTCTACACCTACAAACACACAGTATACACCTATACAGACATACACGCCCATATGTATAATATATATACATACATACACATAGGTATGCATACACACAGACCTATGAGCAAAGAGAAAAATAAAAACCTATTGCAGGAGAACTTGAGCCGCACTAAGTTCTGTCAGGCACTGTAGTTTTCCAGTAGTTTGCTTTTCAGATTTCTTTTAAATAAATGTAATGAGGCAGACTGTTTTATATCACTGTTTAATTCATTCCATATTTGTGGACCTCTATAACAGACACTAAAGCTGGTGCATTTTAGCTTCCTAAATTTCCCTTTTAACAGGCACTTTTTCCTTGTGTTGTGCTGATGAGAGGATGATTGAAGTGGGATAAGTTCACATAATCGACTGTTTAATTTGTGGACCACACTATACATGATACAAGCATTGTGATATATATTACTCTCAGAAAGCTTTAAGAGGCCATATCTATGGAAGAGTGGATTTGTTGGAGAGTTTGGCAAGGACCAGGTGATCACCCTTATGGCTTTTTTTTGTAATACCTGAAGTTTTGCAGTGTAAGTGGGATAGGTGTTGCACCATATCACATTACAATAATTTAGATGTGTCTCAAATAGGGATCTGTATAAGGTCAGCAGAGCTTTCAATGGAAGTATGTGTCTTATTTTAAAGAGTAGGCCAACAACTTTCGCTAATTTTTTTAACCAGCTCATCAATGTGTTTTTTTTGAAATTTAAGGATTTATCGATATACATTCCTAAAAATTTAGTAGAATCAACTTGTGGATAGTTTGGCCATCTATTTTTATGCATATATTTCCATCACCAGTTTTATGTCTGATTGGCAAGAAGATGATAAAGAAGGTTTTCTTAATATTTAAGGACAGTTTGTTGCATTTGAACCAAGTAGTTACCTTTTTTAGATGTTCATTTAGAAGTTTCCCTAACTGATCCAGGTTTTTGTGTGATATAAAGAGATTTGTGTCATCAGCAAATAGTACTTTGTGAATGTCATTGGAACAAAAAACAAAATCATTTATATAAATAATGAATAGAGTGGCCCTAAAATGGATCCTTGTGGGACTCCTGTCTCAATAATTTTCGTGTCTGAGTTTGTTCCTCAACATGCACATATTGCTCTCTTCCACAGATATAGCTTCTAAACCACTGGAGTGCTACTCCTCTGACACCATAGTGCGTTGGTTTGCTAAGGAGGGTTTCATGATCTATAGTATCAAATGCCTTAGAAAGGTCTAAAAACACTCCTAAACCGTACTCTCCTTTTTCAAAAGCTTCGTTAATTTTCTCTACAAGATCTAAAATGGCCATACATGTGTACTGTTTTTCCTAAATCCATATTGCGAGGGCACTAATATATTATACTTATCCAAATATTCTATAAGTCTGGTGTATACTATTCTTTCTAATACTTTTGAGAGTTTGGCAAGATCGATATAGGTCTGTAATTTTGGGTGTCATTTTTATCCCCAGACTTATATATGGGTATTATTTTTGCCATCTTGGTTAATTTAGGCACAATGCCTTGTGCTAATGAAAGGTTGATAGTGTAGGCAAGAGGCTCGGCAATTTCATTTACTATGGCTTTGATCATTTTGCTACAGATGTTATCAGCACCGACTGTATAAGAAGATTTTAGCTTGTTTACGATGTTGATCACTTCTACTTCACAGGGTCGGCTTAAGAAAAAGTGAGTTAGAATAGTAGCCCTGGAGATAGTGCTTATGGTTGGCGCCCCCTAGTGTACATATATTTTGAGAAAGTTGTTTACCAACAGAGGCAAAGTAATTATTAAAGACATTAGAAGTTGGTATTCCGTTCGTCCCATTCTGCACTACAGTGTCAGGGAGGACTGAGGTTTTCCGTGTGCGGCTGAGTATCTCATTTAACACCTTCCAAGATTTCTTTTGATCCCCAAGAGCATTATTGAATTTGTCAGTAAAATACATTTGTTTGCTTGTTTTTATTATTTTAGTCAATTTGTTTTTGTATTTTGTATATATAACGATTTGTTTTGGGTGTTGGGATTTTTGATATACTGCTTATATATTAATTTAATTTTCTTTTTTATAGACTTTAAAATTCCTTTAGTTATCCATGGTTTTGCATGTGTACCATTTTGTTTAATTATCTTTTCAGGTATAGTTTTAGTAATAGAATCAGTTATTTCAGAAATTAATGAATTATATGCACAGTTGGGGTCTGAGGTGTTAAATACTGAGTCCCACCTTTTAGTTTGTAGATGCAGGATCAGGTTTGCAAGGGTTTTGTTGTTTAGAACCTTCACCTTTCTCTTTGCACATAGATCTGGTATTTTGTTGTTTAATTTCATATAATGTACAATTGGGTAATGATCTGTGATATCTGAGTATATGACCCCTGATTTACATTCAGTATCTTGTATGTTAGTTATTATGTTGTCCAAAGTTGACTTACTTCTCTCTGTAACACGAGTATGTTTATTGATAGTTGGAAAAAATGATGAGGAGAAAAGGGTATTTAGAAAATCTGTTCCAGTATTATCTTGTTTAGATGTGTCTATGTTAAAATCTCCCATGATGAGACAATTTGTATTATTTTGGTTTATGTAAAATAAAACATTCTCAAGCTGGTCTCTAAATGTACTGTAATCTGAATCAGGGGGCCGATATATTACACCTATGATAATAGTTTTTGCATTTTTGTTTTTTAATTCTATGAATAATGAATCAGAATAACCGTCATCTAACTTAATATCTGTTCGTTCCTTTGCTGAGAATTTGGAGCTTATATAAAAGACAAACCCCTCCTCCAGTTTTTGCCAATTCTATTTTTGTGATATAGTGAATATCCATCCAGATTAAGATAGTCAAGATATGTTTGTTTCATTTGTCCAAGTTTCACTACAACCTATTATGTCAAAATCATGTCCCGTAGTGGCAAGTAGTGAGACCAGGTCATCGTGATGCTTTTGGATACTTCTGATGTTCAGATGCATCAATGAGAAGGTAAACTCACTTTTAACATTTATTAAATCTTCTGGGTTATAATATTCACAATTTAAGTTCCCTAAAGTACCAGAGCAGTGCTGTTCAAATTTTTCATACTCTCTACTACAGTTTATGTCTATCAAACCCATATTTTAACATTGATTTAAGATCAGAAACTATTCTTACCATCAGTGTATACATGTTGGCCCTTACCAGTGTTACCATCTTTTCCTGTACCCCATAAAGAAAGAGAAGAAGAAACAAGAAAGAAAAACATAAATATAACAGATTTTTAACTCTGACTCTAAACTACTTGTCAGGAAACTGTCTCTCATTTAACCCTGGTGCGTGATTCCCAATACCCATAAATTTAGTTTGTCAGCAATATTACATGCTGCACTGAGACATTTCCCACAGTCCAGTCTCTAGTCTATAGGTGAATGAACGGCACATACCAAATCAGGAGGTCGTCCTGAGGAATGCTTCAGCCTCTTTGGAGTCTGTGAAAGTCTTCTTGGTGCCGTTGATGGTGCAGGACAGGACTGCGGGGTAGGCCATTCTGAAGCGTATGTTCCTTTTAATAAGGTCCGAACACGCGACATTAAACGCTCTCCTGGCCGCCCGCACAGTTGGTGGAATGTCGGGAATAATCCGTAAATTACCTCCCTGGTGTATATTCCCGTGTCGTTTGGCTGCAGACAGTACCATCATCACGTCTCTGGAGCGTTGAAGTTTGATGATAACAGGGCGCGGATGCCCGTCTCTCCGCTCCCCCCAAAGCCCCGGTGGGCGCGGTCGATCGCTACAGAGGTGACCGGTAAATTGAGCAGTTTAGGTATAAATCCTTAAAAAACGTGATAGGATCCGTTCCTTCTGTAGCCTCTTTCAGATTGAGTAATCTGATGTTGTCACGTCTTGATCGCCCCTCCAGGTCCAGTACCTTTCCATTAGCTCCTTGTTGGATTTCTCCAGTTCATCCATCCGCTTTTTTATCGGTACTAAGTCATCTTCAAGCACAGAGATGCGTGTTTCAGACTCGACCTGACGAGCGGTGAGTGAGTCCGTTATAGCGACAACTTCATCAATGCGCCGTATGAGGCCGTCCAACTTGTTGTTCACCTTAGACTCAAACTCATCGAAAGAGTCTTTTAGAGCCTTTTGAATGCGCTTCCCTTCCTCCGCCACAGCCGCAGAAATACTCTTTAACAGAGTCTCCGCTGAAACATTTACGGTGTTTGATTGAGCAGAGGAACTAGCGTTAGCATCACCGTCAGCGTTTGTAGCGTGACTAATGCTCGCCGGTGTTGAGTCCGTGCTGTCTTCAGTTACTTCACGATCACTTCGTGCTGCTTGTTTTGTTTTTGGCATCTTTATGTTTTAAACCAGGTACTGGAGTATGGTCAGTGCAGTCAGAGTAGTGGGTAAAGTTGGTAGAAGGGAGAGACAGTTTATGTGACGTGACTTACTCACTCACTCTGCCGCCATCTTGACTATACTATATATAGTGCACTTTGCTACAGGTTTTGTGGGAAACGAGCGCCCACCTCATTCAGAACAACATTTCATTCTGTTTTTAATCACAGCAGAGCGATTATCAGACTGTAGAAGACCAAGAATAAGTCCAAAATGTACATTACTACACATACATAACTACTGATATTATTATGGCTCCCAATAAATGTACTTTCAAGTTTACATAATTATTGGAACATGCACAATTGAACTTTATGATACTGTTGTGAAGTTTGGTTTATACAGGACAAGAAAGTCATTTTTGCAGGTGTGGCGGAAGCGGGTGTGAGGCTGGTGGTGATTTGGTTCTCGCTTTAGACAATTTAATAATAAATGGCAACGCCACCTCAGGAATTTCACCTGAGGAATATAACGCCCAAGGCACACAGGTAAGATTTACCTTAGAGAAGTCCAGAGACAATTCCTGTTCACAATGTTTATTGAAGGACATAGACAAATATTAAAATGCAATGCTTTATTTTACAAAACCTAAAAGTTCGAATATAAAAAACCACCCACCCACCCACTCATTTATATATGATACATTATTCACACACAGCACACCTGCATACTTGTTGAAAGTATATCATATTCTATTAGCATAACTGTATAATTGTTTATAATACATCTGTTTATATCTCATGTATATTTATAACTAACTTCCCACCTGTTCATACTGCCCTGTTTGTATATATTCACTCCAAACTACATTAATATACTGTATATTTCTCTATATTGTATATACTCTACTATGCTGTATATATCTCACTTGCTGCTCCTTGCACTTCTGTTTAGATGTTAGACCACATTTCATTACCTTGTATTGATACACGTGTAATGACAAAGTTTAATCTAATCTTATCTAATCTTAATGTTTACACAGTACAACTGAGGCATTGGTGTGTGTGAGTGAGGTTATCTGCTGCCGACTCATTTTACATCCCAATAATGGTGGTTTAGACCAAAGTGGAATAATTACGAGGTAATGCAATCTTTAAACATAATCCTAAAACCTTTATTGGAACCGTTTGAACTGGTAATGCATATTGAACTAAAAGATACTCAAATCAACTTCTTTGCATAATATTCAAAACTGCTTAAAGGCAGTAACAACAAATAAGAAAATACCTGTAAAGATATACAGGTAAAAACAAAACGGTATTACCTGCACAATGCGGCAAAATGAAGGTCAGAAAAAATTAAAACAGTTTAAACCTTCCGTTTCAGTGCAACAATTTTGTTATTGACAAAATACTTTACGGCTCGCCAGTCACGGGTTTTGAGAACGTCTGGTTCAGCCTGTATGCATTTTTCACAGTCTTGTTTTCCTGGGACACAGAGGGATTGGATGAATCCACCCAAATGCTTTTGGACTGCCTCCACCTCATTTTCATCCCACTTCTTTCTTCTTCTTCTGAACTCTGCTTCTGGGTCCTGTTGAGCACAAGTCCAAAAAGTTCATTCCACAAAGCAAATCAAATATGTCCTGTGTACTATATTGTGCTAATCACATATGGCCTTCAGTGAAATTCTGTGAAATATTGCAAAATCATAACAAGGTTGAGCATTTGCTAGGGATCAAAACGACATTATGTGCCTTTTGGAAGCATCAGTTAAAAGCAATCAAGTTTAGAATGCAACAGGGCAGCATAGTTTTACTCTCTAACATACATTCAAACTCATGATGATGAAAAATATAGCCCAGTTTCATTTCACACTGAAATTCTCCTTTAATATTGAGAAGACATATCAGAAAAGATGCCATTTTAACGTGATGTTTTCCTTACATACCTGTTTGTTGTGACTTTTCGTTTCCCTCGCTTGTCTGTGTCCAAGGTCTCCTTTCCACACAAATTATCTACAAAAAATGCCAAACAATAAAAAACCATACATGCAGGAATCACATGAATCTGACAGGACCACTGAAAAGAAATGTACTGAGTAACTTATCACCTGACACCCATCATGCTTTGTCAATTACATGTAAAATATTGTCAAAGGGCAGTAATCTTCCTAGAAATCTGAGACAGGCCACATTAATTCCATTACAAAGTAGTACAAGGCAGTACATTAAAATGTACAACCCCAAAAAAAAGAAATTCCCTGTACCACACAGGAACACAGAACACTGTACTTTAAATAATCAGATAAGAACTTTGCTAACAAAGTTAGAAAGCACAAGTGTAATTAATCCACTAAATTATCTTTTGGCAGCTTTTCAGAGCATAGTGAGGTTGACAAAATTATTTTAAACATGTCACACAATTAACATTTCTAACCCATTAACTTGTGAAGTTGTGGAAACCAGTACAACAATTTAAAACAACATAAAAATTAAGACACAGGAAAATCTTATAGCTCTTAACAGCAGACAGTGAGCAAACATAAAAATCTATGCAATAAGATTTCCTTTACTACCTACTGCAAACAGAAGCAGTGATGCGTTCTTTACATACCTGTTGATTGTGACCTTATGGGTCTCTCCTTGTTTGTGTCTAGTTCATTGCAATGAATCAGCTGTGACTCCATGTCCTCCTCCATTTCATCTTCAATATCCTGGACTACCTCTATTTCACAACAGATACAAAATAAATATAGTTAGAGACACATTCTGAGCACCAAAAAACCCAAATATGTTTTGCTAAAAAAAAAAAAACAACCAAAAAAAACCAAAACATTACATGCATATTAAAGCATTTTATATACATACCATTTGGCTCTATTTCGATCTCATCTAGATTCTTCCCCTTGAAGTCCACGAGTCTTCCTTGCTCCAAATGACATCAGCACTTTGCTAATTTTAGCAAGCTGTAGTGTCCCTTCTGGGAGACGATAGTATTGGCGGTGGACATAAAGGTCATGGCCAAGAAAGTTAGCAAGCTGGTCCATTTCATTTTCATTCATATTAAGGACTGTAGACAATGTTGCTGCATGTTTTCTCAACTTTGTGGAGGAATAGCACCAGGATTCTTTGCCCCACAAGCCTTTGCAAAAACACCAATGCAACTGCCATGCTGATGGAACATTGAGGCTGGCCTGGCGAACAAATAAGGGTTTTCCTGTAGAACGCCACACGTCTCTCTTGTTTTGACAAGCAGCTCCAGTGCCTCAACCATCTTTGGTGTTAAAAGGATGGGTACTTTACGTCCCCGTTTTCCTCTCGTCTCAATCCTCACAAAATGACGGCACAGCTTTTTCTCAGTCTCTGATAGCGCCCAATCTAAATCTTCATGTGGCGCTGATGTATCCCTTGAAAGAAAAGCAGAGAGTGGCATAGAGGAAACCTCACCTTCCCTTCTCCTGTTGAAAAGAATAACTTCAGCAAGACAAACCTTTGCCAGATACGACCAGTTTTCAGCTGAGGGCTTTGTGCTTAGACATTTCCATGTATTCTGAACCCTTCCCGTCCAGGAATGAATGATGAGAGCCTGTATATCCTCTGTGAATGGGAGGATCTGTGGAACATTCCATTTTGCCTCACTAATATTCCTAAGTGCTGTTGAGGATATAAAGTCATTCCATCGAGCTGCATGTACTTTCTGGAAGTTAGTGGCTCTCTCAAGTGCTTCCTCATCTCCTGCCATTCTGGCATTGCTTTCCATCAGTTTGCCTAGTTTTGTGAGACTGTGTCCAAGTTTAAGTGCAAGGGATCCAATTCTAAATTGTTCTTCGTCACTTTTGTAACCGCATGTTTTTTTTAACAGCCTTAACAAGTGTGAGGTAGTTCTGGGCATCTATTAGGTCCTTCATTTCTTTCACAGGTGCAATCTGTTGGGCATTTAGAAGAAGGCGGCCAAGTTCTCGCATTTTCTGCCTGATATACTCATGTCTCTTTATGTTAGAACCACACTTGTTCAGAAAGTGTTGTCCCAGTTGCAATACAGAAGGGTCGTTCTTAACTGCCCTTGTAATGTCATCTTGTGTCATGTCACTAAGAAGCTTCCATAACTTTTTAGTTATGTGTGAAGGATTTGGCTCTATATAGGCACAGATGGACTGAACCCGAGTCATTCCAGGTTTGACGCGATGATTTGTAGGACGCAGTCGACAGATTTTTGTGTGTCTCCATAACACCTTCCTCAAGAAGAGACCTTGGCAGTAAGCACAATGCATGAAATCTGTGTGGCCTGCATTTTTGAACGGTCTTTTTCGAGGAACTAGTTCTCCTTTGCCAGTTTTTATCACTTCAGCATTATGAAGATAATTGCCTTTATTCCTGAGTGATTCGAAGTGGACCTTTCTTTCCTTGGATCCTTTTGGGAACTGTATTGCATAAGCTACGTCTTTCTCATTTGAATGGACTCTTTCGAGGTGCCTTGCCATTTTCATGAAGGGTTGAAAGCAAAAGAGACAATATTGTCTTTTATCATACACCCTGGAACCATCACTTGTCTTTGTGGCAACTGGAAACAACCACAGAAGGTGTGCTTGTAGGCATCAAATCCTGGCCTTCAGCAACTTCTTCATCCTCATCATTTCCTTCCAAATTGAAATTTGCTGGTGTGCTGGTACAAGACAGGAAGTAGTGCTGTCTGGACTCTGTGCTTGGCTGTAAGGGACTTCCTATTTTTTCTGGGTGTAGGTGTGCTGCTCACGGAAGGAGAACTACTAGTTTCATCACAGGAGTCCGGAACATACTCGTCACTGCTGTCTGGAGTCGATTCATACCAATCCTCATAGGGTGGAAGAGTTGACTTCATCTGAACAGAATACATGAAATTACATCAGCAATGCCATCAACACAATAATCCCAATATTTTTACTGTATACATTTTAGACAGTGTCACTCCCTTTGAGAAATAAACTACTCACAAACAAACTTTTGGTTCTTTGCAGTCTTGGTACATGGTCATCATCAGATGATTCAGAATCACTTGGTGTAGACTTGTTTGTATTTTCATTGGCCTATGTAACAAAAAGGAGAAGGTATTACTTGTGTAGTTGTCTTGATTGCCTACATTAAACAATGTCTAAATCATTAGTCTAGAAAAATAAAAAACAATCAAAAACAAATGACTGACCAAACACACCCTTGACAACCGGACACACAGAAGAAAGCTGATGTAGCATAAACATTAGATTAAATGAATTTTTTTAAAAAAAAGACCCTATATGCACTCCACATGCACTTCCAGTTTGAAGAAGGCTGTGGTAAAACCATGGTAACATGTTAACAACCATGGTGACAATGTTTGTTACCATGGTTTTACTGGTTTTACAAGTCAATTCTGCTGTACAGTACTATTTCTGCAACTGCAAATACTTGAGTGGCACATGTTTGGATGCCGCTGGTAAATGGGTAAATTTTTCCAGGCTGCATCCTCACACTTCACAAGAAGAGAAACATGTGCACAAAGTGTTAACATGTATCTGATAAATAAACATTCAGTCCTTACAGCCTTCTGGACACATTCAACTTGCATCAATGTTTTCAATTAAACATGAGTCGTGGGGACCAGGTGCAAAAGTTCATGAAGGCATGACATACACTTCACCTCAATAAGAGAGTTTAAAGAAAGCCAAGGTACCATATAACATCAATTGTTGGGACCAAGGGAAACCATTCAATCTGCACTAATTCTAAAGATAAAGGGAAGTATGTTCATCCAATGCACTGCATTTTTACCAGCAGAAATTGTAACAGCCATTTTGATGTCTGTTTATTTAAGCCTAGTGGCACATATTGTATTTTAATGTATGTAATACCATTACAGGCAAAGTCTGCTTCACAATACAATTTCCAGACCAAGCAAATGCTGACTTTGTTATTCGGATGTCACTTGTTGCAGAAGGCACAGTAGTTTGGCTCTTACCAGTTTCATCGTGGGGAAGAGAGAAAGAATGTATTTGAAATATGTAAACATTTTAAAATTACAAAATAAATGTATTTTTAAAAAGACCAGAATCAGTCCTCAAAATGTAAAATTTAGTAACTGTAAGAGAGGGAGTGGCCACAGTACTAGAGTGACACACAGACGAAAGGCAATTGAAACTTGTTATATGATATGTGGAATTTGTTGTACTAGCAACATGTTCTCACTTGTGCCATTAGCAAGACACCTACCAAATTTGAGTTCAGTGGAACAAATGGATGGAGAGCTGTGCAGAGTGACACACAGGCAGATGTTGCTTAAGAATCCTTTGTGAATTGGTCTTAGTGAGTTAGGAGACTTTTGGACTTCTTCTTTGGGGACACTAAAATGTCAATTACTTTGATTCAAAATGAAATAGGAGGAGTCCTGAAGTTAAGACTGACCTGCCTATTATCTTCAGTGGTTTCACCTAAATTGCCAGTTAGAAGCTAGTTTTAGCCTTAAGAAGCTTTGTGAATATAAGCCCAGATATGCAAATCAAGTTAAATGTTCATTCCATTACCTGATTGTCACATGTGTGGGATGTCACTGGTAGCACAAGTATTTAGGCCGTTTCCGGCTCCATCATGCTGCACATGAAGACAGAGAGAAATGTGTGTGAAAAAATAAAATTTTGCACAAAAAAAACAAACACATTCAGCCCTCAAAGTACATGCTCCAAAAGACAAAACCATGTACACTTGTTTACTTTTAGTGTGGTCAATTATTGATTAAACATAATCCTTGCAAGATGACTCAATGACGATAATGTGCACTTTACAAAGTAATGGCAAGACTTTCTATGAAGCTTGTATTCACAAGACTATAAACATATTCATAAAGGCTTATAATGCATTCATAACATATGTAAAGCATCATAACTATTTATACATACTCATGACTGTACTCCTAAGGCATTATATGCTATATCAAAAGCCCTATTCCAGCTTTAAGTAACACACTTCATTCTTGGCTATATAGCTCTACTTGCCTTATGAATGCAGTCATGAGTATGTATAAATACTTATGAATACTAATTTCAACCATCATTTGGTCTTGCTGCTTGATAGCCAAGTGGCTAGTGGACATTTAATGCTGGGCCACCGGGGGAGTCACGTTTTACACGTTGTGTAAAATATTAATACAATAAACCACAACAAAACACAAAGTGAAAATGTATCTGCTTCTATTGATATCAAATTAATGGCTAATAATTCTCCATAAAGCAAAAACCACTTCATGACAGCACAAGCAAGGCAACAACCCTGTCCCAGTCAGAAAACTCCATCTTTTACTAGTTGAATTAAGATGGAAAAAAAAACCAATCAAGACAAGGCACTAAAATTAAACAAAAAAATGAAAAGACTTACAGAGAAAATGACTTTCAAATATGTAACCTGGAATCTAATTGGTGACCAGTTGTGTTTCAATGTGCATAACACTTTTACATATTTGCTTTTACAGTAATTACAAGTCAATTCTGCCATAACAGGAAAAGACATGTTACCTGAGGGTCACATGGTGGAGGTCACTGGAGAAAGGACATTTCCAGGCTGCAAGTAGCATCCTCACCCTTGACAAGAAAAGACATGTACACAAACATTTAAACATGTACCTACTGAATAAACAATCCATCATATAAACCCAACACATTCAACATGCATTTAGTTTTAGTTGTATTATTTATTTCCATGTTAAGATATGGGGACCGGGTGCGTGACGGCCCTATACACCTGACTTCAATATGATGGTTAAAAGCAATTTCAGTGAGGAGAAAACATTAGTTGTGGGACCAAGTAAAAAAGTTAAAGCCCACTACACACTAGGGGAGGGCGGTATAAACGTTGTAAATGATATGCAATAAAAATTTGGTGGCCAATAATGGAGATTTTGATGATACCAGCCTATCGTGATAGCTCATTAGCTTCCTAAGTTCGATGGTGCTCTGTGTGCCGCTCCAAAGCAGCTAGAAATGAGTTTGAAAATGACAAAGATATTGCCTATGGACTGTTATGTGAGCTGAAGAGTATAAGAAACATCTAGTTTGAATCTGATTTCATGTAAAACCGTGCCATAAATCATTCAATCTCAGAAAGAAAATATTTACCAGTGTTTCCCTTCAATCTTTGACATTAACGAGCATGTTCGATATTTAGCTTGTTAAGTAGCCAGAGGATTAAGTGTGGTCCATCAGAAAACTCCTCTTTTCAAACAAATAATATAAATAAGATTTCTGTACTGAGTAGAGTCAAAAAATCTTCATTCCAAGCCAGGGGAGTTGATGTTGGCTGTGTGAGGCATTATAACCAAAAAAAGAAACGAGATAAAAGCTACCCAAGTAGCCTATAACATAGGCTGAAAGTACAGACATTACAGTGTGCGGTCACCCCCAAAAGAAACATGGTAAAACTAATGCTCAGTGTTTTTGTGCTTGAGTTTCTGAATGAATGAAAGCAGAACATTTCC
>JAIEZT010001373.1:2963657-2973657 GCA_019594935.1 Periophthalmus modestus
TCAACTAAAAGTTTCTAAAATGTATTTTTAGCAAAATGGCCCAGCCCTATATTCACCACAAGACTTTTAATAATATAAAGCTTAACAGACCCTTTCAAAGTTGGTATACACTGCTGTCATTATTATTCCCTTCCAACTTGGTGGCCAAGATGCCCGGGGCAGACTGACGACAGTGAGGTTCCAATCGGCCACCACTCGCCCCCATCCGACCACCACCAATCACTCACGCCACATCAACACTTTCACACTGGCAATTACGGTGAGTGTGGGTGTGTCCTTGTGCCTAAGGACATCAAATTGACAGAACTTAAGGCCCGCAGGAATCGATCAGGAATCGATCCTCTGACCCCTGCTCCTGACCATGCTCTGAGAGCCACTGTCCCCCCAAAATAAAGTTTAAATACAGGTGGACTCACAGGGGGCTTTGTTGCAGGCTCTGACCGCACCGGCCTAGCAGACCCAGGAGAGCTGTCCTCTGAGGCCTCGTATTTCCTCAGGTCCAAACTCCTCCAGGTCTGAGTCTGAGGACAGTAAGAGGAAAGGACACAGCCGACCACAGAGCAGGAGACATGTTTTTTGATCAGAGAGACATCCTCCTTTCATTTTCTGCTTCTGCATCTTCTCCTTCCCAGACTGAGGTCGTTATATCTCGTTCAGACAGTGGAGGACAGGTTCAAGCTTCTCTCTGCAGACAAACCTCATCATTCAGTTTTTCTCTTTGATGTACTTTACTGTCTCCTGATTGGTTCGGTCACTTCCTGTGTGAGTCAGCAGACCCTGCAGCAGCCTCTTGATTGGTCGGCAGAGACAGCCCCAGGAGGAAAGCGCAGGAAACAGGTCCACAGGTGCTCCGTTGGACTCTGTAAGGCCTGGTCCACAGGCAGAGCAGTAGAAGGGCCTCAGGCTCTGATGTCAGAGAAGATTCTTGTGTCAACCGTGTTTTTTCATTTTCTTTTGCGTTTTTAGGACTTGAAAAGAGTTTGGCGGCTTCAGCAGGTTCTCTCCAGAGCTGAAGAAGGTCTGATGGACGTGAAGAGCAGCCAGAAACTCCTGCCACACTCAGATGGATGAAGCAGTAGACCTTGTCCTGGTACAGGCCTGGCTCCTCTCTAAAGACCTGTGTGAACACTCCAGAGTACACTGAGGCCGCTGCAGCGTCCAGCCCACACTCGCTCAGGTCCACACTCGTAGAAGATCAGGTTTCCTTTCTGCAGCTGCTCAAAGGCCAGTTTTCCCAGAGACTGCACCATCTCCCTGGTCTCTGGAGTCCAGTGAAGGTCCTCCCTGATCCCTTGGTGATATTTGATGTTCTGGACTTTGACCTGCACCACCAGGAAGTGGATGTTACATCTGTGTGAGAGTCCGGGGCAGCTCTGGTTCCTCTGTTTGTTTCAGAAGCTTCTGTAGAACTGTGGAGAGGATCCAGCAGAAGATCGGGATGCGACTCATGATGTGGAGGCTGCGGATGCTCTTGACGTGGGGGAAATGACGGCTGTGGCCTGGTCTCTGAAACCTCTTCATGAAGTACTGCTCCTTCTGCGGGTCGGTGAACCCTCGCACCTCTGTCACCATGGAGACGCACTCAGCAGGGATCTGATTGGCCGCGGCGGGGCGCGTGGTTATCCAGAGGCGAGCGGAGGGAAGCAGCCTCCCCCTGATGAGGTTTACCAGCAGCACAATGCACTGAGGCGGACTCTGTGGGGTTGGTCAGGACACGGGTTCTGCTGAAGTCCAGAGGAGGTCTGCACTCGTCCAGACCGTCAAAGATGAAGAGCACCTGGAGCTGTTGGAAGCTGCAGAGATCTTTGGATGGACTGAAGAAGTGGTGCAGCAGTCCCACCAGGCTGAACTGTGTGTCTCTGAGCACATTGAGCTCTCTGAAAGTGAACGGGAACAGCAGCTGGAGGTCCTGGTGGGCGTGGCCTTCAGCCCAGTCCAGACTGAAACTTCTGAGTCAGCACTGTTTTCCCCACGCCGGCACGCCCTTCGTCAGCACCACTCTGATTGGCTCTGGTGAATGTGGGCGGGGTTTAAAAGAGGGTCTTCACATGTGATGGTGGTCTCTGGAGCGTCGGCCGGTCTCCTGGACGCGGTCTCCATGTGTCTGACCTCATGTTCCTGGTTGACCTCTGAGGGCCGCCGCCCTCTGTGATGTGTAGAGCTCTGTGTAGATCTGGGTCAGGGGGGCGGAGTCACCTGCTTTAGCCACGCCCTCAAATACACGGCTGAATCTCTGCTTCAGATCAAACTTTATTTTATCACTGGATCCAACTTTACTCCCTTTAAAGACAGAAGAGTTATAATGTTAAACATGTCTATAATTCATATGGGAGGGCATCTGACACAGGGACACAGGAGGAGAGGGGAGGCATCTGGAGGTTCTTACTGTTGAACAGGCGCTGGGCCAGATGCTCCTGGTCCATCCTCTTCAGGAAGTCCAGGGTGATGTTCAGAACCTCTCTGCTCTCCTCCTCCTCACTCTCGGAGCATTCTGGGTAATCTGAGGCCAGGAGCCTGTGGAGCCTCTGGAGCTGCTGTTGGACAAACCTCAGGACCTGCTCCTCCAGACGCTGGAACAGAACAATAAGAGAAGAGTTTTAGTCAAAGAGAGTACCTGAGGAACACCCCTAGAACCCCACACATGCTGCGCTCGTGGGGTACTCACCCTGAATATGGCGGTCCAGCTGCTCCTTTGGGCCTGGCTCCCTGTCAAACAATAAATGCATCATCATTTATTTTGTTCCAGACTCATGGTCCATAAAAGAACACAATAAGACAGGAGACAAGAGTCAAACTGGGTTATAAAGACGCTCAGTGTTTCATAAAGAGCAGTGGTACTGCACAGCACTAAACCTGGGACTCACCAGCATCACCACCACAGAGTTCACACAGTCGTTTAGGCCACACATGAATGTAAACATCAGGTTTGTAATGAGCCTGAAAAGTGTTTTCACCCCAGCCTGACACAACAGGAGACTGGCACTACTGGCCCTGGCTCTTTTCCAGCAGCATTCTGAGGGCATCATTAGAAGATCCTTTGAGCTTTTGCAGTGTGGCCTTCTTATATTTGCACCACAGTGGGGCTGTATACAAGGTGTACAGGATTTGTCCACACACAAAGAGACAGTGAACAGGTACAATCTGTAGAAGACCCTGTGATACTGTCCCACCTGAACTCATCTGTCTCACACAGAGTAGCTTGGACAAACACAGGATCACTGTTTGCACTGCTGAAGGACGAGCAGCAGGTGGCGCTGTATTTGAGAACATGTCCAGAGCTCTGTATTAAACGGGTCTTACCTCTGGTTTCAGGAGGAGCCTCTCTAAATACAGGAGGAAGGTCTTTGGACCAGTTCACTTTTCAGAGACACAGAGCTGGGAGCAGACCCTGTGGTTTAGACCCCGGGGCCAGGTCCAGGTGGGTCCATGTTGTAGCTGCTGCAATCAGAAGAGTCCAGTTTGAACAGAAATACAGAGATGTCTCCTGTTTAGAAGATCTTATTTCTTGTTAAAAAGCAAAAACAGAACATGGCTTCAATAATAAATTCCATGAAGAAATTTATTTTCAAACAATGTATCTCCATTCCACTAATTGAATATTTCATTTTCAGTTAATAACACTGATCTTGTGGTTTTCCATTTTGTGCAGATAAAAAGTGAAGAGTCGTTTGCTGATTTCAAACGTTTTTCCAAACTGCACCAGATACTTTAGTGAGCAGGTTTTGGACAAAACTTCATTTTTGAGCTTGGTTCCATCAAAATGTCGTCTTGGAATATAAAACTGTGTAAGTGATAAATGGGTGGATGACGTTGATCTGAAGGCGTTCTGGTTAGATAAGTGTCTGACTTGCTGTGATGTCACGACTGCGTCGTGAAACGTGTTATGTCATGAAGTTCCCACAGACAAAACTTCAAAACTCTCCACACTGAAAGTTGTGTTTTTTACAAATGTTAATGTGTCAATACTGAGCTGCAGGGGATATTTGAATAAAACAGACTGTGTCGGGGACTATTTCATAGCTTTTTTACTTCATAAAAGTCTTACATCATGACCTTTAACCCGTCAGGACTCTTGAGAAGTCATTTACGTTCTCCTTTTATTCCTGTTAAGTAGAGACAGTGAGTAGAAATAAACTGTTCACAAAGGGGGGACTTCATGTCATAACAGCGGTACCGACGCCCCCTGTGACATCAGAGCAAGTGGAACACAAATCTAACCGGGCGCACCTCCTTCAGATCAACGCTGATGGACACCGATCGATCTGGCCCCCTCAAACAAGCTTATTCTTAGCTCAGAGAGAGTGTACTGTCAGCGCTAGTCCTCAGGGCCAGTGTAGAGAGGTGGAGCCCATGTGTTCTGCTGTAGTTTAACTTATGTCTGTGTAAGTCTGACCCTCTGGAGAACATGACAAAGAAGATCTGACTGAGGAGGCAGGCCTACAGTAACAGCCCTACTCAGTTTGGTCTCTGTCAGTGTGAAAAGACCTGTTCAAATGACAGTCTCACCTCTGGTCTTCAGGAGGAGCCTCTCTCTAAACTCAGGAGGAGGGTCTTTGGACCAGTCACTTTTTCAGAGACACAGAGCTGGGAGCAGGTTTAGGTCTGGGTTTAGACCCGGGGCCAGGTCCAGGTGGGTCCATGTTGTAGCTGCTGGAATCAGAAGAGTCCATTTGAACAGAATGTTTTCATGTATTTTTTATGATTATCTATTTATTTATTTCTCTCATTTCTATTTCATTTGTAATATTTACTTTGCCTGTTCTGACTTTTACTTGTGGAACCTTCACCACTTTTGTGAAATAAAACTAAAAATGTAAAAAGAGAGAGAGTTGTTCCTCAGTCTGCAGTTTTACAATGTCACTGTGCTCACGGCTGATGGTCCATGTTGGTTTTTCTAACTCTAAACCAGATCTACCCTGGTCCAGAGCAGGGAGCCGTGTGGAGTCTGTTACCATGGTGATTCACACTGAACTAAACCAAACCTCTTTTCAGAGGCACAAAACTGAGTTTCCTCAAACTAAACCTGAACTTACCCCAAATTTAAATTAAACCTGCTTCAACAGGCCTCAGATGGATGGATGTGAAATGTGTCTACGCCCTGCACCCAGAGTCTGATCTGTGTCTCCCTCTGCTGGTCACATGCGACATTACACTGAACCTTTTATCAAAAAAAATTCAACCTGCGAAAAACTTAAGATACAGAAAAGATCAGGACTAAACCAGGACTAAACCAGGACTAAACCAGGACTAAACCAGGACTAAACCAGGACTAAACCAGGACTAAACCAGGACTAAACCAGGACTAAACCAGGACTGAACCAGGACCAGAAATGTCCCGAGTGTCTCTGTTTTTGACCCGCCAACAGTAAAGAGGGAACATACTGTCATTAGTTTAGTTAAAACACAGAAACCCGCGTTTGAAAATGAGCAAAAAGGCAAAAAAAAAAAAAAAAAAGCACAGACAGAAGTCCCTCGGATTATAGATTATACACTGACCCCAAAGTGAGCAGAATGGACAGAGTTACGCCCTTTTCACTGTTTTATTCACACCAACCATCCCAACTCAGGCCTGTCCCAGTTTGGAGCTTTGAAAATGTCGTCGCCCTAAAACAGAAGGACTAGAAGTTTGACCTGGTCCAAGTCCAAACTAAACCAATCCACACAGAGCTGGACCAAGGAAGAGCTGCACCTTTGTTTCATTGTTTTAAATGTTCATCATAAGAAAAACTCACTGCGTCACCGTCCTCTCCGCACAGGACTCAAACACACGGCTCTTTCGTTCACACTTTCACTTTCGATCATGTGACGTCACTGGCTCTTCCTCTGTGTGGTGACACTGAGCTCCAGCAGAGGGCGCCACTCTCCAGGTCTCTGGGTAGAAGCAGCAGAAAAGATACCAGGATTAAACCATGGATTGAACCAGGACTGAACCAGGATTAAACCAGGACTAAACCAGGACTAAACCAGGACTAAACCAGGACTAAACCAGGACTAAACCAGGACTAAACCAGGACTGAACCAGGACTAAACCAGAGCCATGTGCAGCTCTACATAAATGAGGCCCCTTCCCATGTTGGTCCAGTGGAGCAGACGTGTCTCTGGTGACATAAACATTCCTGTCGTGGTCACAGCCCTGTGCCTCCAGCTCCTGGACTCACACAGTTTTAAAGGTGTTAGAACGAGTGTTTAAGAGCCCAACACTCATGTGTTTAGTGAACAAGCCTTTTCTCACATGTTCTACACCAGCACAACCAGCTCAAAAAACTGTCTGCCTCTGTGGCCTCACACATCCTTAATGAGCCTTAATAGACACACCTGGACACACCCACAACACGACACAGGAAATACAGCGCCACACAGTGGCTGCTGCTGCAAACACATAAAAAGGCCTCAAAATGTGTGAGTGTGACGTCACCCACAGCGTTCAGCTCCAGTCACATGAAGCTCATGGGTTTTGAGGCAGTATTCACATTTCTTGTGCTTTAAACCTAATCCAAACATCGTCTAATGCTTCAGGAGTTCATCTGAACATAAAGAAGTGTGAGCTCCTCCCAGTGAAAAACTCAGCTTTAGGATCCATTTGTGAAACTCCAGTTACAGTGAAACATACTCGGGTTTTATCATTTCTAAAAATGAAACAGACAGAACTTTAATAAACTTCAGTCTAATAATTGATAAGACTAAAAGACGGTTAAATGTTCGGCTCCAAAGAGACTTGCGTTTAAAAGGCAGAAGGAATTTCTCGACTCACTATTCTGTCCCTGTCTGTGGGACAATCACACATTCTGCATCATTTTATTTAAACATTACTTAAGAAAAATCAGTGTTAAGGGACTGAATTTTCTCCATTTTACAGCCCGAAATAAAACTTTTAAACTAAATTGGATTAAATCATATTTAAAAAATCCGACCTCCATCTGTAATTTATTTCCTCACTACATCTTTTCTAATTCCATGGTCTTAACGTTTTACTCCTTTGTAATTATAATGTGACAAAAATCCAGTCAAACCCGGAGGCGTTTTCACAGCAGACTCTTTATCTCGGACCACGTTCACACAAACATCACATTTTGTGATTTGGAATAATAAAAACAAAACTATACAAACACAATCATGATTTTATCCTCACTGGTTTAACAAAACCATCCTCCTGGTGGGTCGGCTATAGTATATTCATGTTGTGTCTTTAAAGCATTTGATCTGTGTCAGTGTCAGACCAGACCCGACATGAACATGTGCGAAGCTCCGCCTCCATCCCACAGGAAAGCCTTTGTTGTCATTGTGGTATAAATACTCAGAGCTCAGATGCTCGGGGGACTTAGACTGAGACTTAGATGAGGACTCAGAGACTGGGACACGGAGTAGGACAGACTCGGGACGCAGAGAGGCTAAAGTCTGTGGACAGGGCAGGTCTGGTCCTGTCTGTATCTGCTGGAACAAACAATAAACCTTTTCTGGATTTCAAAACTCACCCAGCTTCACAAATTCATGACTTTTCATCTAGAATTGTATTTTTTTCCACAACAGTCGAGTGAATTCAATGTGAAATACAAGCTGCTGTAACTCTTCAGGAATCCTGCTGTTGTGTTTGATGCTGTGACCAAAGAAATATGTGAAGTATTTAAAAATACTGTCATTGATGAAAAATTGTGAGACTGTAACGAACAGCAGGAAAAGTCTGATTTACTCCTGTCCAGAACAATAATGGAAAAATACAGCTCTGTCACCACAAGATGTCGCCTCTGAGCCGTCGGCTGTTTTTACTGAGACATTTGTCCCTGACACTATTTGGAAAAAAGGACAGACTTTGAACCACAGGTTTATGATCAATAATAAGATGAGAGACGTCTCCTTTAAACTAAAGCACAGAACTGACCCGACTCATTTATGCTCAAATATGTCACAAACAATCCCCCGAACTGCACTTTGTGGAAACAACACCCCCGAGACGTTCAGTCGTCTTTTTGGAAATGTGATATTACCTAAAACTTTATGGAAAGACTGTTTAAAACAGACATGAGCAAAAACTACGGCCCGTGGGCCACACACGGCACTTTGAGCTCATTAATCCGGCCCAACGTGACCAAATATATTAAAATAGGTCAAATAAAACCTTGTTCAAAGTTTTTCTGCTGTTTATTTTATTGAAGTTTAACAAATGAATGACTAATTTAATGAATGCATTTGTAAAACAGTTTGAACTGTGAGTTTTACATATTCAGGCTTTTCTACGTGTTACAGGCCAAATCTCTAATGTCATATTTACACATATATATCCTGGCCCCGCCCCCTGTCACTTTAGACCACTGTGGCCCGAGAGTCAAAAACCTTTGACCAGCCCTGGTTTAAATGTAGAAAACACCATATTCACCCCAACTTTTACTCACATTTGAGTAAAATAAAAATTTTGATGTACATAAAAATATGGAGTCACATTTTTAAAATGCAAATAAATTATATTTGGCAAATTTTAAATTGACAAAAGAACATTTTCTCGTACATCTTTGTTCTTTCCTGTTTTAATAAAGTGGTTAGAATCCTACAGATCCACGATCTCCAAAAGTTTCAACAAAAAAAGAAAAGCCACAGTGACACATGAAGTGTGTTTGTCTTTAAAACTTTGTTTCAATGTAACAGTGGAACTGTTTAAGCTTTTTCTTTTTCTCTCTTTTGCCTCCCCCTGGAATTTATATTTGTTGTTTTGTTATTATGTGACCTGTGTCCTGTCAGTGTAACAAATACATAAATGAATAATAATAAATAACAGTTATATGGGAAAATCTGGAGCCAAGTTCCATATTAGTCGTTCTGACTGTATCATAGCAACCAAAGAGCCAATCCAGAGCCAGGCTGATGAAGGCCACGCCCCTTCCAGCCCACACCGCTGGTTTATCTAATCAAACCTGTTGCTAACGCTACAGGAGCGACCTCGGGGAAAGAAGGACCTGATTTATCTGTTATAATGTTCATATGTTGATTTACAGACACAGACGTGAAATAAAAACCCCAGGATCATGTCGAGGGTTAATACGAACATTTAAGACCAAAATGAGTCTGACAGCAGCAGGGACAGAGAGAGACACAGTTTTTTACATAGAAACTGAAACTGAAGCGGATGGAGCAGAAGCTCATGATCACTTCCTGTTTGGAGCACGGCGGCTAGCAGGTTAGCTACGTCCTTTTATACATACAGTCTGTGGTCCAGTCACTGATAGAGATGATCAGGTTCCCACTTTTGTGCTTTACCTTTTTATTTCATGACAAAGTGTCTTCAACAGGAAAAGCGGCTCCTGCTCCTCATCTGGGAGTATGACGTCATCACTTTATACAATCTTCAGACCTCCACTCGGGGCCGTGCAGCTGCCATGGCACTGGAGCGTTGGTTTGTGTGGCACAGGGGGAGCTGCTTTGACAGATTTGGTCCAAAAGCAAAAAATAAAACAGCGTTCAGAGACTTTTGGATGAACAGGAAAATGAACGAGCTGAATAAACATGTTACACTTTCATTTATGGAGACGGGTAAATGTGTAAATGCAGCATCATCATCACAATGGAAAAAGAAACTAAAACATTTCAGTCTCACAAATCAAGATGACGTCATTTCCTGTGGACAAACTGCTAGAAAACAACTGTCTTCAGATTAAATAGTAAATAATGCTGCTGCTGCTGCTGTGTAGGCCCAAAAAGTCCTGCAGAGGGCACCACTCAACAAAAAAACTATGAATGAGCTTTGAGCTTTAAACAAGTGTCTGTTTTATGTCATGAAAATACAAATAAAATGTGTTCAGCTGAATATTTCTCCAGGGAAATAAAACTCTTCTGATTCTGACTAATACGACTGATTCTAGCACTACTACTACTACTAACTACTACTATCACTGCTACTACTACTATACTACTACTATTACTACTATCACTACTACTACTACTACTATTACTACTATCACTACTACTACTACTATTACTACTACTACTACTACAATTACTACTACTACTACTA